>JAVJAQ010004958.1:0-462977 GCA_032362365.1 Zygogramma bicolorata | reverse complement strand
AGTCGTGGACAAAGTATGGTATTCTACTCACGTATGAAGGCTATTATTATACGCCCATTGAATAATAAACTATAATTCACAATCATTCCAAACTGTGCTTGCTTATAATAATAATACTGGTTACCTAAATAAATTCATATTATTTTATCTGTCGTCTAAACAAATCTAGTCGGCTCCGTACTCCCCACTGCTCCGACCCAGTGGGCGAACGCGCTAGTAAAATTAACCAATGACCACTCCCCGCACCGCGGGGTAAGTGGTCACTGACTCCGAGAATCGTGAGTTCTGAGCAGACGCAACGAACCGAGAATAACGGCCTTCTGCATGCGGCCGGCCAAGACCTCTGCCGCATTACGGCATGCCGGTATAATCTTGAGCTCCGAGAGTAGCGTTGGTCTGGAACCACCGAGAACACCTATAATCAGAACCACTCACTTGACAGAATAGTCTGGGTGGAGCCTGCGGAGTTCGTAAAGTAAATCCTGGTACTTTGTCCGTTTTTCCTCCTCTTTTCGGACGATATTCGTTTAGGCAGGGGCCGAAAACTAATAATAATATTATTATTATTATTGTAACCTACTTTCAGGTTGAAAAGTTACCAATTGTTCACTCAGAAGAAGATGAGGTAGGAAATAATTTTCTTGACCTCTTTGAATCTTTCCAGCTTATTCGTCTTTTATTCGAAACGTCATTCTACCCCTCGGAATTTATGGAGTGATTAGATCCCCGGTAACGGCTACACACCAACATTGTTATACAAAACAGGTTAACCCCGACACGATATTTTATCTACCACACATCGTCTCACTGTTGAATATCCAAAAAATATCAAACCCCAATCCTCATCGATTACTAAAGCCTCACACAGGATTCAAATGTAAAACGTTACCACTTCGTCATCCGTTTCAAGGATCTGTATTGCTTGAATTTCAGTGAGTGATCCAAACCTATTTGCAGCAATCCTCGTAATACAACTGATAGTCCTTAAACCTTATTGGTATGCCAAATGCGTTCAGAAGAACGAATTCAAAATGTACATATGTATTTGAAAGCTCTACATGAGTAAATAGCTTTTACCAATAATGAAAATGTGAAATTTTTGGTGGCTTCATGAAGAATTTCGTCTATTTGCAATGTCTTGAACACAAAATGTATTGAAATAAATCTTGCCATCGTTCATGTCTTGTTCATTTTATAAAATTATACCGAATTATTATGAATAAAGTAATATACAAAACTCGGCAAAATATAAAATTTCTCTCTCGAAATATAACTTACCTCGGCTTTCAGCCTTGGTGAGCTATATTTTTCTCTCGAGAAAAATGATTATCACTTTTTACGTCGGTATGTAATATACCATTGCAGTCTCTTCAGGAAATTACTTTGGAAGGAACACCTGGGGGGTATGTGGCGTCCACCTCCTAACTATTCAATCAAGCACTTACTTGACAGCATTTACTTGACAGCAATTTTTTTTTCATGGCATACCTACTTGCCTTTTTCTAATGGTACCAATATCATAGCTTATAATATTATCAAGAAATGACCCCGTTTTTCCAATATTTTCGTAGGTTTGGATACCCAAATGAAAGCACACAAAATCATGAAATTTGTAATGACAATGAGTTGACCTGAAATATCACTACATTTAACACCGTTGAATATTTTTTCACGGAAATCTAATATATTAAGCAATCTTTCAGATCTGTTTCACAGCAAGCAATTCTTCAAAGAATTCCAGCAATTTTTGTTGCGCGTAGGACAGTAGGGTCCCTCGATTAGCAATAAAAGTTGTGAACTGTAAAGTGAAAGACTCGAATTATTGCTATGCCAGTTGTTGGGAGACAGCCTTTAATAGCAGTCTATCACAGAGTAATTTTGATCTGAGAGCTTGCTTGAAACATTATCATGCCCTGCTGCCCATTGAGAGTTTATATTTACAGTCAATAATCGGGAATTCAAACAAATTCAACTGAGAACTATGATTCCACAATGCGATGATTTTTCACTGACCTCGTTGAGGCAAGTTTTCACAGGATTTGTTTCAGTACAATGTGTACTCATCAAATATGCCAAAGACTTGCATGACAATAAATAAAGGGGATTTTTTTTAGGTTATCGGGTCTCTCTCCATTCATGGGCCATACGGATGTGGAAACAATGGCCAACGTAACCGTCGCCAAATATGATTTTGAAGACGAGGCTTTCGAGGAGATTTCGGAGAACGCCAAGGACTTCATTAGAAAATTACTCGTCAAAGATATGAAGTAAGTACGATTTTGCACTGAAATATGAAAGGTAGGTAGTTTTTTATTTATATCACAACTGAGTTCAGGGTCTGGAGAAAGTCATTGCATGCGATTTTTTAATATTCATCAGTCTTGGAATTGGTTTCATTCCAGTGACTTTCTCGAATATTCTTGAGATTTTTCTCTGGTTGAGGACACAACTTTTGGTACATAATGACTCTTATTATTGACTTTTATCCGGATCGATATTGCACATAATTCTTGTCTGAAGAACGTTTCGTTAACCTGGCCAACATCACAAATTATTATTGATCGTTCGATCTTCAATTCATTCATAAAAGCGACGCTACAGCCTCCCAAATAGATTTTGGTAATGATCAATTAGGAAGCCGAACAAACTGAGACAAAATTTAATTGCGTTACCTAATCTCCTTGGAAGTCTCAGAACATGTTACTCGTGCCAAAGTTAATTTTATTTTCACGGCCGCGTACGGCAACAATATGTCTTAAAAATTTGTAGACACGCTTGTGAAACCGAACATTATATTTAACGTCACCCACCCGCTGTTTGCGATAATTTATTTATTTCTCATTCGCTTGAATAAGTCGGCCAAAACTACAAAGTTGGCCGAGAAAGCGGTCTCCATCCAAGAAACAGACATATAACAATTCAAAACGAGTATGTACTGATTCTGAGGTGTTACTGGGTTTGTTTGCCGTGGTCCACAGGTTTTTATTCCTGACGTTTCGCCTACAGCTCTGGTAGGCATTATCAAAGTCTATGAGGTAACGGAAACGGAAGAAATGTTCTCGTTCTCACAGCACATACTACTTCGTTCACGTTTTGGTTCGCTTTATAACTGCTCTCGTGTCGGAAGTTCTGTGTGCTAGAGATGGGCGTTTCTTGTTTTCTACTAGCTAGTTTGAGTCGAGTATTCTTTAGTGCAGGTAAATAGACTTTATTGATGTTCCTTCCCCTCTACCTCATTTTATAAGAATATATTTTATAACATTATACAGAGAGGTAAAAGAGATTCACAAACATAAAGACAATTTCAACCAAAAAGAAGAAGGCATGAATATCAATCAAGTCTGGTTATCTGCACTGAAGACTCAAATCAGCTAATAGAAAACAAGCCACGCCCATCTTTGACACACAGAACGCCCTACGCGAGAGCAGATATAAAGCGGACCAAAACGTGAACGAAGTAGTATTTACTGTAAGAACGAGAACATTGCTTCCGTTACCTCGTAGACTCTGATAATGCTCATCACAGCTGTAGGCGAAACGTCAGGAATAAAAACCCGTGGACCACGGCAAGAAATTCCGAATAACACCCCAGAATCAGTAACCTATGGCCGTGAAAGTTTACGTTTTTCGCGAATGTACGGTATATACATATATATACATCACGTCCATGTGGATTCTGTTTAATATCTGAGATTTGACATGGCATTTGGTCTTTCAAGAGGGATAGCCAGGTGCGATTTGTATTAACTGAACTCGTTGAGATGCAAATATCCTCAGACAGCATAAAAGCAGATTCCTTCAATCCTCTTGCCTTGCCATTGTTTTTCCTTGTTTGGAATGACACTCAAATGATAGCAAGCAGGTCACAGTCTCTACTGTGGCAAGGTAGAAAAACATGACGTGTTTCATTCCCTTCATTTATCGATTTGTTATGATTATGCGTCCATCAGCGCGCAACGATATTCTTCATCAATACCCCGTCGAGAAATTCGAATTCATTCACAATCACATCTCTCATTTCCGATCGCACCACAGGCACCAGACAAAGACCCAAATTAGTAACAGTTCATCACACATCACTAACTCTTCTCTGACTACCGACTAATTTGGGTTTTGTTTGCATGCTTCGCATCCGCATCGTAACCACTAACCGGGTCTTTGTCCGAATCTTTGCAGCGGCAGACTGTCGGCGCAGCAGTGCCTCGGCCACGGCTGGCTCAGGAGGAAGCAGCAGAAGAAGACGACGCCCGTCGTTCCGCGCACGCCCAGCATGGAGGTCACCAAGGACAACCTCAAGCAGTTCGTCGAGCGATGGAACGAGCACCCGAACTCGCCTTACGTCTTTGAAATCAACTCGCACGTCATCTCCCCCTCGTTGATCCCCGCTGGTGGTTCCTCCCTCTCGAACTCGAGCGAGTCCCTGCTGGGGGATTCCCCCTCGCCGTGCGGATCTCTAGCCTCCTCTCCCGGTTCGGACAACGCTTTCACGAACGCTGGCTTGGATCGAGACCTCTTGCCCCCAGTAGAGCACTTCCGTAGGGCGTCGGAAGGCGCGGGGGTTGTTAGGACTCAGGACACCGTCGAGCGCATCAACTTGGCCGAGGAGATCAGAAAGCTCTCCGACAAGCTCTTCCAGCTGTCCAACTTCGATACCAGTCTCACGAACACCGAGTGCCCCTTCGAAGGGGAGGTCTCCAAACCTGCCACCAAGACCGTGCCCATCGTGATAACGGGGGCCAAGCACAGAGAGTTCGATGCGCCGAGCAGCCTCGACAATGAGAACTCTGGGATACCCTGGAGGCGCGCCAAATTCAAACTTAACGGGTGGTCTAGGGACGTACCTCTCGCTGCCAGAAACATCCACAAGCAGTCCAGCGGTCAGTATTCAACCAAAACGAACCTTGCGAGTCCCAACGGTACCAAGGACTTGCTGCTGCAGTTGCTGGAACATTGGGACGGGCCCGTCGCCCCGAGAAATAACCACAGACACGGCTCGATTTCTTCGGAGTGGACGGAGAGAGACACTTTGGGGCAGCGCACCATCAGTTCCATAAACACTTTTTTCCAGTCGAGAGCTACCAATAAGAAAATCACGCAGTTTCATTTCAATAAGAGCTAGGTCGTGACTCGTCTATCGGAGTGATTCGTATTTATTTGTTCATTTATTATGCATTTTTATTTGTATTTTCCAATGTACGTATGGGACCATTCATTCGATGTTTGTCAACGTCTGTGCCTCTGTTGTGAAGTTTAAAATAAATATATTATTGTATGTTTACTCTGGGTGGTTTCTCATGAGGAATAAAATTCCAAGTTATAGGCACATTTTTTAGTCTCGCAACTTAGAGGAATAACTGGATACTCGGCGATTCAGATAGATTGTCTTTGGTATAATGACTTTGACGGGTATAGAACTTGTCAAATGATAAAACAGTGAAATATTAATGTAAAATATTATTTACTGAGAAATATTGCAGACAAACAAATATATAATACAATAATAAAATTGCAAACTAGCAGTCGACTGAAATCTATCAGCGAAATACTCTTTCAAATCCTTCTCTATATTTCGGAGGGGTAAGGAATTCATGGATACGGGTATTTCGTTATATATGCTAACAGAAAAGAAAATATTATTCTGTACAGAATTGAAATAAGCTATTCAATTAAAAACCTGTTTTTATTTCGAGTATTGTGGTTGAGATTCCTATCAAAAGATTCGAATAATGAGATATTTTATTCAACAAAAATCACACTTTCGTACACATACATACGTACTTTTAACAGTGAGTATTTCTTTCCAGTGAATATTACCCTATAGGTCTCTGTTCGAGGTAGGTATAGTAAAATGAATATTTGTTAAGTGTTTACGAAAATTCCCAAAGAATGATATCATATGTAATGTAGCTTTCAATATATCAATAAAATGTCAGTAGTGGTGCACTTTTTGCGAACCATTTTGTGATAACTCTCAAGGTGCAAACGTATTTTGAAAAAGTTTCCGCAATATTATTGACATGACTCTTCCAGTCCACTTTTGAGTGAGCTGTTATGCCCGAAAAGGACAGATGAGGAACATATTCCTGCCTTTTTACACCATTGCTCTGAAATAACTACCACCAGTACCATTCTCGTGAAAGTTATAATTCGCGTTTTATTGGTGTCGAGTGTCAGATTTTGTGCCCCTTCTAACGAGTTGATTACTAGAGATGAAAGATCATGAACTGAAAATTACAGAGCGATCATCAGCATACTGTCCATAAAATACATTCACATTGTTTGCTGAATTATTGCTGTGTAGTATATACAAAATAAATCTCCCAAGACTGACCCTTGGGGTAAATAACTGATTATAGTTTCCTTCATCCCGCTATGTAGACCTGTCGGTCAATCGATCTATTAAAGTATCCACAATATCAACAGTCAAATTGAGATATTCAAGGTATGGTCTGAAATAAACGAAAATTTCAGAAAAGCGTTGTATAACTAAGTGCTCCCGCCTCATGTATGAAAAATAATGGACGAGAATCATACTTCCAAAAAATGATCGGAAAAGTCATCGCCATGCCAGAAATCACACGTTAAAAGGTAAATCCTCGTTACTGAACACAAGCTTTATTTCATACAAAGTAAAATAGCTATCAAAAGTCAGCAGTTAAAAATAATTTTAAAACTGCAACTATCCATCTTTCAACGGATGGTATTGTCATAATTTTCTAGATTAATTTTTCGTTATAACTCTTTGTCGGTCATTTTAGATATAAATCTTTTAAACTAGACTTTCCGTAAATTGATGATCTCAAGTCACAGGAAGTTTCTCTCATATTAATTTCCATACCTATGAATCAATTCCAGTTAACAAAAAGTTACGTCAACCTTATATATCTTGTGACCTTATCAATATCACATATTCAGATCACAATTGAGTAACCTGAAAAGTACATATATAACGCATATCGTTCACACTTGGGGTACCTTAGTTTCATTACTGTTACGTCCTTCCCAAAATAAATTTTACATAACAATGTGATATCACAAAGATATAAAAGCATTATTATATCACTGCTACATTCATTTAAAAATGTGACCGTTAAACATTAGCAATTTCGGAGAATTTAGTTTGGTGTACAAAAATTTTGCAAAGCACTAATTTGACCGACTTTCAGAGCCAGACCGACTGCCGAAGATTCTCTGCGACACCCGTGGCTGCTGTCGGACACCGTGCACTCGGACTTGCAGCTGAGCAAGTCGAAGCTGAAGCGGTACGTGGTGAAGCAGCGCTGGATCAAGGCTGTCAACACCATCATCGCTCTCAAGAGGATGGGCGCCAAGATCGATACCGATCTTATACACAATAACGACAACAACAATTCCTGAAAAGGGAGCATCTCTCCATATACTTTTACAAGAGAAAATCGGAAGGAAGTTCGGTGGTATCAAATAACGTTCTTTTCAAATGACAGCCAAGTTTTTACCAAATTTCGAAGATTTTCAGGGGGATTCTGCGATCAAGATGAGCCTTTTTTCTATATTAATAGCATGGGTTCTACATTTGCCCTGATATGAGATTTGTCAAAATGCAAATAAATAACAAGTTTTCATTTCGACCGATGTTTTGAGAATTTGTTAACGATCTACCACGTGAGGGTAAAGTTATTAAAAATATTCAAAAGGAATTGATACTTTCATGATCTCAAACACATCGATATTGAGAATATTTTTTTGTGCTTTCAATAAGATATACTATTATTATTGAGAATAACCGTTGGTTGAATATGAAATGCTCCTATAGTACAGAACGTCATTAGGGACTTATAAAAATGCCCCTATTTTTCTCCGTATCAATTTCGCAGAAATAAACAGTAAGAGAAAATCAAAGAACCTAGAATTTCACAAAAATTAATTTTCTAACATTTCTCTCAAGAAACAAATAGTTTTGACGTGAATTATGATCAAAGAAAATCAAAAACGCGCGAAACTTCTTTAATTTTTTTAAATTCATTATTCTTGTTCATCACCCTCAGGAGTGTGCCCAAAAAGTAAAACCTTATGAGGACATGTGACTGCTACGGTTCCTCATCAGTGCCACATCGCCTATGGAAATACAAAATTGAAGAGTCGTATCTCAGAGAGGACTCCATTTTTATAAAAAATGTTACTTTGAATCCTAAAATATTTCCCAAAAATAATTTCAGATAATTCTGTGACACCTTGTATAGGTACCTAGAAAAAAAGCAGTTCCCTAGCATTTGAACAGGACAGAACATCGGGGTCGAACAAAATATATTTTCTCACTAATAACCTGGCAAATCATCATTATTCGGGCAGTTTCTCTGATGACAAGTAACAATTTGTTAATTTTAGTTAGATAAATAATGAAAAAATGTTAATATTGTAGTTGCTTCGATTCAGCTGGCAACAACTTCAGGTGGGGTACGTATCAAAATCACTATCACTTGATTTGTCACAAATTTTTTGTTTCTATAAACAATTTCATCTGAAATTATACTGAAGCGTCTACTTTCTGACAGCCAAGACGAATATCGAAATTTTAGAAGTAATTTTTATATGCTAAATAATAATACAAGAAATGGCATATAGCTCTCTCTGTGGATTATCTACCCTAACACCTAACTGATAACAAGACTTTCAACGCAAATTGATACTTGTACACCAGAATTTCAAATCATACCTAGGATTCATATAACGTTGAAAATCCCAATCATATACAGACACCTTCAGTACTATAAAGGGAATATAGAACATAGTAAAGAATCATAGGAATTAATGCCAATTCAACTTCTATTGAAATTACGGTACTTATCGTTAACTGCAAGATAGCTGAAACTGATAATAACTTCAGATCGGATGCTGATGACACAAAAATATTTTTCATCAAAAAAAAACAAAAATGATCACTTTTCACTGAAACTATGCGAAAAGTAATTGGGGAGAACTTTTTACAACCTCGCTTAAACAATTAACTTCTTCAAAGAGTTGCAGTTAAATCAACATGTCCAAACCAAATGTTGGATATAATCAACAAATTCACTTATTCAAGGTCTGAAAAAAACTTGGCACGTGACGAATAAGATTTTAAACGACAAATTCACGAATTTATTTCTACACTTACATTGCCAACACCAACATAATTGTAAATTGGAATGGAATTCTGTTGTGTTGCCCCAACACTAAGACAATAGATGTTGATTGTGATAAATGGCAGAGCCTGCAATAATGAAAACGAATATTTTTTACGATTTCTAGCGGAACGTTGTTGTGTGCCAAAAAGAATATGAAGTTTTTATTATGTCTGTTGTTCCAAATTATGTATTCAGCGCCACAGCTGAAAATAGTGATTGTTTGAATTAGAAAGCTGGCACAAAATCATCGGTATCAACGAAATATATAAATGCCACCAGCTCATAAATTATACGTTTGTATAATATATTTCAGGAAAGTACTCGCTAGCTGAATAATATTTTCACACCGAGGACATGTTTTATTCGCAATGAATTTGCCATTGTTAATTAAAGGGTCAAAAAAGTTTGTAATTTATGGTCAGTAACTGACCAATTTCTCCGACTTCCCTCTTGTAAGGTATAATAATTAACTTGTACAATATTTGTACGCCTGTGAAACTTGTTTCCACTAGAGTAGAGCTTTTTCGTTTGAGGGTCTCAACATTTTCTAGTCAATTATGTTCCTATTTGTAGCCTCATTTTATTTTTCTTCAAGGAGACTTTTTGGTGTTTTAACGTTTATTTTGTTCGCACCATTAAAGCTTAGATTTATCGAGTGTGAAATATGTAAAATTAAATTTTCGATGACAAAAAACTGTAGTTTTATTTTCGAAGTTTATATTATTCGCCATCCTTTCGGTTACAGAACGAAGTTGCTCATCACCTTCAGTTTAGACTAGTCAATACGAAGTTTTTCATTAGACAATAATGAAATTGGCGATCAACTCGAGGATCAACTACTTATTTGGAACTCGTCATGAATTTGAAAGTGAATTGGTCACTCAAGCTTTTTTCACGATCTAAACTACGCAGCTAAATGTCTTTCATCCAATAATTGAGCATTTTAATGTTTCGTGAAATATTGCGTGTTGAAAATGAGATTTTTCTCTCGAATATTTATTCAAATGCAATTGACAGAGTCTATTTTTCGTTCACAGTAAATTTCTACCAAGATCTTTTTTGATTACGAAGAATTTTGACGATTCCATTTTAGGATATTTTCAACAGATGGATTTATGCAGCACCAATGTTCACTTCGCACTTCCATTATGAAAGATGAACAGCTCATTTTCACTAGACCATTTTATACACCAACATTTTTCAGATGAAGTTTCGAAAATCCAACTTTTTGAATTGAAAGAGTTATTACAAATTTCCTTTTGCGCACCCCCTCATTATTCTGAGGTTATAAATAGATACAATATATTCCACCAATGAAAAAGGCTGATTTTGAATCATCTTTCTTTCATCCAATAGAATAAGGACAGAGTAATATTTGTTTATTTACGAGTAAGACATGATCTAAGTATTAAACTTATGGTTTCTACAGTATAATGGCATATATTATTCCTTTAGGGAATAATGTTCAGGGATTAATAGTAATAGTCTTTATTCCCTCTTGCAGTACTATCACAAAATTTTTCGAATTGAATATTACCATGGAAAAAATGTCATCGGTGTCAGAGGTGTAGCTATATAGTGTGTTATATTTCTTCTTTTCAAAAACACTTTTTAAAAAACACTTTTATTTGGAAATAATATAAGTACAAGAACAGTTACTTGGTTGAAACGAATATATCTACTTTTATATATCGAGTGACTCTACTGAATGAAATTAACAGACAGAATAACTTGACCTCGCAGGGTCCTATTTATAAGCTATTTGTCGGCTTTGTCAGCAACAGACGTGTGAAACAAAGTATCTTCAAGGTTCTGCTGACTCTGCTGACTCGAACTCTGGGAAGCGGTTATCTCTGGTAATATGATACCTGTGAGACGTCTAACTCACGATATAACAACTCCCTTTATCAAGAAAAAGTTGGTGCTTTGCAGCAACTTTTGTTAAACAACATTTTTATTGAAATTGGTCGTTAATTGAATGTCTTCTTCGATGGGGTCTTCTAGACGGACGGTAGGTCTTCTTCTAGGGATGAATCTAGCGAGGGTTCTTGCTGAAATTCTCGTTCTCGGCGGTCTCGGTGGTGGATCGTCGGTGGATGAAGCGATGCCAATTGCGATAGAGCTTCTGCGACGGCATTTGCAGAAAACATACAGGATCACTAGTTGGATGATGCATGTAATCGTGACATACGTGAACCACGATATGTGTTTGTTCACGAAAGGCTCGTTTATGAGTTTATCCAATTCTTCTGAGTACTGGTTGAGCTTATGTTCGGCGATGTTGAGATCCTCGGTATTTATTTTGCTTAATTTGATAGGCTTGAGTTCCGGGAGTTTTGATTTCTCCGGTAGATGATCACAACATTGGTACGAAATTTGAATGGCGTAGTTGCTATGCGTTATATTCGGATATCTCTCGACGAGATATTGTGAATGGACTCTTGTGTTTCCGATGAACGCGTTGCACTCGGGTTGGAGTTTTAGAACTGAGTTCGTTTCGATGATTTTGGTAGTTACTTCGCGATTAGAACACTTTATTGTAACAGGTAGAGAGTTCGAAATCGAAATCAACCAGGTATTTTGTGAAATCACTTGAACGTTATAGTCTTTCGCGTAAATCATTTTTGATTGGCAGGATTTGGGTATAGTCATTTTTTGTTTGAGAAGTTGGGCTTCGCAAATCGCGTTACTGTCTATAGGATACGGAAGTATTCCGGAACAGATTTTCACATCGTGTCTGATTGGTTTACAATTATCAAGGTTTTGAAGGGAGATGTACAACATTGAATCATCATCTCGTGCAACGAATTTTTGAAATGTTAATAAAATGTGATGAAGTCCTGTTCGAACATCTGGTATTGGTATCGGATACAGATGATATAAAGTATATGTTTCAGGTTCCACAAGTGGAATTCTCAAAACGAATACTACTTGATGATCTGTCTGATATGCTTGTAATTCAATAATGTCCAAATACTGAGCGATATTGTTAAGGTTCGCTGATAAGGCAAATTGTTTTTATTCAGAGTTTGCGATACTTCCTGAAGTGAGTGAAGTAGATTTCTTGATGTTATGATTGAACTATGTATTATTTTCAATCGTGCAAAGGTGATTGAATTGATAATATCTTCAATGAAAGTTTCAAGGAACAAATAGCTTTCCATGAGTGATTCGCAAATTTCTAAAGTTTTTATTTGTGCTTCGTAGAATGACATCGTATCTGAAATTTCTACCAATGATTTTTCTATTTTCGTGATATCTTGGTTGAATGTTTCTTCATCGATTTGTAGCTTTTGGATGGTTGAATTGAAGTTTTTGATCACGGATGTTGTAACCGATATTTGATTCTTCAAAAGGTTTTCTAATTGATGTTCATCTCATTAATTTTATTGATACAATCTGAAAAGTATTCACCGTCGGATGCATCGAGATTTCCCGTTATTGATTTCCAAAATGTACCTATGCCGTTTATTAGTCTGCGTTTTGTTCGTTTATCGAAATGTTCAGTATCTGCGAAGATTTCTCTATATTTTATTTGGAGTGAGTCTGATATTTGACTAAGGAGGCTGATATGAGTTTTTACTTGGGCTTTGAAGGCGAAAATTCGAGGATCATTTTTGTCTAGAAAATAGATCGACTAGGAGCGTCCACTTTTCGTTTGATATTTTGAGGGTTCCTTCCTCGTTGAAGAAGACTCCAATTGAATTATTGATTGGTTCTATTATGTACTGAGTGTTGATTGTTGGTGACAGCAGGACTATCCTGAAAGAAGTTAATTTTCATGATATGGTTTCAAACGATCGAAATTGACTTTAGTTTTATTTCGAGTTTTCCAGTTTACTAACATTGCAGAATTTGGGTATATTTCAATTATTTCAAAGGGGCCATTAAACTTATTTTCGAGTTTATTACTTATTTGAGATTTTTTGACGTATACTTTATCTCCAACTTTATATTCGGGGATATTTTCGGAAACGTTCCTGTCAAATCTGATTTTGGCTTTTTCTTTTTGTTTATCTGTTTTTGCTCTTGCTAGTTTATAAAAATATGACATTCGATTGTTGAGATCTCTGACATATTTTGATATTAATTCTTTTTGGTTATATGTAATTTCGGGGGATCTGCTGGCCGTATGTCCAAATACTAGTTCGTATGGTGTGAAACCAGTTGTTTTATTCCGTGTATGATTGTAGCAAATAACTGCGTACGGTAAAACAGTTAAAGGATGTTCTTCGGGGTTTTCAGCCTGATGCGCTCGAATCATTTCAGCAAAAGTTGCATGAAATCGTTCGATGGATCCGTTGGATTGGGGATGATTAACGCTGGAATAACTGAGTTCAATATCATAGAGCGTACATAGGTCTTTCATTAATTGACTTGTGAATTCTCTACCATAGTCGCAATGTATTCTAAGTGGTGTGCCATAATGTTGAAAATAGAGTAAAAGAGTATTTACTACTGATCTGGAGGATTTATCTTCTATCGCGTATGCCTGGGTGAATTTCGTTAATTCGTCCCTTATTGTTAATGCGTAATATTTAGTGGGAATTTCGAAAATGTCTACATTAATTCGTTCGAAACAGGTTTTGGGTGTTTCTTTAATTACAAGAGGTGAACTGAGGTTTTTTCGACAAACTTTAACTTTTTGACAAATTTCACAACTTTTCACGAAATTTTCTACATCTTTCGCAAGACCTTGCCAATTGTATTTTTGTCTGATTCGTCTGACCGTTTCATTTATGCCACGATGTAAGTTGGTCTTTCCTCGATGATTATGGTCGAGAATCAAAGGGATCTGATTGGGGTCAGGGGTTTGAGTGATATTTTGACAGACTTTAAGTTTAATGTCTTTGTCGGCGAATACAAATGAAAATATTTCTAATATTGGTAATTCTAGATTATTTTCAATTGAATAGGTTTTCGTCAGATCAAACAAATTCTGATATTTGTATATAATATAGAACAGGTGTTCTACTACTGCGTCAGGGTCAAAGGGAAGAGGTACGATGAAGTATTTTCTATCTTTGACAGATTTACTGGATAAAATATTGATTTTATTACTGGAAAATTCGGAATGTTCTTCGAAAATATCTTCAATAATTGTATAATGCATTTGTTCTAATTTATTTTGCCAAAAGAATGTTATTATATTCTTATGGTGTTTATCGAGAAGTTGGGAATTGTCGAATTCTATTTTAGAGTAATCGATGATTGATTTTGTCTTGTATAAATCCGCTAGTCTGTTGAATTCGTCTGCGATGGTTTCGACAGATATTTCTTCTTCAGGATTATCGTTATGGTTGTCCTTAGGGTTATCGTTAGGGTTGTCGTCTGGATTTGAGTCTAGTGTATTTTCGTTTTCCTCATTTTCGTCTTGGTTGGATGCTAGTATGGAAATTTTATTTTGAAATGCTGCGCATTCTTTGAAGTGATTTATTTTATTCCGGGAAAGAGCATCGGCATTTTTATTTATTTTACCGGGTTTATATTCAATTTGGTAATCGTACTCTTCTAGTTTGAGTCGCCAGCGTGCCAGTCTACTTCCGGGGTCTTTAATTGAAAAGAGCCAGGTGAGAGGCCTGTGGTCTGTGATTAGTTTAAATCTACGTCCGAATAAATAGGGGCGGAAGTGTTTCACAGCCCAAACAATGGCAAGAAGTTCTCTCTCAATTGTAGAGTACTTCGATTCGGCATTACAGAGGGTTCTAGATGCGTATGCTATCGGGAGATCTTTTCCGATGGGACCTTGTGACAAAATAGCACCAATTGCGAACGCACTGGCATCAGTGGTGAGCAAAAATGGTTCTTCGAAGTTAGGATATATAAGAATCGGGCTTGATATTAAAGCGTTCTTGAGTTGATCAAAAGATTGCCTACATTCGGTGTCAAAATTGAAAGTAACGTCCTTTTGCAATAACCTTGTTAATGGTTTAGACGTTTTTGCAAAATTATGAATAAATCGTCTATAATAACCGGCTAAACCTAAAAAGGATTTGATTTCTTTTTGGTTTTTTGGTTCTGGAAAATTCTTTATGCATTCGATTTTTGCGGGGTTTGGTTTGACTCCTTCTTGTGTGATGACATGTCCTAGATAAGCGACTTCTTTTTTCAAGAATTCGCACTTATCCGGTTGAATTTTTAGGTTAGCTTTTCGAAGTCTTTTGAATACTTCGGTCAGCCTTGCTATGTGCTCATGGATGGTTGGAGAATAAACGATAATATCGTCCATGTATACTAGACATCTTTCGTTTTGTATACCGAGAAGGATATTATCCATGACTCGTTGGAACGTGGATGGGGCGTTTTTCAATCCAAATGGCATTCGAACAAATTCGTAATGACCATTGTCGACGGAAAAAGCTGTTTTAGGAATGTCCTTAGGTTCGATTTCAATCTGGTGAAATCCTGATGCAAGATCAAGCGTGGTGAAATATTGACATCTGCCAAGCTGATCAAGAAGGTCTGATATATTTGGTAGTGGGTATTTATCGTCTACCGTTAGTTCGTTTAATTTCCTATAGTCGATCACGACTCTCCACTTCTGCTTTCCAGAAGCGTCTAATTTTTTGGGTACCACCCAAACAGGTGATGACCAGGGAGAGGTCGATGGTTGAATAATGCCTTGGTCAAGCATTTTAGAGATTTGTGTCTTTACTTCCTCTTTATGTACCTGTGGGTACCGGTAGGATTTGGTAAAGGCGGGTCGTGCATCTTTTGTTTCAATGCTATGCTTAATTTCGTTAGTAAATGTAAGGTTGTCACCTTCTAGGTAGAAAATGTCCTTAAATTGAAGACATAGATTGGTAATTATTTCGTGTTCTTCATCATTCAAATGATCAATTCTAAGCTGATTTTTTATTTCTTCAGTTCGATCAATAGGCGGTTTATTCGGGTTACACGTCGCGTTAAAATTTAAAATTGTTTCGTTTTTCAGAAGAGGTTCTAGTTCTACGTCAGAAAAATCAATTGTTTTTGGAATGGCGTTGGTGTTTACGATGGAAGTGTAGAACATACCATTTTTGTCAATTTTTACTATCGCGTTGGGGATTCTTACTTTTTCTTTCTCTTTCGCTAACAGTATAGCGTCGGTGTTACTGAGATAGCAATTCAATTTGAAAACTCTTTCCATGCGCGGTTCTATTTCTATCTGGTTATGTACTTCAGAGTTGGTGGGTTCTGAAACGTCTTCTGTGACTTTGAATAGGGGGACTGTCTTGAAGTTGGTTATTAGTTGTTTGTTTTTCAGATCAATAATGCAGTTGTAATGTTCTAAGAAATCTGATCCAAGCAAGCCATCAAAGTCAATGTCCAAGTTATAGATGTAAACTTTGTGGGGATCATTTTGTTTGAAATTTATCAGAGTGGATTCATTCACAATGATTTTTTGATCAGTGATGCCCTGTATTGTGACATTTTCAGGAAACCTATGCGGATACTTTTTGCAAGTTTCTGGTTTGAAAATTGATATACCTGCGCCTGTGTCAATTAAAATTTTATAAGTGTTTGAAGAGTCTTTAATGTAATATAAATTTTTCGAGTTGACGGAGAGCAGAGAGCTCACATGAAGGTTTGTTCTGGGAAGTTGAGATTCGGATTGTAGTCTTGGATGTTCAAAGACTGGATTTGGGATTGAATCTCTAATGTGGGGTCTGTCGATTGATTGTTCGGTGGGTGATTGGTATTTGGAAGTGAAAGAAAATCCTGATATGTTGAAGGATCTTCGGGGAATTGTGTTTGGTCTGATTGAGTGTTTTGATCATTAGTCGTATAGTGACCATAATCGTACTCGGATGGATAGTTATAGTCTGTTTGATTATAATAATAATAAGTATAGTAATCCTGATTATCAGTCGTATGACAATCTTGGGTTTCGTACGTCATAAAATGTGCTCTTTGTTGTTGGTTAAAGTTTATTGGGAAATTGGGGTTCCTTTGGATTACAGGTGGTCGGTATTGATTTTGGTTGTTTGTAAATTGGTTTCGAACTTGGTTTTGGTTAGGTTGCGGTCTGTTATTTTGGGGATTTGATTGAGAGTTTGTTGGTCTTGAAATATTTTGGTTTGGTTGAGTACTCATTTGTCTCGGAAAGTTTTGATTGAAACTCTGAGAAGTGAATTGAGGTCTCAGTTGTCTCATTCTGCATTCATTTGACAAATGACCAATGCGACCACACGTATGACAAGTTTTTTGGTTAATGGGCTGATT
The DNA here is from genome assembly GCA_032362365.1 of Zygogramma bicolorata. Taxonomy (NCBI): domain Eukaryota; kingdom Metazoa; phylum Arthropoda; class Insecta; order Coleoptera; family Chrysomelidae; genus Zygogramma; species Zygogramma bicolorata. The sequence continues at coordinate 445,629 of JAVJAQ010004958.1, read as the reverse complement.
TCTTCTCATTGTTTGTTGAGGACGAGGTTGATTAATTTTTTCATTTTTCTGGTTTTCGAAATAGGAAAGCTGCATTTCCCTTCTGATTCTAATATGTGCTTCAAGCAAATCCGCTGGATTAGAGGCACGGATTACTTGACCGATACGTGGTTCAAGTCCTGTTAGAAGTGAATTTAATGCCATAGTTTCTATTAATGAAGATTGTGCGTGTTTCTGTTCTGCAGTAAGAACAGACTTCTGCATGCAAGCATGCATTTTCGCGTTATGTACTTGAAGGCGGTTGAAAAATATTATAGGCGATTCGTTTGGAAGTTGTTTTATGCGCTGAAGATCATGAATTAATGATGTCAAGTCACGAGAGTCTCCAAAATATAAATTTAGTAAATGTTTTATTTCAGGATAAGTTGAAGGGTTTCTAGAACTTATCAGTTGCGCTGCCCTACCTCTAAGCTTGTTTTTAATGTGAATCACTAATAGAGCTCTTTGATCTTGTATTGACATATTGTATGCACAATCGCACGCATTTAAAAATGTGTTCAAAAATATTTGATCACCTTCAAATTCAGGCACTATCGAAAATATTTCTGATAATTTATAAGGTTCAATCGCTTCAGGTGCATTGTTTTCATTATTATTGTTCTCCATTTTGTATGGACTTTATCAAACAGTACAAACAATGGATAATCGAACAGTAATTTCACACACTTTTTGATAATTGATCGTACAATTATCGAATATTGTTTTCAGCTAGTACATAATCACGCTGTATGATTATTGATTGATTGGAAGGATATGTTTGATATTCAGATGATTCAATATCGACTTACAATACTAGGATTTTCATTCCGATGTGATTCGTCTTGTTCTCGAAGTCGTTCAGCCAGGGGCTTCACCAGGTGTTCCTTCCGCTGCTTCTTCGAGTGATGACTCCTCTGGGTTTCTGGTTCTTTTTCTGTTGAGGAATTGGAATCCGCCGCCGTTAGTGAGGGTTGTCCGTGTTCTAGCAACGTTGTCAGATCCTACTACGACTGCGCCAATTGTTATATTTCTTCTTTTCAAAAACACTTTTTAAAAAACACTTTTATTTGGAAATAATATAAGTACAAGAACAGTTACTTGGTTGAAACGAATATATCTACTTTTATATATCGAGTGACTCTACTGAATGAAATTAACAGACAGAATAACAACTTGACCTCGCAGGGTCCTATTTATAAGCTATTTGTCGGCTTTGTCAGCAACAGACGTGTGAAACAAAGTATCTTCAAGGTTCTGCTGACTCTGCTGACTCGAACTCTGGGAAGCGGTTATCTCTGGTAATATGATACCTGTGAGACGTCTAACTCACGATATAACAAGTGCTTGTCTATTCGTATTGAGATAATATTTATGATAAATAAATTAGACGTGAATAAAAGTAGAGTATAATAATCGCAATAATGACTATTATTCTCTCGGGATATTACTCCTTCGACGCGGCTCGGTTCGTAAGAATTACTCGAGAATAACAGTTATCACTATCGGTATAATCTACTATTATCCTTTAAGACGTTAACAAAACGTATAAGGCAGTGAAAACAACATTAATAAGATCGCCATAAAATTCATGTGTATAAATAAACTAGAAAATGTACGTACTAGCTGGAAAGGTATAAATATTAATAAAATATTTAAATTATTTAAATAAATATTTAAGAGGGTTAAAATAGATCAAGACAATCAGTTATGTGAAATAGAAGAGAAATCCAGATCCAAATCAATCGCAAGTACAGCTTATCCAATTCATCTTGGCACAAACTGAGCTACTTTTCTAGTTGCACACTGATAGTGCAGACCATGACGAAAGAAAAAACACCTACTAGGAACATGTTTCAACGCAGTGTACACATATAATAGGTGTTTCTTCATCTTACTATACTTCACAAAGATTGCTGGACATATAAGTCATTAGTTCTGTGCCAAGATAGACTAGACTGACTAGACAAGCTGTAAGCTGTACCTATACAAAAAAAAATCTTTCACACTGTAATATGCCTTGGATAGCAATAGCTTCGATCAATTTCTCTTTTAAATGTTTATGGTCTTACAGTGGTTAGGAAGGTGATTGAAGAATTTTATTCCCATATACCTGGGGGACTGTTCGAATATCTTAGATATATGCCTTAAGGATCCTTAATAACAATTCAGCATGCCTGGTGTGGTAGGTGTGGTAGGAATAATCTTGTTCAATCCTTTAATATTTTCTCGAATATATATTTCATACATTTCAGTATATAGATGCAAGGCGAAATGTTAGGATTCCTTCCGAAATGAAAAATCATTAACATGATTCCCTGCATGGGATACTGGACAGAATATGATTCATTTATCAATCAAAAATTAATTGAGCTCCAAATAACTTGAGATGAAGATCCTATTTTTGTTTTATAGCATTAATTCCCCCAAAGTACCACATTGTAAAGCTTATCCAATCCATCTTGGCACAAACTCTGTTACTTTTTCAGTTGCACACTGGTAATGTAGACCACGTCGAAAAATAAAACACCTATGAATAAATTTCAACACAGTGAACACCTATGTAATAGGTGTTTTTTTTATCCAAGCTTACTTCACGAAGATTGCTGGGCATATAAGTTATTAGTTCGGTGCCAGGATGGACTGGATAAGCTGTAATTCTAGTAACTATTAAACTTCCAGGAGGGCTTTCAAAGACATAGAATTTTTATTCTAGAAATCGCATAATATGCTTGGTTACTTTTTTACAAGTGGCGTCAACGTGATCATACCATCTCAACCGTCCTCCACCATGATTCCAAGGAATTTTGAAGAATTGTTGATATCAGTTGCATTTCGTATAAGATGTCTAACACGAATGAATGCTTGGCAAGGCTATATTGACACAGCTGAGGTATATAAATTTTGTTTTGCTCAATTTGACAATGAGGTTATTCAATCGGCACCAGTCTGAGATATTATGGCCCCTCTTGATGATTTTTATGGTGGATTCATGCAGCAATCGTAGCTCGGAATTCGCAAGTCGTAAGAAATAAGTCGGAAGAAGTTGAGTCAATGACTTTCAATGAGAGCGTTCATGCATGTATCGTAAGTCGGAATTCGTAAGGAAAGTTGACCAAGTTTCAACTCTTACGAGTTACGACTTACGGATTTTCGAACTGCGCATGCGTTATCTAGTTCGTATTAGGTTTGTTCTAGCAACACATTTGACCGTTTGGAAATTGGTCTGAAGCAGTCAGAGGCATGCGCAAGATGAATATTGGAGAGCGAAATTCATTTTGCGCATGCCTCTGAGTGCTTCAAACTAATTTCCAGATGGTCAAATGTGTTGCTAGAACAAACCTATTGTATTGTCAGCTGTCGTGTATCGTGATTGGTTGTTCAAAAGTATGACCTGGCCAGACGTCAGAGCGACTGTGTCAAATCGACCAATGGGAAAAGCTTGTCTTACGATTAGACAGTTCTTGAAATCACTGCATGAATGGTGTATATTTTGTTACGAATTAAGACTTGCGATTTCCGAGTTCCGATTACCGACTTCCGAGCTACGATTGCTGCATGAATCCACCATTATTTTTCCCGGATCTGTGCTGAGACCGCTTTAAAGGTATCGTCAGCAAAAAAATGAGGATATTGTTATTGATGTTGAAATAGTTTTGAAGGTCATTGACAAATGAGAGAAAAATGAGTGGTCCCAGCACAGAACCCTAAGCAACACCCTAATTAATTCTATAATGTTCCGAAACTTTAATTTTTTCCTTGATAAACACCATTCTAAAAATATACCTCTGAGTCACAAGTTATTCCGTATTTTTCAATAAAGTTGTAAGTTAGACAAGTCAAAGCGAAGATCCCTGCAACATGAATATTTTTGCCAAGGGAATTATAAATAATATACACGAAACTACAAGCAGCTGATTGCGTTGATTTGCCTTTATGAAAATCGTGTTAATAATCAGTTAGAAAATTGAAATTCGACAGAAATTTTGCCACTCTCCCATTAGCTACTTTCTTCAAAATCTTTGAAAAAGTGCTCAGTAGAGCCACCGGGCGATAGTTAGTAACATCCGTTGTTTCTTTACTTTTATGAATAGGAACGATTGTTGCTGTTTTGAGCGCTGTTGGAAATTTGCATCATTGGCGCACTCGGTGGGCACGAACCCCCCCAAACATTGAAAAGCATGTTATTTGTAACTGATATTTTGACTAAAATCAAACTTCTTACGGTTCTCTCGCAGATCACTTCATTATTGTCGTTATGTGTCGCATTGATTTTGAGATATCGGTGCTGTGATTAAACATTTGTACAAAATTATAACCACATAATCAAGAATTAAACTATCATTTCCTGTTATTAATAAGCGTTTTCTATTGTTGAAAAAAATCCATCATAGAGCGGGCGCTGCCAAACATTCCGTTTGCAAAAACCGATGACCTCATTCTGATTGATGATTTGAGTTTAGGAAGACTTAATGAATAATATTGTGGAGGTTGCCAGACAGAATTATGGTCCAATTTTTTTTTTTTTTTCGGCCATATAATAGGAGTTTTCGATTTCACCGCTGTACCTGTGGAAAACATGTTGTATAGAATGCAAAAACCATTGACCGTTACTTACTCGACTGGAATGATTTTGTAATATCCTCACATACCTGGAACTGAAGGTTGCCAGGCAAGTCAGTTGTCAGTTTTATTGAAAAACCCCTCCCCAGCGTCACACACTTCCTCTCGAAATTTTGGAGCGAGCCGCGCTTCTCTCAACTGTTTTTGACACTTCAGTTATAGCTAAACATCATCGATTAATATAACAAGTACATTTACTAATTTCAATAATAGCAGTGCTCCGAATTTTGTTATACATTTGGTTTTCGAAGTGAAGAAAGGTCGCTACAATCAATACATTTGAAAAAAACAACGAAACATCATGTTTTTTTTTTTTATTTAGCGGATAAAATGGTGAATGAACCACAAAAAGTGATATGAAACGTTTCAAAATGCAGCAAGTCGACGCAAAGACAAAATTTCAGACATGTTTGAGGAGTTGTTCGATCCGAATGCTAATGAACAACACTTCTCGTGGAAACAATAGAAAGGAAAAATTCGTCGTCGTAAAATAATAACACTGCATAGAGCGCTGGAAGAAAGTGCTTCGTTATGAGCAAAGGGCGTGGCTACTACTACGAAAAACAAAATAAATAAACTTAATCTTTCAACTGAAATTTCAGCAGCTACGTTGATTTTCAATGTTTCGCGCCGAAAATACAATGAAGTTTTCACAAAAATTTTTATATACGAAACACCGAAAGATTTGTTTGGCAAAAACAATATAACAAATCGTGTTGCAGAAATTACGTTTGATTACCAAAATCTTCGAGTAACGAAAAAGGTTGACCAAGAACATACATCACTCAAAAACAGTTACTGGCTGCTTTTGAAAAATTAATGGCGGAGATGTTTCGACGACCGCTGAAGTAGAGATGTAGATCTCTAATCGTGACCTCGTAACGATACTGATCGATAAATTTGGTGACAATATTTTATTCTCAAATCCAACTTGATGGAAAACATTTTTCAGGGCGGGAATTTCATTAAACAACATAGCTGAACGTGTACGTTGCGTCGGCTAGACTGTAGTCGTCTTGTGTGCTAAAAATTCACAGGAGGAACTATCAACTACTGAACTTATACCAAAGGACAAGTTGTGTGATGAAATTTTCATTGACAATGGCTTATATATATATATATATATATACATATTTGTTTATTGTATATTGGTGAGCCCAGTATATGGACGGAGCGTTGGTCCACCCAGCACTTCCCGCATATATTTTGGTGTATACTTCTCGGAATACTCTTCAGTGACATGATTTTATTATTAGGCCCCTCAGAGGGGTAGATATTTCCGATGATAAAAATTTCACCTATCCGTTACTTCTTGGTCAGCCCGAGGCTGTTGGTCGGCCCACACTTATACAAATCCCTATATGAAGAGCATCTTGGTCACCCCGACAATGCTGCCACATCGAAGGGCTGACCAGTGTCTAAGTGAATTTCGTCGTGAGGGTATCAAGTACTTCGAAAATCATAGCAAATAATGTCTTTCAGAGGTAAACTATGTGTTAGTTTAGCGAAAAAAAGTTCATTAGGAAGAGAAAAAGATGAGGTGAGTATTGACTATTTATTTTTCATACATTTTCACTATTCCTACGGATTCAGCAATTGATTGAACACGCGTTATCTATTTTGGCGCGAAACTCTTTGAGAACCGTTACAATCTTTGCAATGGTCCTAATGCTTTTCAGTTTATTGGATTGCCAATATAATGGCATAGTTAGGGAATACTTTTTTTTCTCAATAATGGGTATATAATGATTACGAATAAATAACATAGATACAACTTAATATAAAGAAGTTGATCGTTTTCCAATTTCTTACTCGCAAATGGAATCTTGCGTTCCGGTGTTTAATTTTTTTTGGGTATTTCAAATTTGGTAAATGGACTTGATGATATGAGTGAGTGTGTGTGTGTTTTCATAGAAAGTAGGGTAGCAAGTATTAGACCAAATATGATACTCCACGGAAGCTCTTCGAATATTTCCAATTCAAATAGAAATTTCAGTTTGTCCACGACTATTGTATGAAATATTTATAATGCATGTGTCACTTCAAGCATCACGTTTCCATCAATCTCAAGTAAATAATGAAATTATTTTTCACTAATGATCAAGGGATATCGTGATTCTTGACGAAATGCATGCATCATGAATATTCTTTTCGATTGTTCTGGACATAATACAGTAGGTATTCTACTCACGTATAATGGCTACCTATTATTATTTTGGTGATAAAGGCACCGAATCCCGTGAGTGATAACCATCATCATATGCTCGTTCAATAATATATTATTTCACAATCCACCAACGATGTATTGAAATACATTTTGCACTTCTCTAGAAACGGAACATTCATGTGCTTCGGAGGATCAAATCTTTAAACATGTAAATAGTAAGAATTCGTCGTCAGCGGTATGGACGCAGGCTTAATTCCCACGTCCAGTTTTCCCTTATTTTTCAACACCAAAAAATAATTCCCAGTATTTTGTGGAAAAATATCGAATTGAATAATCAGATGTTTCCGCAATTTCAATTTATAAATAGTACCTACCCATAGAAGAAATTCAGTATCGAGATGAAGCTAAACGTGTTGAATGATGAAAAATCGTTAAAAAACTGAAATACAGGGTGGGGTACCGAAAATGAAACAGATCGAATATCTTCAAAACACATGTGTTCTGAAAAAATGCAAAAACATGTCGGTTTTTAATCCAAGAGGAACATCTTCCTATCATATACTCAACTGTCATACCTCTACCCCCACTCCTCGGTTACTATCACCCAAACAATTTGCCCAGGAAAAGTAGTAAGTGTGATACATTATTGAAAAGATAATTTCATGAGGAATTCAGCCATGTCAATTTCGCTAAGTAACTTTCTATTTTGGCGCCCTCTTGCGAAAAAAAACTGTTCCGTTTTCCAAATTATAATATATTATTTGCAAACTGATTTGACATAAATTCGGTAACAATGCATTATGGAATTTTTCTGAAGGCAAAAACAGAATGCTGGCTGTACGATGTCGAAAAAGATTTGAAATTATGTTTGTGGCTGTACAATGTCGAAAAAGATTTATAATTATGTTCCAATTTGATTAGTAGTGGTTTTCAGGGTCGGAAATTATGAATTTGCATGTTTGGTGGCTCCAAGATGGTGATCGAAATTCATAATTATGGTCTGCTTTGAATCAAAATCAGAAACTGGGGATTTTCAGGGTTGGAAATTTTGGTTTTCTTGTCGATGAAAAAAAAATGGCGGGCGAAATTAGTAATGATGGTTTGATTCGACCCAGCACCGAAAACGAAATCTTTAAAACGCAGTGTTATGGAACTGTTGTTGAAAAAAAAAACAATAAAATGGCAAGTCCAGGATGGCGGATGAGATTTGTAGTTATGGTCGATTCGATCCAGAATTGGATTGTGGAGAATTTGGGTACTGATTTCCAGCATGAACAGAAAGAATTGGAAAAATTGAATGAAAAAAGCTGTTTATATCAGCAATGAGAAGAACAAGAAAAAATTGTTTCGAATATAAAATAGGTATTCTTGCGCGATTAAATTTTCATTCTCTTACGAACAAAATTTGGCAAATTTGTAAAAAAGCTTTTTTTTTATAAGATTGATCAATTCTTTTTAGTCATACTGGAAACTTGTAAAACCTCAGTATGACAATTTTGATTCGAATCAGAACATAATAACAAATTTGGTCCGCCATCTTGGAGTCACCGTCTTGTTTTTTTTGCAGTGATAAATAATTCATAATATTTCACTCTGAAAACCACCAGTTATCAATTTTGAATAAAATCAGACCATAAATGCAAATCTTGTCCGCCATTATATTTTTTCCCTTGGAAATTTATTGGAATGCATTGTCACCGAATTTATGTCAATATAGCTTGCAAATTAAGTATCATAATTTGGAAAACGGAGCAGGTTTTTATTTCGCAAGAGGGTGCCAAACTAGAAAGAAGGGTAGCGGAATATGACATGGCTGAATTCCTCATGATATTACCTTTTCAATGATGTATCACACTTACTTACTACTTTCCCTATTCAATGATGAATCATTATGCTTGATGTGTAAGCATAGTGTGTGAAATTGTTTGAAAATTATTCACCGGAAGTTGATTTTCCTGTGTTAAAATCCCTAAAATATAAAGGATGGACAGATGTAATGAATACACGAACAACAAATCAACGGGATCCACTGGCACAGAAGTAAATATTCTCCATTTCTCTAACAATTTATTACTACTGTGCCCGTGAATCCCGTTGATTTCTTGTTCGTGGATCTATTGAAAACAGCTCTGGGTGAATAATGTTCGTTGAACATTATAGCCATTTCCTTTCGCGTGAATCTGTGTGTAAAAAAATTAAACATCATTCTTACCTACATTTTGGGCATAATGATGCACCGTGGAAAGTATAAACTAGTGTATTACTATTATTACTAGTTTATTTCATATTTCACTATATTTCGCCCTTATCCAGTCTCACATTACATATGGTATCCTTGTGTGGGGATCCTGTGGAAAAACTAACATGAATAAATTGACTATCACACAAAAACGGATTGTGAAATTAATATTCAATAAAATCATTACTTACCCCTCAGATAGACTCTATAGGGAAACAGGAATACTCGACCCTCTGCAACTCTATTACGTTAACAGTAACATAAGAATGCAAAAAATGAAACATAACTTTAACAAAAATGATCATATCTATGATACAAGATACAAGCTGTCTAATTACATAGTGCCCCTGATGAATAAAACTATAGGACAAAAAAGTTACAACTTCTTGAGTCTGAAATTATACAATAGTATCCCATTACACCTTAAACAAATTGTCAATTTGAATTATTTCAAAAAAGAAATAAAAAACCGTGTTCGCAACTTACCTCGACTTGTATTACATAATTTATTTTATTCATAGTTACCGCACACAGTTCTTTTATCACGGATCTTCTATTTTACTTTGTGAGTTTCTGTCTGCCTGCTCCATGCCTTAGTACTGCCATGTGTACGTACATTGATTGAGTATAATTAGCATGTCTTATTTTATTTACATTCTTTCTAATTTTATTAAATTCTCACCACAGACAGCCTTCTGGCTTTGTGGTTCTCTTCTTTTATTTGCTTATAAGCATGACTTTCAAATATTTTTATATATCATAGTTTTAATATATTAGTCAATGTGAAAACTGTAATCAACCTAATTTGCGCAAATAAATCATTCATTCAATCATTCATTACATGATAAACCATCGTTACAGAGCCCTGAGGATAAATTCATTCAAATTCGAAACATTGTCAAGAAACAATAGTTTCTCCTTCGACTCACACTAATTCCAACTCCAACTTTACTCGACAAGAATCGATACTATATAACTAATTTATCAGATTTTGAATTCTATATATTCACTGTTCATTCTTCTATAAATGCATTAGCAGATCATTGAACATATTTCAGATTCTTCGTTTGTGATAAACATGCCATTTCTCGTTAATTTATTTCTCCTAAGTCACACTTCGATAATTTTTGTGCCATCAGTTTTTCAAATCTATAATTTCAAACACAAATTCGAAGTTTCCTACACAGTACCTCAAATTTCTGTTAGGCGTCCATGCTAAATCACCCGAGATCGAAAATCTACCATTTGAAAATATATCTAATGACGAACAGCAGAACTTTATTGATACTTTCAACTTATAACATACCCAAATTCTTGCATCTAAGATAGCGCTGAAATAAAAATGCTCCTACAAACTAAATGGAATAACGCACTATATGTTAGGCTACTTGCACACACACCGATCTTGGACGGCCGATTTTATACCGGTCGTCCAAATTCCAATAGTGAACCACATGTGGGAACGGGCCCTGGCACACACGCCGACCGCTGATCGGTGCCGGTAAAATATCGGTTAGCAGCCGTCCACTGCCACTGCATGGCCGGTATTACCAGGAAGTAGTGGCGTACGTAACTAAATACACGCTTGCACACCCACCGATTGTTTACCGACCATTATACATTATTTTTCAATAACTTCGTGTCACGACAACAAAGCAACTGATTGTTCGACCGGTAAAAATCCGGTGAGTCTGCAAGCACCCGCTACCGATAAAATATCGGCCGATTTTATACCGGCCGTCCAAAATCGGTGTGTGTGCAAGTAGCCTTATAATTCTTACTAGTACTTTCGGGCATGCGACATTGTTATCCAAAAAAGCTAATTCCGGTAGGTAGTCGAATGTGGGAGAGTATGAGTTCGGATCAAGCATTTTTCTACAAGTGGATATGTTGAGGAGCGCTGAGAAAACTTCTTTATGCGGGACAATTCCTTATCTAAATTGCCTGAAGATATAGGTTAATTCACGCACACGCACTTTTATACAAAAAAAACATACAAAACAGGTGTTTGACAAAAAAACATTTCTATTATGGGATTTCTGCACCACAAGTATCTACTTGGAATATTATTAATCGCGAAATGCGAGTCCAGCGTTGCCCGATTGTGGGCTGACCAACATGCTATCTATTGAAATTGTTCATATTAGTCTGGGCTCACAAATACACTATTCACATCAGGTGTATAGAATTATTCAGCCGCGCCCCCTGACAAAGTTGTGTGAAAGCAGATGAAGTATCAGCTATGTGTTTATGGTGTAATTGTCGGCCCAACCTAAAATTTGGCAAACTCCATTTCACGTGATTACATGTCCTTACAACTCAATATACAGTGGGAAACGTTGGTGAGCCCAAAATCGGGACGATCGACGTTTCCGAAGGCTGACCAGAGTACACGTCGCATATTCTACGCCTCTACGGGCTGACAAATGACCGTTTACATATTTATTTCCAGGTAAGTTACATGTACCTACATTGTTTCAATTTCATACTACGGAAATAAATAGAGTACCTCCCCCACTGAAATCATGGAAATGATTTGTGCGTGGGTGCCTCTCCATCTATTTTCATGTATTACTATAAACAAAGAGCAAAAGTTTTTCAATAGAGAGCTTATTTCCAATTAAATTACTAACTAAATACACTCATACACACTTTCATACACACATATGCCCACATATTCATATACATACTTTAAATCACAATAATATAATAGATACAAACATATTTTGAGGATTTGTGGATTTGTTCGAGCAAGAAATGAGCTGAGGTCGAGTTGTTCTGGTAAGTACGTTATTCATTGGTCTATATCAATATATTTATGCAAAGTGGATCGATTAATATTTTTTAACCATTTTTTAGCTTCCTTTTTGAATTTGTAATGTGCAGTTAATACTCTCAAACTTTCTGGAATTTCACGATAAATGCGCGGAGCTATAAAGCTGAAACTTCTTTGTCCTACTTTTTTCTGTGCCCTGTTGGACATTATAGCTTTCACTTCCTTATATCTTGTACTGTAAGCATGTTCAATAGTGTTGAGTTCACTCTTTCTTTGATGTTGGATACATAGGATTCTATATGAATATAGTTGTCTCAGATCTAAAAACCCAGATTCTTCATAAACGACGTCACTGGGGTAAGTTCTTTTTCTGCATAACATTATTTTTAAGAAATATTTTTGAATTATTTCCAGTTGTTCTAGATGACTTCGGTAGAGTCCACCCCATCCAGCTATACCATACTGCAGAAGAGACTCTACCAAGCCGGAATACGTAATTTTCAATTGCGGTAAGTTTAGAATATTTTTGAGCTGTTTGAATTTGAAAAGTATTGATCTTAATTTTTTTACTATACCTTTAACATGTACATCCCATTTCAAAAACTTGTCGATTTCAATTCCCAAATATCGGATGTGATCTGTTTCTTCAACTATTACGTTTGTGCCGTTGGACTCTACGAATGACAAGCATTCAAAGTGAGCCGTTTTCTTTTTATTGCAGCTGAAGGCCACGTATTTTGTCTTTTCGAAATTTATTGTTAGTTTCAGGTGATCAAAGCAATTTTTGATATTTTTTAAATCATTTTCAGCGAGGTGTCTCACATTTTCCCGAGTATCAGTTGTATATTGAATATGTATCGTCAGCAAACGATGAAATTTTTCCTTTTGATTCATAATTCAGTACGCTATTTATGTAAATTGAAAACAAAATGGGTCCAAGTATTGTTCCCTGAGGTACACCACATTCTACTATGTTCGGTTCACTATATACTTCATTTACTTTGACATATTGTACTCTTTGGTTGAGATATGATTTTATAAGTTCCAGTGTTATTCCTCGGAACCCATATCGCTCTAGTATCACTATTAGTATTTGGTGGTCAACGGTATCAAAAGCTTTCGCTAAATCTAAAAATACGCATAAAACTGACTTGCCACTATCTAATGCTTCGTAAATGTTATTTGTCAGATAAACAATGGCGTCTTCAGTAGACACTCCTTTTTTGAACCCAAATTGTTTGTTTGATATCAGTTTGTGTTTATCTAGAAAAGAAACCATTCTCGTTTTTATTGTTTTCTCTATCACTTTAGCAACGCTAGAAATAAGCGTAATCGGACGATAGTTCTCTACTCTGCATTTTTTTCCTTTTTTGTATAATGGTCTTATAACACCAACTTCGAAACATGAAGGAAATTGTCCAGATTCGAAAATTTTATTTATAATAAAACTTAGTGGTTCACTGAGTATGTCAGCGTTAGTTTTCAATATTTCTGATGTAATTCCATCATATCCTGGTGCTTTATTTATTTTTAGTTCATTTATATATCCCAATACTTCATTTTTCGACGTTGGACAAAAAAAAAGTGATTTGGATGCGGTAGTTTGTTTTTCCATTCCACTTTTTTTTGTAACTATGATTTTGTCCGCCATTTTTTTTCCCACTGATGTGTAATGTTTGTTGAAACAGTTTGCAATATCTTTATCATTTTTCATTTTCTCACCATTATATTCAACTTCTCTGATCAGGGTACTCGATTGTTTTTTATTTGTAAAACTATTTACTACTTTCCATATATTTTTACTATCTTTCCCATTTGTTATTTGATTTTTAAAATAGTCATTTTTTGCTTTTTTTAATAGCCTACGGATGTGTGATTTATAAGATTTATATTCATTTTCAATTTGAATATTATTAGGATTGCTCAATAAGCTTCGATACAGTTTTTGTTTTTTTTTCGATTGACGTGGCGATACCTTCTGTGATCCAGGGGTGTCTTTTTTTCAGATGAGTAGTCTTCAATAATATTTTGCTGGAATCTTTCATTAATTTCTTTATTTTATTCAAAAACATCTCAGCTGCTATATCAACATTATCCTCTATATAAATTTCATCCCATTTTTCTTCTCTCAGTAACTTTCGTAATTTCATTTTATTTAATATTTCACGTTTTATTATTTCAGGTACATGCTTAGGATTTTCTGATTTCAGCTCTATCATAGCAATTACAGGGTAGTGATCGGTTATATCATTATTCAATATAAATGATTTGCATTCTGTTAAGTTCATACTCTTCATGAATATATATATATATATATATATATATATATATATATATATATATATATATATATATAAATATATATATGATATATATATATATATATATCTATACATGATTTACAATTTTTTTTGGCCCTTGTATATGCATTTATTAAAGATTTGTATCCTAACTCGCCTAAATTATTGAGGTATTCCTGACTGTGTTTTTCATCTGACTTGATGTCAATATTGATATCACCAACTATAAAATAGGTATCATTGGTTTTATTATAAGCTAAATATTCTTGTAAATTGTTGATGAAATCAGTAGGACATGAATTTGGAGATCTGTATACTGCATTTACCAATATATTATGTTCATTTACTCTTATTTTAATTTTTATTGTTTTTATACTACCTATGTTTTCAAAATCGTAAGTGAGACAGTTTAAATATTCATTTTTGACATAAACTACAGTTCCATCATTTCTATTATAATCGCCGTTGTTATAAATAATGTGGTATCCATCTATTTTAAAGAAGTCGATATCGTGGATTTGTAGTGTCTCGGTAAAAACTATAATATCAAAAAGGTACTGAAAGCTGTGTAGTAATGTACATACCTCATCAAAATTCTTCGAGATACTCCTAATATTTGCATGGAATATAGAGAAATATTTTGCTCTGTTTTTTTTCATAGATAAGCAGCTCATTTCCGCTCCACAATGTTTTTGTTTCCACCTCCGGGTCTTGAAAGTCCCTTATATATGGATCCATATTATGGAGATATACTTAAAAAAAAAGAATATTGATACCTTACAATTAATGAATATTAACTATTGGAAATTGTTAACACTATGACGAAGAAAAATAATGAACAAGACAAGTGTATTGTTTCCATCAGCAGAAATGTCTATTTTTGAAGTTTCGTCTTTAGTTTTTCCTGTATTCTTGCGCTCTGCTTTTTTTCTGTACTGTTATTATCCTCGGGAGTTTCTCCTGAGTTCTTTGTTTGTTTGGTGTCGTTTTCTTCAATTTTTTTCGTCGATAGAATGCGTTGGAATGTTGACGTAGTGAGAGTCAGCGGGGCACTATTAGGTTTGATTTGATTTTTTGATTTGTTTTCTAGGTGTAGTAAATCTTTTATATCATATATAACTTCGTTTACGTGTAGCCGATTTTTTCTTATGAAACATTCATTACCTTCTTCTTGTTGTGCTAATGTTAGATATTTCCGAAGTATTTTATATTCCCCTCTTTGTTGTGTTGTAAGGTCATCGACAATGCTTATATGTCTACCTTGAAGTTGTTTTTTATTTTGAAACACCAATTTCTTCTTCAAGAAGGAACATAATTCTATCTTCAAGGGACTCCTGTCGGTATTGCCAAGAAAGTAATAATCATTCAAGTCTTCTTCCTTGAGATTAATGGAAAGTAAGGTGTTTATTTTAGAACAAAGTGATTGTGGATTCAGATTTTCACTCCTTTCGGCCAATCCAAAAATAAGTATATTATTTTTTTTCTCCACTCTCTTCACAGTTTCAAGTTCTTCTTTAAGGGTTTGGTTTTCTTGCTCGAGACTGTCTACCTTTTTTCTCAGTTCTTCAATTTTAATAAGGAGTCTAGATTCACTCGCTTCAATACAATTCTTTATTTCACTTCTATTTTTCTTTATTTCATCCAGTAGAATTTGAACTGGGATCTCTGACATCTTATTGAACGGCTACTGGTTAAAATTTGAATTTATCGTGTATGGTTTCCTTTATTCACGTGCTATGGATATTCCAACTGATAAGGTTTTCAGTTGTTTCTTTGCTCTGTTTATGTTGTTCTACGTTGGGTGTTATTGATCAAATCTCTTATTTCTATTGATTATTCACTTTATTTAAGTAACACAACAGTAGCCTAAATTATCATGCACTTCACTGTTGAGAGTTTTGAATTTATAATTTGGTTATGTATGAAATAATGAGGATTTACTGCGGAGCGATTCACAACTATGCGACTGCCTCAACCAGAGGTCCGGTGATAATACAGAACATACAGAAGGCTTTGTCCTGAATATATATATATGTATAGATATGTAAACGGTCATTTGTCAGCCCGTAGAATATGCGACGTGTACTCTGGTCAGCCTTCGGAAACGTCGGTCGTCCCGGTTTTGGGCTCACCAACGTTTCCCACTGTATATTGAGTTGTAAAGACATGTAATCACGTGAAATGGAGTTTGCCAAATTTTAGGTTGGACCGACAATTACACCATAAACACATAGCTGATACTCCATCTGCTTTCACACAACTTCGTCAGGGGGCGCGGCTGAATAATTCTATACACCTGATGTGAATAGTGTATTTGTGAGCCCAGACTTATATGAACAATTTCAATAGATAGCATGTTGGTCAGCCCACTATCGGGCAACGCTGGACTCGCATTTCGCGATTAATAATATTCCAAGTAGATACTTGTGGTGCAGAAATCCCATAATAGAAATGTTTTTTTTCAAACTCCTGTTTTGTATGTTTTTTTTGTATAAAAGTGCGTGTGCGTGAATTAACCTATATCTTCAGGCAATTTAGATAAGGAATTGTCCCGCATAAAGAAGTTTTCTCAGCGCTCCTCAACATATCCACTTGTAGAAAAATGCTTGATCCGAACTCATACTCTCCCACATTCGACTACCTACCGGAATTAGCTTTTTTGGATAACAATGTCGCATGCCCGAAAGTACTAGTAAGAATTATAACATATAGTGCGTTATTCCATTTAGTTTGTAGGAGCATTTTTTATTTCAGCGCTATCTTAGATGCAAGAATTTGGGTATGTTATAAGTTGAAAGTATCAATAAAGTTCTGCTGTTCGTCATTAGATATATTTTCAAATGGTAGATTTTCAGAATTTAACAGAAATTTGAGGTACTGTGTAGAAAACTTCGAATTTGTGTTTGAAATTATAGATTTGAAAAACTGATGGCACAAAAATTATCGAAGTGTGACTTAGGAGAAATAAATTAACGAGAAATGGCATGTTTATCACAAACGAAGAATCTGAAATATGTTCAATGATCTGCTAATGCATTTATAGAAGAATGAACAGTGAATATATAGAATTCAAAATCTGATAAATTAGTTATATAGTATCAATTCTTGTCGAGTAAAGTTGGAATTGGAATTAGTGTGAGTCGAAGGAGAAACTATTGTTTCTTGACAATGTTTCGAATTTGAATGAATTTATCCTCAGGGCTCTGTAACGATGGTTTATCATGTAATGAATGATTGAATGAATGATTTATTTGCGCAAATTAGGTTGATTACAGTTTTCACATTGACTAATATATTAAAACTATGATATATAAAAATATTTGAAAGTCATGCTTATAAGCAAATAAAAGAAGAGAACCACAAAGCCAGAAGGCTGTCTGTGGTGAGAATTTAATAAAATTAGAAAGAATATAAATAAAATAAAAGACATGCTAATTATACTCAATCAATGTACGTACACATGGCAGTACTAAGGCATGGAGCAGGCAAACAGAAACTCACAAAGTAAAATAGAAGATCCGTGATAAAAGAACGGTGTGCGGTAACTATGAATAAAATAAATTATGTATTTCAAGTCGAGGTAAGTTGCGAACACGGTTTTTTATTTCTTTTTTGAAATAATTCAAATTGACAATTTGTTTAAGGTGTAATGGGATACTATTGTATAATTTCAGACTCAAGAAGTTGTAACTTTTTTGTCCTATAGTTTTATTCATCAGGGGCACTATGTAATTAGACAGCTTGTATCTTGTATCATAGATATGATCATTTTTGTTAAAGTTATGTTTCATTTTTTGCATTCTTATGTTACTGTTAACGTAATAGAGTTGCAGAGGGTCGAGTATTCCTGTTTCCCTATAGAGTCTATCTGAGGGGTAAGTAATGATTTTATTGAATATTAATTTCACAATCCGTTTTTGTGTGATAGTCAATTTATTCATGTTAGTTTTTCCACAGGATCCCCACACAAGGATACCATATGTAATATGAGACTGGATAAGGGCGAAATATAGTGAAATATGAAATAAACTAGTAATAATAGTAATACACTAGTTTATACTTTCCACGGTGCATCATTATGCCCAAAATGTAGGTAAGAATGATGTTTAATTTTTTTACACACAGATTCACGCGAAAGGAAATGGCTATAATGTTCAACGAGCATTATTCACCCAGAGCTGTTTTCAATAGATCCACGAACAAGAAATCAACGGGATCCACGGGCACAGTAGTAATAAATTGTTAGAGAAATGGAGAATTTACTTCTGTGCCAGTGGATCCCGTTGATTTGTTGTTCGTGTATTCATTACATCTGTCCATCCTTTATATTTTAGGGATTTTAACACAGGAAAATCAACTTCCGGTGAATAATTTTCAAACAATTTCAAACACTATGCTTACACATCAAGCATAATGATTCATCATTGAATAGGGAAAGTAGTAAGTAAGTGTGATACATCATTGAAAAGGTAATGTCATAAGGAATTCAGCCATGTCATATTCCGCTACCCTTCTTTTTAGTTTGGCACCCTCTTGCAAAATGAAAAACTGCTCCGCTTTCCAAATTATGATACTTAATTTGCAAGCTGAATTGACATAAATTCGATGACAATGCATTCCAATAAATTTCCAAGGGAAAAAATATAATGGCGGACAAGATTTGCATTTATGGTCTGATTTTCTTCAAAATTGATAACTGGTGGTTTTCAGAGTGAAATATTATGAATTATTTATCACTGCAAAAAAAAAACAAGACGGTGACTCCAAGATGGCGGACCAAATTTGTTATTATGTTTTGATTCGAATCAAAATTGTCATATTGAGGTTTTACAAGTTTCCAGTATGACTAAAAAGAATTGATCAATCTTATAAAAAAAAAGCTTTTTTACAAATTTGCCAAAGTCTGTTCGTAAGAGAATGAAAATTTAATCGCGCAAGAATACCTATTTTATATTCGAAACAATTTTTTCTTGTTCTTCTCATTTCTGATATAAACAGCTTTTTTCATTCAATTTTTCCAATTCTTTCTTTTCATGCTGGAAATCAGTACCCAAATTCTCCACAATCCAATTCTGGATCGAATCGACCATAACTACAAATCTCATCCGCCATCCTGGACTTGACATTTTATTGTTTTTTTTTTTTTCAACAACAGTTCCATAACACTGCGTTTTAAAGATTTCGTTTTCGGTGCTGGGTCGAATCAAACCATCATTACTAATTTCGCCCGCCATTTTTTTTTTCATCGACAAGAAAACCAAAATTTCCAACCCTGAAAATCCCCAGTTTCTGATTTTGATTCAAAGCAGACCATAATTATGAATTTCGATCACCATCTTGGAGCCACCAAACAAATTCATAATTTCCGACCCTGAAAACCACTACTAATCAAATTGGAACATAATTATAAATCTTTTTCGACATTGTACAGCCACAAACATAATTTCAAATCTTTTTCGACATCGTACAGCCAGCATTCTGTTTTTGCCTTCAGAAAAATTCCATAATGCATTGTTACCGAATTTATGTCAAATCAGTTTGCAAATAATATATTATAATTTGGAAAACGGAACAGTTTTTTTTCGCAAGAGGGCGCCAAAATAGAAAGTTACTTAGCGAAATTGACATGGCTGAATTCCTCATGAAATTATCTTTTCAATAATGTGTCACACTTACTACTTTTCCTTGGCAAATTGTTTGGGTGATAGTAACCGAGGAGTGGGGGTAGAGGTATGACAGTTGAGGATATGATAGGAAGATGTCCCTCTTGGATTAAAAACCGACATGTTTTTGCATTTTTTCAGAACACATGTGTTTTGAAGATATTCGATCTGTTTCATTTTCGGCACCCCACCCTGTATTTCAGTTTTTTAACGATTTTTCATCATTCAACACGTTTAGCTTCATCTCGATACTGTGCTACGTTCTTCCCTTCCTCAAGGAAATAAACTCGACGGAAGGAAGAACTGAATGCCTTAACAGACCCCTGCTCAGTGAAGAAGGGGGTGGGTAAAGAAAACAAGAAGAGAAAGGACGTCGCCTGTATTGCTTTTTCAAAATGTTAATAAACAGATATATAACAAGGTGAACTGTGGAACGGTGCTTTCTTAATTTATTGATTGTTGATTCTTCTGACTACGGTAGGAAATTATCAAAGTTCATGAATCTGATCAGTATATGATTCTTTCAGGTCCTTTTAGTATATATACTTAAAGTTTACAGTACTTTCAATTTCATTATCAGCGATTAGTGAACTAGGTGATGAATCAGTCAAATAAACCTTATATTCAAGAGAGTGCTTATCTGTAAATGTCCCCGTTCGACGAAATAGCAGTTGTAGTAACAGCTGTCAGCACGACAAGATATCGGGGCCCTGCGAATCCTTCAAATCGACCTTGACATGAAGGGTGTCTCTGTAGGCTCCTTACTATCGACTGTGCAGTATAATGAGATTCGGAAGGACGCACACGTACGATACGAGGTAATGGTCAGAGGCCTAAAAATAAATATTACCTTGAGGAATTGTTTTCAGAAGAAGGCCCAAAAAGTGAAAGGCGGATGAGCGCATGCATAAATATACCTGCAATTATATCTGACTATAACTAACCTGTGATATTGGTTGGCCTCGAAGTGATTGGGTAGGTATGCAAAATCTTATGAGAAGCAGTTGGAAATCCAATCCACAAAGGTGTGTGGTTTTTCAGAGAAACCACTTATTTTTCCAAACATGTCTCGAAAGATTTCAAGGATAATCCGCATAAAACGACGCCAGAAGCTCCAAACCCTTGGACAGCTAGAGACTTTTCCTTTTCTTTTACCCAAAATTCGCTGGTGTATGTCAGAAGTGACAGACCAATTCGAAAACAATCACCAAGGCAAAATACAAATGAGAATCGTATAAGGTGATTTCCTTGAGCAGACAGATTGTGTTACGACCGATATACGGAAGATACTTCGATGCGAATCCACGAAAGCCAAACAAAGAAAAAGCGAGAAATGATGAAAGTACGAAAAGAGTCAGAATGCACACAAGGTAGCATAAAATTCAGCTCTGAATCGTTTACAAATTAAACATGTAACAACACCACCCTTCCCTGAAGAAAGTTTTGTAGAAACTTTTCATAACAACAGGATAATCATAACATGTCTTAAAAAAAACGAAAGACTAAATAGTGCAACAAGAAAACGAAAACAAATTAGATATCAAATTTGATCTTTGTCTGGAGAGTGAGCTTTGATATCTTTGGCATTCCAAATTCCTACAGACTTATTATTCTCGTCTTGTAACTCGTAAGTCCATGGAGACACAATGCGAACAATTTTGAAAGGACCACTGAATTTTGGTGCTAATTTTTGTGTAAAATTCTTTGTTGCGTCAGATAACACATAATTCCGTTTCCAAACTAATTGATTGATTTTGAATTTTTCACTTCTATGACTCAAATTATATGGAATCCTACTCCTTTCGTATGCGTTTTTCAAACGCCTCCTAATATCCGCGAACAATTTTCCCAACGCTATGAGTCGCTCGGGGTTGTCAGCCTGATTTTCAGGAACTTCATCGAATTCCAACCCGTTTAGTCTTACTTCACGACCGAAGTTGACTAAATTTGGGGTGACGCCCGTGACATCGTGTTTGGCAGAGCGAATTGCAGAAGCAACTTTTGCGAGGCACTTGTCCCAATTCCTTTGGTCCTCCGACACATAGGCACTAAGCATAGTCTTGATGACTCGGTGAACTCTTTCTACCGGATTTGCCTGTGGGTGGTAATTCGCGGTGTATCTGATATTGATGAGATACTTGGCCATGCAATTTTTGAAAAGGTTACTGGTAAATTGGGTACCATTATCAACAATAATTTTCTTGGGTGCACCGTATACTAAAATAACGTGATCCTCCATCCATTTCACGATACCAGTGGCCGTTGCTGAACGAAGAGGAAATAATAAAACATATTTGCTGAAACAGTCCATTACCGAAAAAATATACCGAAAACCAGCGACAGAACGTGGGAGTGGACCAACTAGATCAACACTCACTAGTTCGCAAGGTCTCGTAGCTGAAACTTGAATGGATAGCATTTGTCCGATTGGAGCTTTCTGTTCGGGTTTCGTCCGAATACATGTCGTACACTTTCGAATGTACCTTGAAACATCAGCTCTCAATTTTGTCCAATAGAACTTTTGGCAAATTCTAGCAACCGTCTTCGCCACTCCTAAATGCCCACATGTTGGAGGGTCATGGTGACTTTTTATGATATCTGATCTTTGACTGCGAGGTACAACAAGCAGCCATTCGCTGTTAGATAAGTCCGGATATGGAGCCCTTGTCTTTCGATAAAGTTTCCCATTATCGATCATCCATAACGGGTACTTTCTAGGAAACCTGGTGACATTCTCACACATTTTTTCGTACCATCTGTCAGTGGACTGTTCAGGTGCAACAACATGATCATCGATGATCTCCACGCAGGGAACAGCTCTAGACAAAGCGTCTGGCACCAGATGATCTTTTCCTTTGCGATGGAGAATATCGAAGTCATATTGTTGTAGCCTGAGTGCCCATCTGGCAATTCTCCCGACAGGATCTTTTATGTTAAAGAGCCATTTGAGACTGAAATGATCTGTGATGACTGTGAACTTTGTAGCTTCCAAATATGGTCGGAGTTTCTCCACAGCAAATAAAACAGCTAGGCATTCTTTCTCCGTTGTTGAGTATTTTCTTTCATTCTTTGTGAGCGAACGACTCAGATAACATATAACTTTCTCACCATCTGGGTGACGTTGAGAAAGAATAGCGCCGAGACCATAGTCAGAAGCGTCAGTTTCGACATAAAATGGTAGGTTGAAGTCTGGGTAAGCCAAAATAGGAGCAGATACGAGGTTCTGTTTGACAGATTTCAGTGCTGTTTCGCACTTTTCGTTCCAAATGAAGGGTCGGTTCTTCTGTGTTAGTTGGGTTAAGGGAGAAACAACCGAAGAAAACGAAGGGATGAAACGTCTGTACCAGGATGCTAGGCCAACAATCCTTCTGACCTCAGAGATGTTTCGGGGAGTGGGTATGTTCAAGATTGCACTAACCTTCTCAGGATCAACCATGAGCCCGAACTCATTTACCACGTACCCCAAATAACGTAACTCTGAACGGCAAAAGGCACACTTTTCCCTATTAAGAGTCAATCCAGCTTCGCTAATGCGTTTTATCACCTCACTCAACACCTCCATATGTTTCTCAAAAGTGGAAGTACAAATGATGACGTCGTCTAAGTAGACAAAGGTGTAGCTGTCAAGGTCAGCACCAAGAACACGGTCGATGAGCCGTTGCCAAGTAGCGGGAGCTGAGTGTAACCCAAACGGCATTCGCTTGAATTGAAAAAGGCCCCGGTTGGGTACGGTGAACGCTGTCAACGGGCGTGACTCCAAAGCCACAGGAATCTGCCAGTAAGCTGATTTGATGTCCAGCGTTGTTAAATAGCGACCGTCACGAAGCTTGTCTAATATCGCACTGACGTACGGTATTGGGTAAGCGTCAGGTGTACTAACAGCATTCAACCGCTTATAGTTGACGCAAAACCTCCATCGTCCATCATTTTTCTTCACCATAACAATTGGAGAAGACCAGGGTGAGTTGGATGGCTCAACTATATTGGCTAACATTTCGTCAAGCTCCTCATTGTCAATTTTTTGAAGAGCAGGGGAAATTGGGTAATACCTCTGTTTAATAGGTAGAGAAGTGGTATGTATCACATGTTCTACGAGATGTGTACATCCTAAGTTCTTACCCATACTAGAGAAAGCCACATCGATTGTCTCGTCTAGGATAGCCCGTTGTTTCAGATTCAAAGAGCTCATGTCCTGAATACCACAAATCTGAGGGTTATCCACCTGTATTTCAGATCGAAAGTTCCACTCTCCGGTGTACAGGTCTGGAATGATTTTCATTTGAGACCAAAAATCAATGCCCAGAATCAAGCCATGTGGTAGAGAAGGAACAACTAAGACATCCATCACCTGTACGCGATCCTGTAATTCAATTGGTAACGAAACCTGACCTAAACTTTCACAGGTCTGGCCATTTGCTACCGTGCAAACCTTATTAGGTGACCCATCCAATTTACAAATATGCCGAAGGACTTTCCATCCATATCCGCCTAGGATAGTTCGCGATGCACCGCTATCAAGCAGAGCTAAAAATTGTTTACCAAGAATACAAACATTCAAATACGGTCTCTGGTCATTTCTTGCATGAGCAATGACAAAATCTAAAATAACTTTTCGAGTGCCGGGATTGTGGAAGAGCATTGTTGATTCGCCCTGTAGATCCGATGACAACCGACTTACTGTCTCGCAATTCGCGAGTTTTTTGAACAATTTCCACAACTTTTACTTGTCACATCCTCACGCCCACATTTGAAACAGAATAAGCGTCTTGGTTTTTCACATTTCCGGAACCTATGGCCAGTTCCAACAATTCAACTGAGCCTTATTCTCTTCAACAGAAACCAAGACATCTGACCTTTTCTGGAGACGTTGATCCGAATCAACAACAGAAACCGCAGCATTTGTTGGCCTTCTGTAAGCTAACTCTGGCTCAAGTAATTGTCTTACATTCGTGGGAGGGGGACAAAACCGTTGAATGCGCCATTCAGTCTCTTCAATAGCTCGTGCAAGTTGAAGTAATTCCGACAGTGAACTAACCGATTCCAAAGACAAGCGACTTTGAATATATGGCAATAAATTCCGTCTAATTATTTGAATACGACTTTGTTCATCTGGTATTTGTGATAATTTTCGAAATAAATTCTCCATTACCGATATAAAATTTATGACTCTCTCTTGCGCCCCTTGAGTCCTTCGGCGAATTTCATCCCATAAGGACTCCTCATAATCCATAGGTTGGAAGGCAACACGCAACTTCTCAGTGAGATCATCCCATGATGAAAATTACCCCATTCGATACCAAAGAAGTGCATCCTTGGTGAATAGCTCAGGAGCGGACTGAAGAAGTCTCTCCTTGGGCATGCCACGAGACAATCTCAATTCTTCGACGCGTTCCAAAAACGTTGTAACGCTCGAAATTCCATCATACTGTAAACGCCAACGACTGATATCGAATTTAGAAGAAGTGTCATAAACACGAATCGGTGAGTGATTTCTAACCTCATGTGGTCTGCTTGCAGAATAATCACCATCAAGGTGGTCTAACTGCAGATGTCTCAATCTATTTGAGTAATCGAAAGATGAATTATTGGTTTCGTGAAAATAGTCACGATTGTAATTCCTATGAGTCCCGTCTTCAATTTCGTCTCGGAACCTTACGGAAGAGTTATAAGTGGCCAAGTTCACATTTCTGCCTTTCATAGGTTCAGAAGAATAAGGTTGAAAGTCTACTAGATTCTGAACTAATGAATCCGACTGACGTCCTCTTGGTTCGAATCTTTCACGTGAACTCGAAACGATATTGCTGCCAACGTGTCGTTTCGATGATTCGATTTCCGACGGTTGGTGAACGTCAATGGGAACACAGTCTTCAGAGAAAAGTCTCTGAGAGGACCTTTTTGCTGTAACATCGGATAAACCTTCTCGGTCTGGGAGTGAATTTACACCCGATGAGCGGTATGGTTGAATTGGTAAAGAAGGATTTGTTCGTTTCTCAGAGTTTTTTGGTGAATGACAATCCGGACAACCCCTGCTATATATTTGAATATTCGACCGTTTCACCTCTTTCGAATCGCTATTACGTGAAAATTGACTCGTATCATCTTGTCGTTCCATTACATCACTGCGCTCTATGTTTGCTAGATGAAATGCAGATGGAGACTCGAGTGAAGGGATATTTTCTGAATCATCTATTTCAGGGTTCTGTTCGATATTATAAACTATCCTATTTTCTCTATCTATTGCTGGTAAAAGAACCGGACCATTTACAGGAGGTATTTCCTCGTCCATTAGAGATTGGTTAGCTTCTGGTGATAACGGTGTATCATCAGTTATCAAGAGTCCCTCTACCGCAAGGGTAACATCCGCTAGTTGTTGCTTGCAAATATTATTCAGTTTGGAACGTCGAATCTCTGAAAATGAATCACATTGAATTCTTTGTAACCGCATACTCAGATGGAGAAGTCGCGAATATATTCTTTTGAATTCATTGCCCCTATTATTATAATCGAAATTTTTGATACACGTGGCTAAATCACTCAGTTTACGCTCGCATATGTCTAACTCAATAATAGGTGGCAATTTAGAAACTCGAGGTGGTCCCTTTCTATCAGAGCGTTCTAATGCCAAAGCATGTCGCAGCTCAGCCCTCTTCTGATCGACGGTACCGGTTATCGGTAATCCACGAATTTCTAGTTCGTATGTGATTTCGTCACCAAGAAGTCTATTAACCTCCATTTTATAATCAGAGATATATGTATAACCACTTACTATCAAGTATTATATTTATTGTATGCAACCTGGTTGCACCCCTATCCTAACTTACCTGAACGAAAAAAATAAAAATCAAAAATAAGATGTGATTTGATATTCCAACTAATATCAAAATAACATGAACAGTTTGCCTCAATGCTCACCAAGTCCAAATTACCATTTGAACGCTATATAAAATTTAAAAAAAATAGCTTGAATCACCCTGTATGATGTCATTTCCAAAAATGTCATTCGCTTGAGAAAAAAAAATGTGGAAATCTACTAGCCTATCGATGAAACGAAAAAGCTTTCGAAGTTATCCAAAGGAACGAATAACTGAAAGGGAATATGCGAACCAGCCTTCAGTGACTCCAGGAATAAAAACTTCTGTCGTAAATCGAAGAGAGAGGAACTAATAATTGCAGAGATAACCTGTGTGAGTGTCTAATGCAATTGCAATAAGAAAAAGTTTCAAATTATTGATTTTTACAGTTATTTTTAATGAATCATTTCATCACCATCCACAGTTCACTACTCAAAACTCCAAAATCAAAGGAAGAAAAATCCACCCTTATAGAAATGAACATTGGGCGCCAACTTGCTACGTTCTTCCCTTCCTCAAGGAAATAAACTCGACGGAAGGAAGAACTGAATGCCTTAACAGACCCTTGCTCAGTGAAGAAGGGGGTGGGTAAAGAAAACAAGAAGAGAAAGGACGTCGCCTGTATTGCTTCTTCAAAATGTCAATAAACAGATATATAACTAGGTGAACTGTGGAACGGTGCTTTCTTAATTTATTGATTGTTGATTCTTCTGACTACGGTAGGAAATTATCAAAGTTCATGAATCTGATCAGTATATGATTCTTTCAGGTCCTTTTAGTATATATACTTAAAGTTTACAGTACTTTCAATTTCATTATCAGCGATTAGTGAACTAGGTGATGAATTTCGATAATTTTGAATGAATCAGTCAAATAAACCTTATATTCAAGAGAGTGCTTATCTATAAATGTCCCCGTTCGACGAAATAGCAGTTGTAGTAACAGCTGTCAGCACGACAAGATATCGGGGCCCTGCGAATCCTTCAAATCGACCTTGACATGAAGGGTGTCTCTGTAGGCTCCTTACTATCGACTGTGCAGTATAATGAGATTCGGAAGGACGCACACGTACGATACGAGGTAATGGTCAGAGGCCTAAAAATAAATATTACCTTGAGGAATTGTTTTCAGAAGAAGGCCCAAAAAGTGAAAGGCGGATGAGCGCATGCATAAATATACCTGCAATTATATCTGACTATAACTAACCTGTGATATTGGTTGGCCTCGAAGTGATTGGGTAGGTATGCAAAATCTTATGAGAAGCAGTTGGAAATCCAATCCACAAAGGTGTGTGGTTTTTCAGAGAAACCACTTATTTTTCCAAACATGTCTCGAAAGATTTCAAGGATAATCCGCATAAAACGACGCCAGAAGCTCCAAACCCTTGGACAGCTAGAGACTTTTCCTTTTCTTTTACCCAAAATTCGCTGGTGTATGTCAGAAGTGACAGACCAATTCGAAAACAATCACCAAGGCAAAATACAAATGAGAATCGTATAAGGTGATTTCCTTGAGCAGACAGATTGTGTTACGACCGATATACGGAAGATACTTCGATGCGAATCCACGAAAGCCAAACAAAGAAAAAGCAAGAAATGATGAAAGTACGAAAAGAGTCAGAATGCACACAAGGTAGCATAAAATTCAGCTCTGAATCGTTTACAAATTAAACATGTAACAACTGAACCGAAGCACATGAATGTTCCGTTTCTAGAGAAGTGCAAAATGTATTTCAATACATCGTTGGTGGATTGTGAAATAATATATTATTGAACGAGCATATGATGATGGTTATCACTCACGGGATTCGGTGCCTTTATCACCAAAATAATAATAGGTAGCCATTATACGTGAGTAGAATACCTACTGTATTATGTCCAGAACAATCGAAAAGAATATTCATGATGCATGCATTTCGTCAAGAATCACGATATCCCTTGATCATTAGTGAAAAATAATTTCATTATTTACTTGAGATTGATGGAAACGTGATGCTTGAAGTGACACATGCATTATAAATATTTCATACAATAGTCGTGGACAAACTGAAATTTCTATTTGAATTGGAAATATTCGAAGAGCTTCCGTGGAGTATCATATTTGGTCTAATACTTGCTACCCTACTTTCTATGAAAACACACACACACTCACTCATATCATCAAGTCCATTTACCAAATTTGAAATACCCAAAAAAAATTAAACACCGGGACGCAAGATTCCATTTGCGAGTAAGAAATTGGAAAACGGTCAACTTCTTTATATTAAGTTGTATCTATGTTATTTATTCGTAATCATTATATACCCATTAATGAGAAAAAAAAAGTATTCCCTAACTATGCCATAATATTGGCAATCCAATAAACTGAAAAGCATTAGGACCATTGCAAAGATTGTAACGGTTCTCAAAGAGTTTCGCGCCAAAATAGATAACGCGTGTTCAATCAATTGCTGAATCCGTAGGAATAGTGAAAATGTATGAAAAATAAATAGTCAATACTCACCTCATCTTTTTCTTCTCCTAATGAACTTTTTTTCGCTAAACTAACACATAGTTTACCTCTGAAAGACATTATTTGTCATGATTTTCGAAGTACTGACGAAGTTGTGTGAAAGCAGATGGAGTATCAGCTATGTGTTTATGGTGTAATTGTCGGCCCAACCTAAAATTTGGCAAACTCCATTTCACGTGATTACATGTCTTTACAACTCAATATACAGTGGGAAACGTTGGTGAGCCCAAAACCGGGACGACCGACGTAAGGCTGACCAGAGTACACGTAGCATATTATATTCTACGGGCTGACAAATGACCGTTTACATATCTATACATATATATATATATATATATATATATATATATATATATATATATATATATATATATAGTTCAGTGCAACCAACATGATAACACCCACACCCAAACATATAGCTCTAGCCGAGTACATCCACCACCTAACTAGATCGAAACATGTTCTAACAATGTTGAACAAGCTTGAATACTCTGTTAGTTACAAAGCAATGAAGGCAATAGACGATATCTAATCATATCGTAGCGACAAAAAACTGTTTCTTCAACTTTTTCAGAAATCAATGCTGAAACAGAACTTTTCATTACCGGTAGATACGAAAACTCCAAGAAATGCTTCGAGCTTCAAGGTAATAAATAGGTCTTTCGAAGTGCTAGGCTTGAAGTGCAGATTGTAGGATGTTCAGCCATATATTTCATGCTGTTCCTGAAGGAATTGAACAAGTAATTTATAATTGGGCAGATACCAATGTTTTGGTACTCAGCATCCACTTTTGGCATGAGCTATTGAATATTGGTTGTCGAGGGATTTGTTTCGAAGGATTCAGTAGCCGAATCGTTTGGCAAAAAAAATTGTAACATTTCACCCGCGTTACAAGCTTTAACGGGTTGCGACACGACAAGCCGATCAGCGACTAAGAAGAACTGTATAAGTAAGCGCTGCATCTGAAGAATTCGTTGATGCACTTTCTATTTTTGCAAATAACTCCGAAACTTTGATGCATTTCAATGACATTTGCACTTATTCATTCGCCTAATAAAAATCTACAGCAGATGAACTGCGTTTCAAACTAATATCTTGTAATATTGGGTTCAATTTGAATGTATCTGAAATTATTTGCACTTCTGATGCTCTGTATTTACATTGCTTGAGGGCTGCAGCTCAAACATATCTGGCAAAATATGAACTTTCTTCAATTCGGTTATGAAAGATGAGATGGAAAGTTGTACGCGGTGTGCAAATGGCAAAACAACCTTTGCCAAAACCTATTTGATCGGGCCTTGCAAATATAATGCTGAATGCAGGACGATGTCTTGCACTTGCAAAAAAGCGAAATTAATTGTATTTTCCTTTACAAATGCATCGGAAATAATTTTCAAAATTTACCTGAATGAAAGCAAAATTTTGTTATTTTTCATTGCATATATTAACCACTTTTTTTATAAAATTTGTATTGTATTATGATGAAGGCTTTTTTTTCATACCTTGCCAATATAACCTGTTAATAGTCAAGAACAATTTTTGTTTTTCACAGCTACAGCGATATGGAATCGAAAACTTCTATTGAAAGGCCGAAAAAAAAAACTGGACCATAAATCCGCCCGGCAACCTCCACAATATCATTTATTGAATCTTTCTAAACTCAAATCATCAATCATAATGAGGTCATCGGTTTTTGCAAACGGAATGTTTCACAGCGCTTGCACTATCATCAAGAAACTTCAATTTTGCTAATGTCATAGCCATTCTATGGTAATTCTGAAGTTCCAATGACCTTGACCCTGACAGTTAGATTGAAAAGGTGAGCTAGGTGTTTATGCCCAGCCAACACATCTGTGACATGACATCCCTGCGATGTCAATATCAAGTAACACTGAGACATTACTTTTATTAGGTCGCTGCAATGTACACATTTGGCATGTAACTATTGCGATATCGAGTTGATGTGATATTTGTGACATCCAGTAGACATCGCTCTTATGATGTCCAGTAGATGTCGCTCTTATGATGTCCAGTGTATGTAATTCTGGTAATATCCATGAAATATCAATGATACAGAATACAGGCCTGCCAATATTTCTGGACATATTTCAGAATATATCCCAAATATCAAAGGCAGAAAGTACGTCGCAGATTGATAGTGAAATAAATCGCAGAGTCATCGCACATATTGTCGCAATTACGTCGCAAAATTGATCTCAATTTTGTCACAATTTCGTCACAAAACTTGTTGCAATTTTGTCACAAAACTTGTTGCAATTTTGTCACAAAACTTATCGCAATTTCGTCACAAAACTTGTCGCAGTTGTGTCACAGGCGATGTCGCCTGAGTGTGACATCGCGACATGTGAGCGACGTAAATGCAAGTTCCCTGCGACAAGTTTTGGGACGTCACACGCCTCGTCGTGATATCGCAGGGACGTCTCTGCGATGTAACTATGTTGGCTGGGTGGGTGTTTGGCTATCAAGCCAACGGTTTCTTTCAGAATTCTGACTGGGATATTGTCATGACTCGTAATTTTTATATTCTTGGGGCCATTTATAGCATCAGTAATGTCTAATGTCATGTTCAATTATCAGCTGGAAGTTGGGCAAGTACTAACGTTCAATTCTTGAACCACACGTTCGCTGCACGGATAAAGGTGGATTGAATTATCAACTATCAATTAACAAGTAACAAGAGTTGGCCAACTTTTAACTTTCTTACTTTAATTGCAAAATATGTGTCTCTAATGTGCAGGTTATGAAGGTTTATATGATGATAAATAAATTTTTCTTCAAATAATTTGTTTTTCGCGATTGTTTTTCTGTTCATGAAATGTGAACGAGTTGAAATTGAAACTGTAGATGCGATTCTGGTGGACTTTCTTAGGAAAACAATGATATTTCAATTTCAATCTTCAACTCTCCAGAATGAAGTAAGGAGTAAGGATATATAAAAATGAATGAAAAATGTTACTCAAAAATTTATGTAAGGTTAAGGTTGATCCCCTTCCAGAAGAATGCCTTCTTTTTCATTACTTTCTACTTGATAGTTGTTAATCGCTACTTGTTCATTGTTACTTGATAATTGAAGCTGCATGAATCCACCTTAAGTTGTTGCTAGGCAGAGACCAAGATTTGTCGCAGCTTACCAACAGCGTATTCGCAGAACTGCTAGTGATTCAAGAATTGGACCCCTGATCTGTTGGTACCAAAATGGTTTTGTAAGCTGTTTTTTGTTTTTGTCTACTAGTTTTCAGAAATAGTTCCCGCAAATAGTTGTTGTCTGATGAAAAGTTTATGCAACATTTCCCAACCCTAACATTAATAACTCAGTACGATAACTTAGAAAGCTGTTGTATTTATTCAACTCCTCTTAGTTCTTAGGAAATAAATTTGCGCATGCTCAATTCCTCAAAATGAATTTAAATTTGAACGTTTCTTAATTATTCTATTGTCAAATAGTATATAAATTATGTAAATCAATTTATTTTACCATACAATTAAGTACAGATAACGGATTTGAAAAATGGTTCACATTAAAGGAAAAACGTTTGTTTTTTTGCTATTTTACACTAGTGGAAAGTCAACTGATTGACAGACACTTGACACGCATTTTCTTATTTACTTAAGATTCTTAGTTTGCCCAAATGTACCCTAAGGGAAACAACGGCCAAAAAACACATGAAGAAGAAGATTCTTAGTTGCGAAGTTGAAAGTTGGCAACTTTGTAGTTTTATTAGTTCTTAGTATTAGTTACTTGGCCTTGGGCTCAGTTATTATTGTTGTATAAACCAACCTTGTGACTACCTACCTTTTTGTTATCAAGTATAGTATCAAATGGTCTTTTATTCTACCTGTTTCTTCATTACTAGATTCCAAAATATTTTATTTTTATATTTCTTTATCATAACATCAATTACGTCCCGTCATGAATAATTCACATAGGCAGTTCCTATAGAAAGTGCTAGATAACATACTAATATTTTCTTAGTTAATACAGAAAAATGACAATAAAATTACTGCTGTATAAATGCATCCCATGTTAAAAAAAGACTAAGTTATGCGTACTGAAAACATCGCCCTTTTTTAATTTTTTTCTCTCCATCTCCAAAACCTATAGATTAGTTGAATAGACCTGGAAAGTGATGCAAAGGCATAAAAAAATGACCCCCTGAAGCAGTACCATTTGATATTGAGGTTTTGGAGAGGTGTTTCCAACAGAGCATCAGAGAAGAGAGATAAGATACAAAATAATTTTGTTATTAGTGTAGACATTTTTTTTTCATTAGCAAAGTTCAGTGCAAAAGAAGATTAACAATACAGTCCAGTTCAACAAAGAGCCAATTTTGATATAATTTTCCAGAGACTGCTTGTCAAAGGCTAATCATTTTCGAAATTAAATGAAGAAAATACAAATTAATTGTGTTTATTGTAAATACCTCAACAATACAATAAACGCAATGTTACACCTAACAGCTTAACGGTAAGATTTTTGGTAGCGGGCACGGGCTCCTGGACCACCAAACTTCTTGGGTTCGCAACGACGAGGATCAGCAACCAACAGAGTACGATCATATTGGATTAGGATGTCTTTCAACTCCTTCTTGGAAGCCTCATCGACATCTGAAAATAAGGAAGAAGACTTTCACATTTCAACAATACGTATATTCTTTTATAATACTTATTCTGATAGAGATTTAAAACTCTGATTTCAAATGATTAGAAAAATTTTACTCACATTTCTGATAGTATGCTACCAAAGCCTTTGATATCGCTTGCCTAATGGCGTAGATTTGGGAAACATGACCACCACCATTTACACGGACCCGGATATCAACTGCTGAGAACTTGTCCTGGAAATAAATAAGTTTAGCATTGCAATTGAAGAGGACATACTGGCAACTTCAGGAAATTATATTCAGTATAAGAGAATTTCAGTGCCTAAGCTCATATTCGGGATAAAGATTTCATCATATGAACTATAATAAACAAACATTTTTAATATCAACTGATGAAAAAAAATAGCAATCCTCTAATAAAAATCCTGGAGTCATGAAATGAATCCATAACATATCGAGAATTATGCTATAACCATTATAATACCTCATCTTGTAATTCAATTCTGATTACCTTTCCAAGAAGCAGAATAGGCTCCTGAAGTTTGTCCTGTAGCATTTTGGGTTCAACCTGGCTCAATGGGCGTCCATTGACCCTTAGTACACCTCTACCCCTTTTGCAGTAAGCAACTGCGGTGGCGGTTTTCTGCAAATATTAATAATTGATCAAAAAAAGTTCAAAAGGAAATATGAACTGATATAAAGCTCCACACAGCACGTGTCACTATCATTATTAGGTTAAGTGAGGTAAATACTTACTTTCCTGCCAAAAACTTGGACAGAGTGGATTGGCTCCTTTTTGGGCTGAAACAAAAATATTTTATTGTAAAATATTTCACATTTTAGAACAAAAATATTGCACTTTTCGTGAAATATATGGAATTTATACCTTCTGTGTTTGCGCCTGCATGGTGGACAAATGAAAGAAGGAAACACGGTTGACAGCTATGACAGGTTGACAGCTGACAATAGTGAAAATGGCCGCGTCTAACAGCTTACATTGGCTGCGTCTAACAGCTTCCAGCACTTCGAGCCAATGCACAGAATTTGACAGTTTTCAATGATGAACTGTCAAATTTTGTGAAGCGGCCTTAAGCGCTATAAGCTCTTAGACGCAGCCAGTGAGGTACTATAAATAATACTAACTAACACTAGCGTACAAGAAACGACTTGAAAGGAACAAATTTAGTACGAATATACTAGTTCTGGCAGAAATTGGCCAGTTTTCCATGGTGAAATTTCAAATTTTGTGAAGCGCTGTAAGCTGTTAAACGCAGCCAATATAACACGGAGCACGATACTTTGCAGTACTTGAGACTTGAGCGAACTAAGGCGTTTTCTGGCGATGATGTATTCAAAATGTATTCGTCTGTCTCCTTCCCTCTCACTAAAAACAGTAAGAACCAACCCAATTAGCAAGAAAGAGTAGACAAACGAATATGTTTTGGATACAAGAGAACCAAAAAACGAGTATACATAATTTTTCATTTTTGCACTGTACACTGTACTACTGTACCAAGCTTATATCATCTGGGAAGGTTCACTATTGATTATTGTACACATATATTTTGACGAATCCTTCACGCCCTTAACAAGAGGTGTTTTCTGGCGTTCAATCGTATTCGGTCATGTATTCAAAAACGATTCGTAGTGACGTCATTAATAATAAGATTCGCCAGAATGGAATGATTCAATTTGTGTCATATGTCAAATTCAATAATAAAAACAAACTTTTCAATTTTCTCTAACCACGATTAGAATCGGATTTGGCATATAATTTTTCAAGTCTTTATCACATATGTAGCTGCATTTTTTGAAACCATTGTACCAGAATTTTTTTCTATTCAAAATATGGACCAACAAGTAGCTATTTTCCAAGATGTCAACCACAATTTATGAATAAACCAATCAAATTATCATTGTTGTATGGTGTAATAAATGATAATAATATTCATATATTGCATTTCAGAATGCCACATCATGCTGAAAGTGTTCATGAATTTGTTTAAATAATTATTGCGACACTTTCAGGATCTGAAAACGTTATGATGGTAAAATCTCTTGAAAGGAGGGACACTTTTCATTGCACACCTTCTAAACTCTTGAAGGTGCTGAAATAGGCTAATATGATAATGATAATTCCCCTGCTTTATATTGCACATCCTTACAATGTATTTGATAGAAAGTTTTCAGCACTTTATTGAATATATAAAGCATAAACTATCAACTGACATAACATAACGTCAAATTCCGTTTCAAAACCAACCAACCCCACACTAGTTTTGAATCGTCATGCATACGTTTCAAATCATAGGTAGTTGATGTGACGTCATCGTTTCAACGCCAGAATGCTTGCATTTGAATCACAGAGGAATACGTTTTGAATATATGAGCGCCAGAAAACGCCATCGTTTCTGGACTGTTTTTATTGTGAACACACCTCAAAGACAAATCTATGACACACCTTATATTTCACAAAAAAATTCGGTACCAGCTTGAGGAATGAGAATGAGAATCGTATTGACAAAGGCATAAAGAAAAATGAAGACAGTTGAATAATTCATTGAATTCAATTTTTAATTCCTTTCAGGGTAAAAACTATAAGATGTCTATAGCCATCTTAGTAAAAACTATACCAATCGATTTGATTTTTAAGTAAGTTGTCTAGGTATATATAGAGGATGGACCGTTGAAATATAATTGATTTTCATGTATTTTGACTGTATCCTTCAAAAAGGTCATGAATTAGGAATTATAGTGAAAATAGTAATAAGCAAAACAAGACCATTATATCGTATGTGAACTGATTCTATCACGCTCACTCTCTGGTGAAGAATAAAAGAATTTCACCTATGATTGGTCAAGCTAGACGAGTAACATGTATTATAATTGTAGGAGTAACCGAACACATCTGTTCATTACTCTCTTGTTGAACAGCATAATATTCATACCAATAAATGCATATAGCTAGTACATCTCTCCTTCAGAAGTATGTTCTGTGTATCTTCGTGAGATAAACTTTAATTCAATATTCATCTGTTAATTCCTTCGCATCCCGGTAAAAATATATGCTTAGTTTACATCGACATAACTTTGTCGATGTTAGATTATGATTAAGAATGTATAGTATTATGTATCCTTGGTTGCATAAAATAGGCTGCAATGAACACACTGAAAGCTCGAATGTTTTGATAGTTGCCTATTCAAAAGGATATTGACTAAATGATAAAACGATGGATCAGAGTGAAATAAATGAGGACATGGAATGGGAAAGCAAGTGTTTCTTTGAAATTCCGTATGGTATTTTTCAATATATGTCTTCTAGATAAGTACACTTTCCTATTCAAGGACCATAATGAACGATAAATTGAATATTGAAGTTGAATAGGAACAAATCGATAGCAATATCTTACTCAGAAAATATTAAATCAGTTTTTCAATACAAAATGCAATGGCCTTATGAATATTTCCAGGTATCGTCACGAAACGCACTGATTTGTTTGTATGCGTAAAATATCTAGACCATTCTTTAGTTTTCCACCCCTAAAAATTGAAAACAAAAGTATCCGGTGCATAAAAAACAGGGACACCAACAAAAGCACCCTCAGAGACCTTCGACCCTATCCACTCCCCTATTCTTTCAGACCCATTCAAATTTAAATTTCCCTCACTGGTTCAACCAGTGAGTGAAATTTGAATCCGTGGCAAAACTGATGGCGCTACCATCGCTTCTTCGGGATTCGCCACAAAATGCGCCACTGCAATCACGTTACGAATTTGAATCTAGTGCGCTTTGATTTGCAATTTGTGAGGGATAAGTAAAAAAAGTGAGGATCGAGAAACCGACGCATCTCTTCTTTTGTGATAAAGTGGCATTGTGTTGCAGATACTACTGTTTTAAGTGAAATATTGATTTGTTACCAAGTAATATCAGTAATATATTATTATAGTGAATTTGTCCCCGACTGCCTTGGATTGTTTTGAGGAGTTTGCAAGGTAAAAAAATCAATTCGAATGTATTTTTTCACCAGTATATCAATAACGTACATTCTACAATATACTCACAACCTGTATATCATTCAGCAGAACATACAAATATCAACGGATAAAGTTTTAGGAAAAGAATTGACGATTACAGAAAAATGTTGAAAATGAATTCATAACGAAGGACTGTCGTAATCATAAAATAAAACTATGTTAATCCAATAATATATATCAGAACTCAGAACAGGCAAAGTAACCTATTGACCTGAAAAGCTAACAGATCGATACTTTGATAAATGAATTTTCCTACCAAATTGAACCCTCATAGGTTTTCTTCCAGTGCATGAAATTCATTCCGTTTTTCTGGGAATAATACAGGTAGGACGACTTTCGAGTAGAGAACAAGTTCACCACTTTGAGTGAGTTCCGAGAGGGTATACTGATTTTTCACAAATGATGATTTATAATTATT
Source organism: Zygogramma bicolorata (assembly GCA_032362365.1). Taxonomy (NCBI): domain Eukaryota; kingdom Metazoa; phylum Arthropoda; class Insecta; order Coleoptera; family Chrysomelidae; genus Zygogramma; species Zygogramma bicolorata. The sequence continues at coordinate 407,409 of JAVJAQ010004958.1, read as the reverse complement.
ATGACGTGAAATGAAACTTATTTTTTATTCAAAGTTTTTCACTGGACCTATGGGTAATTTTTTTATTCTGCTGAGGAATAAGGAATCATTTCATAGTGGTCGTACAAAAAATACATTCACTTAAGTATGATGAAAATATTCAATGCAGAAATACTAATTTCTCATTATTTGTTTTAATACTTCATATAGGTACTAGATACCTACTCGTTGTACTTATAATTATTTCAATTCCTTCACTATACCTGAAAGAAATGAAATCTCATAGTAATGTGATTCCGAAACCTCGAGAGTATCATATATTGTTGAAAATATCGAATTTCTTTCGATTCTTCTTGTTCAACTTACGGTTACATTAGACGTGCTCAGTTGAATTTGTCATTAAAATATTTATATAAGTTTAGGTATATTATTTCCCATTCAAGATTACTCAAGTACTAATATTAGCAGATTTTATCAACGGTAAGATTTAAATCATGATACGAGCTTGTAACTAAAACTGGGAAGAGTAGAAGTAAGAAATATTTTATGTCTTTCATTCACAAGACTTCGAATAGATGAACATACTGCATTCGTACGAAATACCTATGTTTATTCAGAAAGGAAAAATGGAAATGAAATCTATAATTTAGAAAGAAAATGAAGGTAACCAAAAAAATTAGATCCATAAATCCGTAAAGGGCTTCAAATTTAAATGTGATTTTTGTTATTTTTCAATACCTACATATGATTTGTGGATTTTATAAGTGTTCACGAAGTTTGTCAGTTTTTTGAAATATTCCATAAATTTGCAACAGACTTATTCATTCTAAGTGTTTTTTTTTTTCGAATGACGAAAAAAAATATTTAGAATTTTGATTTGAACTTTGTTTTCAAGTGATTTTTCAGAGTTGATTGGGTGATAAGAAATATACTAACTTAGTATATTGTTCACCCAGGAGAAAAAGCCTTACATTCCCGGATGACTGTGAAGATAAGTATTTGTGATATCAAACAATAAAGCTGACATTCTTTCATCTAATGACTGATGCCGATACCAATAGTACTTATTCTGCTTGGACAGTTACCAAATTTTATTCCATATTTACCAGGGATTTGCATTTTCTAAGTTCGAAAAAAAAAAATTGCCCATAGAGTTTGGAGAAAAAATAAATTTGTGTGGCTCGCATGGTACGGTCCGTCACACTTAGCATCACCTTTTCTCCTAATAACACAATATAGGTAATAGTTTTCACTTCGTGAGAAAACATGTCACACACTATTCCCACCTTCACCATTCAGGAGAATTTGAATATTATATCTACTTAACATATTTCAGAACAACATTATCCAATATGATAGTCAAAATAAGAAACTTCGTGAAAGAAATAGATAACAAAGTGATGAAGCTTGCGACTGCACTTTTCAAAACGTAAACATGAGTTTTGCGACAGTCGTGATTAGAATATCGATGACACGTGCATTATATTGTGCGTGGTCTGTGGGAACGTTTTTTAGTTCCTTTGTTTTTCCTCAAGTCATCAACCTGTTATCGAGTGTTTCGCAATAGTTGCAATTATATTGGAAGATATATATTATATAAAAAGTATTTTAATTCATTTCGTAAATTAACTGTATGTATCTCAAACAAATACTATGCCACCTAGAGAACTTCAACTGATTACTTTCTTTGAGTAATCATTGAAGAAAATCTTCTTTATTCGAAAAATAGACCTAGGACTCATGTGAAATATTTTTCAAATAATTATTATGGCAATTCATACTTATGCACAATGCACATGGAGGTAATCGAATGAATTGTTCATAGACAGATAATGTTTTCGGTGCGTTCTTTTCCTTGTTACTATACCCAGTACAAAATTGTTACAACACACTATCGATTCGCAATTCGCAATTGAAATATTTTGATTAACAGGTGTGTTGGGACCGAGGAAATTGGTTCTACTGGTAGTTGAATCCGCAAATAATTTCAATTACGCAAGTACCGAACATTGTCCATTATATGTCCGTCTATAATTGGCCTTGACTGATAATTGCCGTGCATCGTCTGAATTCGCTAATAAAGTAGCTCGTTATCGTATCGTTATATTTTGCGGAGATTACTCAATTAAGTTGAATGTTGACGAATTGAGACATGCAAACTTTGGCAGCGGCGGATTGAGGTTCTTTCGAAATCGTGGGACCCGAGAAAGGTTATCGCATTCTTCTGCACATTCGAAAATATCTCTCGGGTCAGGTTCTATTCTTGGCCCTTCGTATAAGAATCTTATTCGTATTTTATTACCGCAGGGATCTCTGTAAAGAAAACATCTTTTAAGATTTCGGGACTACTTGAAAAATGAAAATTGGTCGGAAATGTATGCACTAGACCAGTGCTTTTCAAACTTTATGAATACACGACCCCTTTCAAGGATAAAAATTTCTGGCGACCCCCTTGGGCAATAGAAAGACAAAAAATTGTAATGTAATCAAAAGACTACATGTTATTTGTGACTTTCTCTATTTAGGTACCTATATATTCTAAGAACTAACGTTCTCTTCAATGGTGGACATCAAAACTAAAAAGAGGCCTCAATTAGAAAACGATTTGATTTTGAATATTTCAAAAATAGCACCACGATTTGAAAAATAAACAAGCTCATCCTTCTCACTGAAATTGTGTTTTACTGTAGGCAGTGAATCATGTAGAACCTTAACTTATTTTCTTTTGCCGGCGACCCCCCCAAGAAGGCTCCGCGACCAGGGGGTCGCGACCCACAGATTGAAAAACACTGCACTAGACTGTCCAGACTTGGCCTACAATGTTTTTTCGGAGATGCTATTGTATTATTTTGGAATTTCCTTTCCATTAAGGAAATTCACTATAAAGACAAGAAAGGGCAATGATTATATAATGACACCTGAATTGAAAGAATTAAAAAAAAGGTAACTTTGTATACTTCAACTGCTAAGCAGGATGACAACTACAAGGAAATAAGTAAATATTGCAATAAACTATATAGAGAAAAATTAAGTCGTGCAAGAAAGGAGTATCATGATCATCAAATTCTCAATTCTGATAACAAATCTAAAACGACTTGGCAGATCATTAAACAGATTCAAAAAAAACCTTCACCTTATAGTGTAATAAGAGTTAAAAATAAGGATGATGATATTGGAGAAAAAGAACTAGCTAATATGTTCAATGAGAATTTCACTAAACCATTGATTGAGAACAGGTGCTGCGATCTAAATTTCCTTGTACAAAATATGTCAAGTAACTCAACTAGTTTTTTCCTGTCCTCAGTTTGTGAGAGTGGTGTGTTAGAGCTCATTTCTCAACTGAAAAATTCCAACGCTTCTGGTTATGATTTTATTTCTAATAACTTGCTGAAAAGTTGCCGCTTTGAACTATGTCATCCCTTGACATATTTGATAAATCTGTCTTCTGTAAATGGAGTTTATCCAGCAAATATGAAGCTTGCTACAGTATGCCCAGTATTTAAAAAAGGTGATATGAATGACCTAGACAATTATAGAGCAATAAGCTTACTGTCAAGTCTCTCCAAGCCGTTTGAGTTGAATTTAAAAAAACAATTGACTATATTTTACGAACGGAACAAATTATTGTCATCCTCACAGCATTGTTTCACTTAATCCAAGAGCCCTATGTGAATTTCAGTCGAGAATTGTTAATGCCCTTGACAATAAAAAATGTGTTATGGGCCTTTTAATAGATTTCTCACGTGCTTTTGATTGTGTGGACCATGAACTGTTACTATCTAAGCTTTATAGATCAGGTGTTAGAGGCGTAAGATGGTAAGATCTTATCTTATAGGTAGGAGACAAAGGGTGAAAATAGGTCAATGTATGGGCGATGATTGTGATATTATGTAGGGAGTTCCCCAGGGTTCGAATTTAGGCCCCTTTTTTTTTCTTGTTATTTGCTAATGATCTAATTTCATATATAAGTAAAACCAACTCCGCTTTTGTTACAAGTTATGCTGACGATACAAATATTCTCATTATTGAAGACAACATGGATGCACTCCAGAAAACTGCTGAAAAATATACCTATACGATAAAATAATAATGTGGGCAGAAAAGAACAATTTAAAACTCAACAAATCTAAAACCAATACCATATTGTTCAGCAGACGAGGACAAGGGGAATCGAATGTGATACTATATGAAAATAGTGATAAATCAATTAGTCCTGTAGAAACTGTAACTATGCTGGGAATTGTTCTAGATGAAAAATTAATGTGGAATCAACATATTGATACATTATGTAATAAACTAAAAACAAGCTATTATTCTATGTCAAACTTCCATTCACACCTTCGATATGGTATTCTCAACTGGGGTATGAGTGCTTCTGTCCAAAGCATATTTCTCCTCCAGAAATATGTTGTTAGAATAATAGCTAAGCTAAGGTACCGAGATTCATGTAGAGATGCTTTCAAAAGGCTAAAAATTCTTACAGTAGCCAGCACTTATATACTGGAGGCTAGTGCATACGTTTACAAAAATAAATCCAGTTTTCAGTCTTCTCGTCCAAAACATAACCACAATACTCGTTCTAAGGAGCTGGACTTACCAAACGCTCATAAAACTTCATTGTATGAAAAAAGTGTACAGTACAGTGGGTGTAAATTATACAATATGCTTCCAATAACTCTTAAGAATTCCTCAAATATTAATGTATTCAAGGGTCAGTTGAAAAAAATGCTGCTTCAAAGGACTTGTTACACCATTCAAGAGTTCACGGATCAACTAACCTGAGATCTCTAGCTTCATCATCGAATGTTTGAGAAATTGTATGTTGATTCTATTATAATGACCTGTTCTACATTTACACTCCTATTGCTTGTGGATGTTTATTGGCTCTTTTGGATTGTTTGTGTTATTGTGTTGTTGATATTATTTTGACTGACTTTTAAAATATGGTTATATGTAGTTACTTACATTTATGTTTTTTATATTTACTTTTGAACTTGACATTTTCTTTGTTTATTGTGCATTGCATTTTTTTTTCAATTGTACTTTTCAACCGAAGAAATAAATATTATTATTATTATCATTCGTCAATTTTGATGTACAGTCATGGCTATCACTGTACCGTTGTGATTTTATAATTAATTTCAAGCATTGTTTCAGGACTATTATAGTTCTGAGCAAAATTATTTGCGCAATAAAATAATCCAGAACTTTTTACTGGTAGCCCTAGAACCATCAAGCAACAATAAGAAATAGCGACAATTATCTAGTAGAAAGTGATGGAAAAGAATGCTTTCATGCAGCTAAATTCAACAATATTAATCATAAGTTGTGGAAGGGGGTCGACATAAACTTTCGACTAGTATTTTTTATTTATTTTTATATTCCAAAGCTTCGTTTTGGGGAGTTGAAGATTATAATTGAAAAAATAATACATTTTTTTTTCCTGAAAAGGTCCACCAGAATTGCATCTTCAATGATGTCCATTTCAACTCGCTCACATTCATCGAACAGAAAAACAATCTCGATAAAAAAATTATTTCAGGAAAAATTTTATATAATTGCTAATAACCTGCAATTAAGAGACAAATATTTTACAATTAAAGTAAGAAAGTTAAAAGTTTGACAATTTTTACTTGTTACTTGTTAACTGAGAGTTGATAATTTGGTTGCATGAATCATCTACAGTAAATCAGGCAGTTCAACTTATCATTGATAATTGTTACTAGACACTTGTTTATTGTTCCTTGTTAATTGAACCTGTATGAATCCATCTCTACTCCTGAGCAAGTGAAATAGAAAAAAAAAGAGGTTTAATAGTTTGCCAACTATATACGTAAAAAAATCCGAGAAGTCGAAGACAAAATTTTAATTTGTGAACCAATTCAATTGGTATTCGCCTATCTTAATGTCCGGTCATACCTACCACTACACAGTTGTAATGTCAGAATGTGAGTATGATTGCGACTGTTCTACTTGCGAAGGATCAAAAATAGCCCCTGAACTTCAACTAATCCCCTGTTAGTGATTTTTTGGAAATGAAGAATTTTTCGATACTAAGTTATATCTCATGATATACGTTTGCAACAGGACAAATCTTATTGATATTCCACCAATAATAGGAATTGAAATTTCAATATACAGGGTGGAAACGAAATAATTTGACGCCTTTTATTTGTTAATAGGTGCAGAAATTTAATAATTGGGATAAGAGTGTATATTCCATCGAGGCCAATATTTTCAATAACTAAACAATTGCACATCACTTCCGGTTTCACAGGAAAACTCCAAATGCAGCCCTACATATTGTTCTAAACTAATCAATAGAACTTGAAACTCTCTGTTCAACTATATATCACAAGTGGCTACCTCTATTCGAAATGGGGAGTAGAACCACTCATTCCTAAATTTAATATGGCGGCACAACTCATAACTTTATTTAAAACATCTACTATTGTATAATAGCTTGTTGAAGAAAGGCTGAAGACGTAATTCATTTTCAGCTTTTGACAAATCAAATATTTGGTTGTTTATCATTTATAAACATTCAGTTATTTTCCTGGAGTTCAACAAAAATGAATAGAAATCAAGCAAAGAATAAAATGCATTGAAATAAAAAAAATCAAAAAAGAAAATTATCGATTAAAATTTTAAGTCAAGTATGAACAAGATGTTTTATGGTAAGTTCTCAAAGAGTCAATAATATCCATAATGCAGATCAACAAGGAACACTGTCACACTATTTAATACCATAATATTTTCCAAAATAGAAACAAAACTATAAAAATAGATATTAACTAGGGGTGAAAAAAAACTAGGTATGTGATTCAAGGAAAAAACAATCACTAAAAATAGTGTACTCGACATGTTTCGATAACTGATATCTGCAATCGTCTCCTGATGTTGATTGTAATTGACAGGTTTTTATAATTCTGATTATTTTTCCATTGTCTGTTTCAACTTTTTTCAAGTTCTGTAATAATTTTTGCATATTTCTGTTTCATTACTCTACTTTTTAAATTTTTGCATTTGATTCAGGTTTCTCTGAATAATTCTTTCGAAAAATTATTCCTTCATTTTAAACACCTGTTTGAACTTCTTCATTCAGATTCATTATTTATTTTTTTCAACCCAATGAATTCTTTGACGCATGTCAATAGGGCTCAATAAAGGGTATTGGTGGTTCTAACCAATAAATACCATTCAAAATTTAAAATACAAAGATTATAATATGTGGTTTTGAATTATTAAAATTATCATTATTATATTTCTGATGAAAAAAAAAATCAGCTCTTCAATCTTAGCTGAAAACATTTGCGCAGTTCATTCAAGTATATATATTCGGATTCATGATTATACTCCATTCTTAAATCCGAATCAGTTCCTGAAATGTCGAAATTATCTCTCCAGTGAATGCAACCAAGCTGAATATTATTAGAGTAGTATAGTAGTTACCATATCTGCCTGTCAAGCGGAAGGCCGGGGTTCGAATCCTCGCCGGGCCACCGTGCTGGGTAATCGCACGTTAAAATGTGAGGCCTCGTTGATCCATTGCTAGCACAAGTTTCGACTTTTGAGGGTTGACGTTCGTCAGCTGGTTAACGGAACGAACAGTTTTACAACAACAAAAATTTTTACAACAATATATTCCACAGAAACAACTATTTTCTTGACGTCTGAGTGCAAGAAGATAAGCTTGCATGTGCTTCTTGTATTTTTCCAGGTAGCTATCATAACTATCAATAATTCCAACACTTTTGATGCGGAACTACCGTTCAGAAACCGCTATCCCGAAAATAATCGAATGATATAATTCCAACTTTCACTTCCTCCATATTTTAATTGCTTGTAATCGAAGTGAGAATCGCCCATTTATCGGAACCGAAGGTAGTTATACGAATCCAATATAACGTTAACTATAGCGCTTCAATTTAATGACTGCCTCCCCGGAAGATACGAAAAAGATATATTCTATGATTACAGGAGATGATGATCTATTAAATGCTAGTGACCTCTTGTGACTGTTGTATCTAAACAGAGAAACAAATTGTATACAAATTGTATACCTATAGTCGTTGATTTCTGTGATTCTTGATAGCTGAAATGGCTGCAAGTACGGAGAGAGAAAACTATTTATAGTGAGTATATCACGTAACGCGGAGGATAAGTAGCGTATTACGCATAAGCGAAAATTGTGTGCACGAGGCGTTAGCCGAGTGCGACAATTCGCGAGTGCACGTAACTAGCCTTATCCTCGAGTTGCGTACTGTACTTTTTCTACTCCCACCATGCTTTGCGGTAATTTCTGCTGGTGTAGCAAAAATGTCTTCGCTATCCCTCATTTTCAATGATCAACGAGACACTGGATGACAGCAAGTAGGGTCAAACAACTGCTTGCTTCATGGATACAACTAGATACAGTACCAATCCACAATTTGCTAAACAATAATTTTCCTTAAAAATATCATTTTTATTTAAATTTTACAAAGAATCTGAAAAGGAAATTCGCTGAATTTGGTGTTTGGGCCATTGAATGAAGTCATGAGATCAAATTTATCAGTTCAAATGTTGCACATCCCATCATTTCAAATAATCAATTTCGGAAGCGGCCGCCATTAATTCACAATACACATGTATTCAAAATGAGCCATTACCTATCAGCTGTCAAATACGTAATGAACGGTTTAAAATAGTGGGAGTAAAAAATAGTATATTATGCAACGATCATGTAATAACAATTACATAAGCTATTTTATCTACACCCGATAAATAGTGAAGAGCTACAAATATTGTATTTATATTTGTATTGCACATAATAATACTAATTGGACGCATTTCTTTGAAAAATTCTACAAAATTGCAATGAATGGTATTACTTCGAGTAATAAAACGATGAGAAATGAAGAGAAGATCAAAAATTAAAAAATAAAGATTACTCGAGGCCGGATTGAACCCATATATGTCTCTTCCAACTAGTCAATATAATCTCAGCGCCTTAGACCACTCGCCTACGGAAAGCTCAGATAATTTGATTGAAAAAATAAAAGGATAAGTCATGCATTTGTCTAATGAAAAATTTAATCATTCTTACTGTATTTCTGCCGGTTATGGTGTCGAAGGTGATTCTCCCATATCGCTGGTATCAGACATTTTGTTATGATTATCGAAGTTTGGCTATATTTTTCAAAGATTCAATACCTATACCGATTTTGACTTGACAAACGTCAAATGCAGAGCATGCACATCATGCTTAATTGAAATATAATGGGTTTCTATTGGTTGAAAATCTGTATCGTAATGGATTTCATTATAAAACGGGTTGTGGGCATATAAGTGTATTATTAGAGTACGGGTATAGATAATAGTTATTTATGATATAAGTGTTGCGAAGTGCGAAGCACTCATGTGAATTGCAGAATTCGCTTCGCTCATTCTGCAAACCTTCACATGCGTGTCTTAAAAATGTACTTTTAACACTTATATCATACAATATTTTTCCTACAAACGTTCAAATAAAGTAATAATACAGTTTGAATTGAATTTTAAAAACCTGTATTAATACATACAAAGGAGATAATTTTAAATTGCATCGTATATTACGGAACTTAGCAAACATTGTTGATTTAATTGTTTACGAATGTTTTGATGCATCTGTCAGACGTTTGTTAGTTTTATTTAAAACGCAGTTAAGGTTGTAGATTTTTCTCAAAATGGAAGAAAGTAATGAAAATGATCCATTTGAAGACATAGAGGCGGCGGCCAATAGAGCAACCCTCGATTTGTTGCCGAGAAAATCCAGGGTTCAATACGATATAGCCTATAATAAGTTTCAGAAATAGAGTGAAGCGGAAGGCGTTTCTGGAAAATATACCGAAAATGTATTTTTGGCCTATTTTGAGGAGAAAGCAAAGCTATGGAAGGCATCATCTCTGTGGCAAATTATTCGATGATCAAATCTATGCTACGTAAAAATAGCGACGTAGATATCAGCAAATATTTTAAGCTTATCGCGTATTTGAAGCGTCAAGCAGAAGGTTACCGGCCAAAGAAAAAAAAAATCTTGACTTGAGTCCAAATTGACTAGTTTTTGAAGTCTGCATTAGACGATGAGTATCTTCTAATGAAAGTAGTTGTGATTGTGGGAATATTTGGTGCTTGCCGCAAGGAGGAGCTTTGTCAATTGACTGTTGACGATGTGGAAGATACGGGTACTTCATTAATTATTGAAATACCAGATACTAAAACCAATGTTTCACGAAGTTTTACTATTATTGAAAAAATTTATTTGGATCTTTATCGAAAATATGTGGCTCTTCGACCAGCAAATGTCGGACACAGGCGATTTTTCTTGAAATACGTGAAAGGTAAATGTACCAGAAATCCGGTTGGAATTAATTCGTTTGGAAAAAGTCCTGCTGCTATAGCAAGATTTCTGGAACTTCCAAATCCGAAACTTTATACGGGACACTGTTTTCGCCGGTCTTCAGCGACCTTACTTGCCGATGCTGGCGCAAATTTGACGACAATTAAGCGTCATGGGGGGTGGAGATCTTCTACCGTTGCTGGGGGGTACATCAAGGATTCTTTGGAAAATAAGAATTTGATTGCCCAAAAACTGCTGACGGTGCAGCGAACATTACCAACAACATCAATCCAACAACAAACATCCGAAGAAATTGTGGCCTCAACTTCGACTGGAAATTCAATTATTTCTACTCATCATTCTTCCTTAGCCAAGGAAAATGGTAAAACAGCAGTGCAAGAAATTAATTTGTCAAATTGCACAAATTGTACTATTAATATTAATGTTAATAAATAAAATCTAAATATTTTGACGTTTGCTTTCAAAATCTGACAATTCACTTTTGACAGCAGTGCCATAAACATTTTAAGGCAATCAGTGCCATAAGGTGATTTTAAGGCACTCAGTGCCTTGAAGTGACATTTTTAAGGCTTCTATGGAGTGCTAAAAATGGCATTTTTAACACGTTTGTAGAAAAACAATATTAATCCACAGGTCAAAATGTAATATAGCACATGTTATACAGAGTGATCCAACAAAAAGTATGCGCCTAGATTTGGAATTTGAAGCAAAAATGCACGACACGTAAAGATTTCAGTTCTTTCTGAATGGAACACGTTTTATCAGTCAGCAACTTCTCGAAAGAGTGAACACAAGATGTGCATCAAGAACAGACAGATTGGTGGTTCTTAATTATCAGAGCACATTCTCACTGCCGATGGAGATCACACAGTAGAATAGAATGACACTCATATGACGACAAGAGAGAGCAATGGCAGGACACGAACGTTGAAGGAATCTAGACTCATCATGTTGTTTAATGATACTTGCATCTCAACCGTTTCAGTTCATATAAATCGCACCTTGCTATCTCTTTTGAATGACAAAATGAAGAAGAGAAATATTTGTGAACGAGTTTTTAAATCGGCAGCAGATTTGGTTTCCGAGATTCTATATGTATAACAAAAAGAAAGTAATATCATGAAAACTTATTGAAGTTATCAGGAAAGAGAACTCGCAGGTAAATGAAGTGTAAAAAGTAATAATCAATTAATAATAGATGAGATAGAAGAACTGATAATCAAGATTGTTCCTTCTGTGTGCACTCCAAAAAGCGTTCGATAATATGAATAAACATATTTGAAAATGAATAATAATAGCGCATACAGCATCAACATTTCTTTCGTGAAATAATAAAATGAATCGTTCGCGAGTATCATTTGCAATCGTTTGCAATGCAAATAGCGTTATTCATCAAGCAAGATTTCAAATGGAACGCAGTAAACACCTGAAGATGTTTTTTAACGACCGTTTTCGATTCCATTGTTAGCTGCGACAATAAAATGAGTAACAATAATGAGGCCGAGAGTGCTTGTTGGAAAAGGTAGGGTTTCGGTATACGACAAAAAGGGAATTGGATAAATGCTTATACACGCCGATTAGTAGGTGAATTCTTGTTAGATTAGTGGTCGTGAGAGAGTTTTAAGAAGAGGGAGAAGGAAATGAGGTTGCTCTGCAAGGTTTACTTTATGAATCAGCTAATGGAAAAAGTACTTTTGTCCACTATGAACCTGAGTTTTCACCATTATTCAAGCATTTTCTCTAATTAGAAGAAACACTTTTTTCACCTAGCTGAATAATGATAGAGAAATTTTACCTAGGTAAGCTTCCATATCGAAATCATTATCACTCAAATTGTCACTCATTTTTTGTTTTTATTTAACAATTCCATCTGGAATTTCAATACAGCGTTTATTTTCTGACAACCAGGTCGATTTTCGTTTCAGTTTGTTTGATAACTGGATTCCTATGCTACATGCTATTTCGAAACTTCAATAAGTTTTTCAATGAACAATTAATGGCATAGTTTCTTCAGTGGAATGAAAATCTGAAATAATAAAAGTGTACATATTTCAATGTTAGAAGTGGAAAAAATCTCATATATTCTTCGGGTGAGAATGCTATTATGAATTTCATGACGATGAATGTAAGTGAAATGATCATAAATTTCTGTTGAATTGGTTGGAAAAATAAATAGGGAACCGGAAAAACGTGAATTTCTCAGATTTGCAACATTTTTGAAAAATATCGCTATTTTCGGATTCATTGGTTTGAGCAGGTGTCGAGATCCACCAAAATATTGATCTTAGGGTACAAAAGCTATTTTCTGGATCTGCCTCTGGGAAATTGTAGTTTTTTCTCTATTGAATCTACTGATGACAGTTTTCCAATTACATGCATAAAATTCTTGATCAAACTTCCATTCTTGGTAAAAATACTAGTATTTTCATTTTTTATGCAGTCATCCTTTTTGAAGAACTCAAGTGAACAGCTCTTGTTCGACCAACATTGACAAGATGTTTTGTTTAAATACCTCTCGAGCTATTTTTTCCAAATCCACCACAGCTACCTTTTTCCGATGGACGAATCGAACCTTTATAATCCTGTTCATATTTTGATTTCAAAGTGAAGATGAAATTTAATGATGACTAGTCTTTTTCTTAGCACGCTATTGAATTTCAGTGAAACAAATATCGTCCAAAGAACACCGCGTGAATCAAGGGACAGGAGAAACGAATTAACATTCCTTTTGAATTTCTGGAGTTTGTAAGCCTCATTTTCAAGTAATGATTGAAATGTAGTGTTCAATTTTTTAACATTTTGAATGAACCCCACTAAATAGAAACGCGTTAAATAAACAAATCATTCAATTTACCTCTTTCACTCCTTCCTGAATTCATTATAAAGATGTCAATTTGAAATGTCGATTAAAATTGATGACAGACTTGTCACGAGTTGAATATTTGAGAATTGTTTGGTGTAATTCGTGGAAGTGTTTGCTGATTTATCCAATTTTACATAGAAGAGCTCAAGAGTTAACTTTCTATGAGCGTAACAAAATCTGGTCTGGACTTGAAAGAAATATAATTCTGAGGAGTGAGTTTTTTTTACAAATAGCTCTCTATTTTTGCCTCATTGTGTAGATATTTCCTAAGTATGCTATCTATTTGATTCAATTTTCATAGCTGTTTCAGATGAAATATTTCTCCCTTTTTGTTAATGAATCAAACGTCTTTGTATGATATATACGTACCTATCAACAGAGTGTGTTGTGAACTTTTATTTGATTCTACTTCTTTCAAAGTAGTTGTAATTTCTATTTTTTTTTATTTGGAGAAGAGAGACAAACAAATTTCCTCAACCTTTGGGTAATATCCTGGAAGATTCAAGATTAATTCTGAGTTGAAGAATATGTTTGTTCTTTCGATATTGACGATGCATATCCCATCAAAATATTTCTAAAAATCCCATGAAGGAAGTGAACCTCAAGTAAATTAGCATTAACTGACAACCAATTTGATTTCAATCATACGTGGAGATCTATCGCTGATTGGATTCAGCCCGTCATGAATAAAATTATCGGCCTCGTCGCACCGTTTCTATTTTCTGCCAATACCTTGAGAATGAAAATCGATCTGGAATTCCGCAAACACTGTGATGAACGGAGAAACGACTCTGAATCAGACTTATTCATCGAAAACGGGTGACTAAATCGTCTCTGTTAATCGCCCGCTAATTCAAGGTAACGTGTTCACCTGCCTCGTCGGCTCTGACGCGTTGTTTCGCTTTGTTTTGCTCGTGCGTTGCTTAGTAGCGCGAGGTTTCATTCATTCGAAATTTCGGTGACGTCAGGCTCGGTCTTGGCGGCAAAACGGATTTTTTCAAGAACGTTACGAAGAATCGCCACAAATAAGTGGTGATTTCTGTTTTTTTAATCGGAGAAGGAAAAAGCCATAAAATTATTATTCAAACTTCATTCTTTCCAGAAAAATACCAAAGTTTCTAATTATCGGGAGTAATTACACAAGTGCTTCAAAATTACCGATAATATTCTATGAAAGCATGTTGTCTAAAAACTGCATGAGTTTATTTTCATACTTTGTTAGCAAAATATGAAAATAACCGAATGCAGTTTTTTACTGACAACATGCTTGAATGGAAAATTATCAGGTTTATTTTGATGCATGAGTGTAATTCGGTGGAATATTTCCGGAGTTGAAACAACGAGTTTAAAATTCAGTATTTATGCCTGTCAAGATGACAAATGTACATTTTAACAATCGTTACTATAGATACACGGACCGAGCGGGGATTTTTCGATACCTACCGGGGATTTACCAGCCCGAAAATGTCCCGCCGGTAATTTATCGCTGTAATTGATCGAAAATGTCCCGCTTCATATGGGATTTTTAACATACGATGGAAATATTCATTATAATGATGGCTGGTTTTTGGTTATCATATGAAGGATGTCACGGAAATGTCAATTGAAACTGATGACAAACTTGTCACGAATTGAATATTTCAGGATTGAATGAAGATTTTAGTGGAAATTTTCAGTAATCTACCGTCTTCCTCTTCGAAGAGCTCGAGAGACAGTGTTCTATGAGCGAAACGAAATCTTATATTGGTTAGAATGAAATATTTTCCTGATGAGTGATATTGTTTCAAAAAATAGCTCTCTAGTTATACTTAAGGTAGGTATTCCTATGTTTGCTATCTAATTAATTCAAATTTTCTTAAGCTTGGTAAACAAAATGAGCACTAAAAAGTGATTTCTATGTAACCCAGTGCTCGTCGTCGCCAAAGTAGTAGCTGTTTTAGAAGGACTCTTTCTCACTTTTTGTGAACGAATCAAACGTCTTCGAATGATATACACGAACCCATCAACAGAGAGTGTTCGTAAATAAGGTCTACCTGAAATTTTGGATTGAGGTGGCCTTCACTTGATGGAAATCCATAGTTATTACGCTATAAAGTAGAACACGATTAAATTTCCACAGAATGTATTGTCTTCGCGACATGTTTCGATACACTGTATCTTTTTCAAGCGAATGTATTAAATTATTCTTTGTTAAAAACCCCTTAAATACATCAGGTTCTACCCTAATAATATCCCTGATTCCTAGAATAATACAACTGATACTGATGATGATTCCTAAACTTATGAACTTATGCTGATTCCTGAAATTATACAACTGATACTGATTCCTAGAATTACAACTGATAATGACATAGTTACTACTTATTAATCGAATAAGTTCAACAAAGGGGAACAATTGAGATCCAATTAATCATTTAGCAAACAATTCGAATTTTTCAGTTTATTGATTTCCAAAAATTCTAAATAATTAAGTCTAATGCCCTTATTTTCAACATGCAGAATTTCGAAATTCTTATCGAAGTCATGGCCTTCCTCCGAAATGTGATTGGCATGTGATGAATGAGTTCTTTTCTTTTCATAATTCATATGATATTCACGTATGCGGCTTTTGAATGGTCTACCTGTCTGGCCAATATATACTTTGGAGCAAGATCCACAATTCAATTTATAAACTCCTGATTTTTCATCTTTTAATTTTTTGGACTGAGGTGGCCTTTACTTGATGGAAATCCATAGTTATTACGCTATAAGGTAAATTTAATCGTGTTTACCTTATAGCGTAATAGTTTTCATCTTTTATTGTTTTATCTTTGTTATTCTTGATAAACTTTCCCAACGTGTTATCTGTTCTATATGCTACTCTTAAATTTTGTTTATGCAAAAATGAAGCTATTTTTTCCGTAGCAGGTCCTGAATATAAGTCAAAATTCTATAATTATTGTCATGGTTCCTCAAAGTGGAGTACACTTCTTGGATAGCTTTTCTATGTAGTTTTTTAGCAAGAATATTTTCTATTAATTTGACTTGATATCCATTGTTAACTGCTATTTGTTTTATGATATTTAATTCTTTGTTAAAATTGTTCACAGAAAGAGGAATGTTTACTAATCTGTGTATCATACTATGGTATGCTGATATTTTATGTTTATATGGATGTACCGAATTATTATGAATAGTGATATCAGTGTGGGAAGGTTTATGAAAAAGAGCAAAGTGGTGTTTGCTGTTGGCTTTACCTATTGTCAAGTCTAAAAAATTAATTGAATTTTCTGCTACCATCTCTATTGTGAATTGAATATTAGGATGAATAGTGTTAATATATTTATGAAATGTATCTAATTGCCTGTTGGTTCCTTTAAAACAAACTATAACGTCGTCTACGTATCTGTACCAATACAAAAACTGTTGCGAGAGTGGATGTTTATGAATTATATTTTCCAGATTGTCCATGAAAATTTCTGCCAGAAGAGGACTCAGCTGATTTCCCACGATCCATGTCATTATCAGTTGTAATTCTAGGAATCAGTATCAGTTGTATAATTTCAGGAATCAGCATCAGTTCATAAGTTTAGGAATCATCATCAGTATCAGTTGTATTATTCTAGGAATCAGGGATAATTAGAGTTGGCCCTGATGTATTTAAGGAGCTTTTAACAAAGAATAATTTAGTGTTTATAATACATTCGCTTGAAAAAGATACAGTGTATCGAAACATGTCGCGAAGAAATGGAAATTTAGTCGTGTTCTACCTTATAACGTAATGTCTACCTGAAAATTCTTTATGTAAATTCTATTCGCTGTAATAAGCGTTTGCAAGTTTTGCAAAATTAAAAATTTGTCATGATTAATAAGGTGATTTATTTTGTTCTGGATAGATGATTTTGAGGTTCATTCAGGTTACAATTTCATTTATGAAAAATCCTTTCTCACTGTTTATTCTGAACTCCTCACAAAACTAATAGAGTTAAAATCACAACGAACTATAATGATCAAACTACACAATATTTGAAAAAGATACGGACAATTTTAACAGAAAGGAAGAAGCGTTGACTCTAAACAGAATTTGGAATCCGATTCTGAAGAAATCAAGAATAAATAATGAAATCACAGCAGGTAGTGCGGCAACTAATAATGATGATTATTCCCCGAACCCGACAGAAGTAATTAACACTCCAGACTACCTGCATCAATATAAATACGCCTTGAGAAATCGAACTGTTTAGTCATCGGAGATGAATAAGCCTCTGAAGAAGCTGGCCACTCGCGCTAGCGAAACGTCAGGAAGAAATTCCAAAGAACGACGGCCTTCAAGCCCGAAGAGAAGTAGTTATACTCTCATGACTATGCTACGAGGCATGGTGACTTATTCAGAACTATAAAGCACCGTACTTCACTTTACGAAAGCAGTCCTCAGTACAATGGAATACGATTTTTCAATTATCTCCCCTTTGATATCAAAAATGGAAAAAAAAAATTAATAAACTCAAAACAAGATTGAAAAAATATTCAGTGGAATCTTGCTTCTATGACATTAGTGCATATTTTGCCAATTCATAATTTTTACTTTCTTGTTTAGTTTTTGGATGAAAGATATGTTTGAAGTACTATAGTTATTTATCTGCCGTATGTGTGTATGTGTATAAGTGTGCATATGTGTAGTGTATATATGTATTGTATCTAACTTTATACGTCTGTATACATTTTATGACTTGTCCTATATCATGTGTATTATCTTAAACGATGAATAAAGATTATTATTATTATTTTGTACGTTTTCTCATGACATATCACTCGACTCCACTTTCCATCTGAAATGGTAGGGTTGTGACATCCCCTCGCTAAGTATTTGAAGGCAGAGGTTGAAAAATACGTGTGTGTACCCTTCGAGAGCAAACTCTACACATCCGAGCTTTTTTGCTTCAAATTTCAATTAAAAAATCATACTTTTCGTTGGACTCTGTATAGTATCCATATCACCGATGGCAGGAATTGTACTTGTCGGCTCTTCTGGAGATAGAACAAACATTATCTATATCTATAATATCGAAAGGCATATGGTGGTCTTAACTTTGAAAAGATTTCTTCGGAGTTCAACAGGAAATTATTAGAAATGATAAAAAAATATTGCAAATATTATCTCTGAAACTCTTGATTGTGGTTGTGGGATGTTAATCAGCGAAGGAACAGACAAGAATCGCTAATGGAATTTGAAAATAAAGTTCAAAACATTTTGTAGGAACAATTGCAACTACCTATTCATTTTATTGGTGCGAATTCAATTGATGACACGCATTTTTCCTAATCTGTGAATGTTCCTTGTCCAGGAGAAACCAGAAATTGTTCTGAGTGAATCAAGCAATTCATTGAACCGACTCTTGAACGACCATATTAACATAAAGTTTCTTTAAACAATCACAACAATGCATTAGGATGCGTGACCGATTTCCATTAAATTAGTTACAGGAAGCATCAAAATGCGAACAGCAGTTCTTGTAAAGTATTGAATATTTCACGGCTATCTGACGACTCGTTACAAACAAGGAAAGAGGAAATGCACTCACTGTAAGCGGAAGTACAAAAGTGAGTAGTTATTGTCAGCTTTTCAGTTTTGAATAAACTTGCTGAAAAAATAGAACACTTTATTATTCTGTGTTGAATAGGTTCATATATGGAACAGATGTTGATTCTCATCAACTCAAAGGATTCGACTAAGTAGCACTTTATCCGCAAGGAAGGATGAAGTACATATTTTTTTATTCTTCATTTTACTACAATCATTCACATAGTAAAACACATTATACATTTTTTATGGAATAATAAATAACATTCTAGGGATGGACGATCCAACCAAAACTCTATGGCACTCAGATTCTTGCTCTTTACTGTTTAACAAATGTAAAATGCCTAGAAAGCCTGGTGATTCCACTAATTTAATTTTAGATTAGATTTTTGTGGCGAAAGAAACAATCGACGCTCTTGTAGGTTTCCCATTTAAGGGGCGTTATGTTTACATTTTTCAAATTTGATGTCAAGTTAGTTGTCACATTGTTATGTAACTTTGAGATTTCTATTTTCACGATGTTTTTATCCTGTTTATTTATTGATTTTGTTGCTTTGAAACACTGAAACGTTTCTACTGGTATTTGATTGGACACCCTTTATCCTTTATGTTGCGATATTTTCTCACTAGCCAATCAACTAAAAATGGAGAAACTCGACTACATATTTATACTTAGTGCAAATGTTGCTTCAGACTAGACTGACAATTATCCACCAAAAATCAGCAATCCAGATTTCGCCAAGTTTCTCCCAAACTTTCACAGCTATGAGTGAACACACCATAGCAACCTCATAGCAGATCGCAGTCCGTATTAAAAGGATTTAGAAGTTGGTAGAGTATTTATAAATCATTTTCCTCAAGTTTTTCTACAAAACGTATGTTATATTAAAAATAATAAAACATTATACTCGACGATGAAATGCTTTATCGTCTTGTGTAATAAATAACTATTTCAGAAAATAGTTTAATTATGTTTTTTCATCCACGAAGTTTTGTATTTATCGCCCAAGAGAATGAAAGATGTTGCTGAGTATGTTTTGAGATGAAATAGGAATTCAAATAACAAATATTGGGTGAAAGGTGGGAATTTCACATTCCCACGTCTCAGAATATTCTCAACTTCCACCCCGTACGTATATTCCTTGGGATTCGAAATATCTCCCTAGTGTCTCTTGCCTCAATTCGAAAGGTCAGTCGTTACGAAATTTGATTTGATGAGCTCGCATTGTGTGTTCAACCGAGCATGCAGACAGAGCCATATGGATTCTCGAGCAGCTGCCACCACCATTCATAGGGCAAGCAGGGGGAGTGTGTTTCTCATCGAACATGGGAGTAGTCGGTAGCATTTTTTTTTAATTTTTGAGAAATTATTGATGTAATTTAGAAATAATTTGATCGAGTACATCAACCGACACGGTAGCACTGTGAGTGTTTATGGGTTTTCTCACCGTTGGAATAGCAAATGCGTCACCGAAAAAACAGTTAGACGCCCCGGAGCGCTTCGGCACCTAACATAATTAGCAAACCCTTGCCCTCACAAGGCACCAGTATCTGACAAGGGAACATATAAATTCAAAAATTTCAAAAAAAGAGGTTTGGGTTTGGACCCATTATGATTAATAATTTGATTTTTTGTGGATAGAGAGCTTTCAGGAACTTTGGTACTTTTGTGGATAATGAAGTTCGAGGAATTATTTTTCGGCTTCCTTCTCCTCCGAATGGAGAAGAATAAAAATTGAAAGTTCTATGAGAGAATTGAAAGAAATAAAACTCTCTCTGTTGATAGGTACGTGAATATCATCACAGACGTTTGATTCTTCCACGAAAGGGAAGAAAGAATACATCTAACAACTACTTTCCTGCTTATATATGGCAAGAAAAAGTATTTTCTATGTAAGCCAGTGCCAATAGTGCCATAAAGGCATACATAAGTAAGTGAATATGAATGTTTCCAATTTGTCAAACCGTGTGCTAATAATACAAGAAACCTAATAGATCGAGTTTCATATCATTAACAGTAGCTTTTTTCGAAATAACTGATATTCTCATCATTGAAAACAAAACTTCCTCCTTTTTTTAGAATGTAACAAATTTCTTTGGATGATATAAGAAAGTGTTTTTAATTTGTTTTGATTTTACTTCTTTGATAGAAGTTGTAATTTCAATTTTGTGATATGGAGAAGAAGAAAACCAAGGAATAATTTCTCAAAGAGAGCTCTTTATTTGAAAGGTAGCATTGCAGGTCTTCGGACATATTCTAGTAATCTCATGTAACCATAAATTTGAGTAGGATTAGTTTGAACGTGTGAGTATTACTTATACTCACCGATACACAAAAAACGTCGGAAAGTATGAATGAACGAGATGAAGAAAAGAGTACGAATTTGCTAAAAATTCACCAAAGCTAGAGAGTAGAATAGGTTCACCGAAAATGAAATAGTATTGAGAGGTCCCAGGAAAACCTACATAGGGAGTCGTGTATTCAATCTCAGAGAACTAGCTGTTCATTTGCCGAGCCACTTCGTAGTGTTTTTAATATAGGGTTCGACTATACTCTTAAAATATTAAGTTCATGAATAATTTTCAACAAAATCGTGTCGATTTCACGAATAATGTGATTTTTTTATATCATAGATATTTATTCAATGTACTTCTGGAATTATTTCATAAATTTCATTTCATATATACAGGGGAAAAATTGTCCCCAGTTCGGCTAAAATTCACCAGTAAATATCTAACCTTGTGACAATGTAGTTTCAGTGTAATCATCCACAATTTAACAGAATATTCACATTGCTGTTCTGTTAAAATATGTCAATTCATTGAAATGTTATGAAATAGAAATGGAAATCATTTCAGCTTGAACATTTTTTTCAAGACCTATTCTCCTATCCGTCGGTACGTCACTGGTGTGTGAAATGCATAGGGGTGAAATATTTGTTTCTAATGTCGGGAGTCTCGTGTCAGGCCACGTGCACACCTGGACGAAACGGTCGCTTCTGTTTCGCATGTGACCGACGATTTGTGGAAAATGTTCGTCCCTGTTTACGTTTTCAGCGGTGGATTTATACACTTTCTCACATTTCGCCGGTAATCCCGCTTTATTATGATTTGATTATATTTCACGAATACCATGGCACGAACGCCACTTTGAGCATCATTATTGTATTTGGTGGTTGATATGAAACTGTTTTTTTCTGATCCCTTCAATCTTTACAATCTTCTGAAGATGCTAACTTAATAAGCGAAACGCCTGTCGAGTGCGAGTGATATAAGTTTGGTTTTAGGATAAGTGATATATGTTGAAATTACTCAATGAATGTGAAGTCGTAGAAGTGATAGTTTGGCACTATCAATCCAGGCATCACCTTTCTCATCCTTCAACCTTCGTACAACCGTGCTCCAGAAATTATATATCTTGTTCAGTTTTTCTCAATTATTTGGCATTATGAAATACTGAACACATGAGATGAATACATATACATATATTCATTCTAAAGACCAGAAATCCGACGACGGTAACACAAAAGCTCAAATTATATAAAAAAATGACTGTTCTATATCTAGTTTACAAATTCAGTTTGACGAGTGCTTCATATGCAACAATTTTTTTTCTGCTAATTTGCTCTGAGATTTTCTTTCTGGAAACTTGATTCCCCAAAGTATAAATGCATTGATACCAGCAACATCCAATTATTGATTAAAAATAGCTATTGGCCACCAACCAGCAACAACTGTACCCCAAGCTAGTTTTAAATTTTCATGCCAGAAAATAGTAGAATAGTACAACATCTGGCCACAGTCTCGTTTCTTGAGCTTCGAACGACATTAATTGAAATCTTCAAAATTTAGAAATACAGAAAATACACCCAAAAATATTCTGTACCCGCTTGGTATTACGAAATTAAAAAAAAATCTCAACCCCTAGAGCAACAAAAACTCAGATTTAGATCACCTATCACCCATAAATACATTTTCATCGTTTCATGTATTTTTTTGGAGGAAGTGACTTCTGGCTTTATCTTCTCTGAGTTAATACAATAAGAATACCTACAAAATTCTATCAGAGAAGTAAGGTCAAATATTCAGCAATAAATTCTGTTGGTATGTATTAATCATTCGTAGACGTTAAAGTCAATCACAAAAGAAGGTATTTCTGAAACAGCTACTTTCCTGTCCATATAGCGCTACGAGCGCTGAATCACAATTCTTGCTCAATTTGTATAATACCAATCACTCGAAACTTGAATCGAACAGATACAGAAGGTATCAGGATATTCCTACACAAATAGAGAATAGTTTGTTCAAAAACTCATTCATCTGGATACTATTCCATCTCAAACCCAGACAACCTTGTTCGTTCCGCTCAGTAAAAAATATTTCTTCAGCTCATCAGTGGTCTTATGAATAATCATAGAACATTCTCATTAGATAGACTAAACATTTATCAAAATGTCGATTCTGAAGAGGAAAATGACATAAATCACATCCCCAAACAGAAAATGAAATGGTTTCATTTCCATTGCTCACCTCAGCTTGAAAAATGAGAAATAAATCTTCCTATTTTAATATACCACTCATATACAAAGTTTTGTTTTTCTTTTTGTATGATGATTTCCTACCACATGGTAACGATTACCTCAATCAAAATCAATTTATTTAAACAATTCTTTCAATTCAAATAAATTCAGCTCTAATTGCCGCCTTCAGAACCGCTTTCTGGTTTTGTCTGCTCACTATTGTCTTTAATGAATTCATAGTGCACGCGACAACGAAAAAGTAAAAGATAATAATCACTTTAGCCGCCTGTGAATCGTTACACCTCCCACAATCCGTTACGAAAATACTCGCACCTACATCCTGCCCGTCCATATACGGGAATACAGGGGGTTTTAAATTTCTCCAAAATTTCATTTTTTCAATATTCTGTATGCAGCTCAGAACAACTGAATATTCGATACGGAATTACATAAATAGTTCTAGGGATTATTTTTAAGCTTTTTCTTCTTCGAAGAAAAAAAATAAAAAAAGAAACTTCTATGAACAAGGTAACATGAAAATATTGACAAAGCGCTTTCTGTTGCCATGTGTATATCATTTATTGACGTTTGATTCATTCACATAAAAGAAGTCTTTTTCTTCGGCTATATCACAAAGCTTCATGACACATCTTATATTTTCTTCAATTTTATTTCCTCGATTCACAATTATTTCATTGTGTGTTACAGTTGTAGTATGTCTTTGATTCCATTTTTTCATCTGATAAAACAATGACTTCATTGTGTTACAGTTGTAGATATTATTACATTATAAAGAAGGTCTCCCGTGGGATATAAAATTTCAAGCAATGACTGCCCTATTTACTCATTTAACTGTACCTGAATGACACTTTTGAATGAGATTGAATTCGAAGTTCATCTTATTTGTTAAATCATTTCGCTATTATCTGTTGAAGCTGTAGAAAAAGTATAGTATATAACTCGCATATGGACTGCTAATTTCCCACTCGTATGATTTGAGCATTTGTTTATGACTCATACTGCAAGTTTCATACTCGTTGGAAATGACTATCATTCTTCGAACAATATACAGTAATGTTCTCACCTATATAGCGCGTCAGGCGCTGAATTATATAATACTTTTTGTTGATCAATTTCTATATCACGCACTTTAATTCAAAAGATACCTTCAATATAATACTTGTACACAGCAGAGGTAATATAGAGAAGTTTTTCGACAGCATAACAAATCCTCCTCAAAATTCAGACAAGCTTGTTTCGTTAGAAGAAAACTAGCCTTTAAACTCCTTAGTGGGTGTATGGGAGAATACTGGAACTTTCTTTAGATACACAGGGCATTATAAAATTCAAAAAAGTCAATCTGAAGCTAATCTGCTTTGAATTGATTGACATTTTGATGACTGACATTCAATCCCATGACTACTAAACCGAGTCTTCAGTACTGATGTTCCTTCAATAGTACCTAATTAATCTTAGAAATAAAATGAAGTTGCAAGTAAGAATTTTTGACCTTATCTTCTTCGAATCATTGAAAAAAGGAATGCTTTAAAATTTCATTGAAAATGATTGCTAATTTTTCAATGATTAAGTCAGTTGACAATCGGAACATCTTGAATATATGAAAGAATGTTTGTGAACCAAATTTTATTTTGACTTGAACAGAGGTCGAATGAAAGCGATAATCAAAATATGCCATAAGGAAATTGAGAATATGTTGAAAATGTGAAACATTGGAAACAAGACAAAAAAATGAGATTATAGTGAATAGTGAGTGAAAAAACATCAATTACCCCAACACCAAACTGATATTATTTGCAATCGACGCGCGTTTCGCTGACAAGTTTAGTATCTCCAGGAAAAGAATAATATTGCATTAATTTTGATGCGAAACGCGCCTCGAGGGCAAGGAATATCAGTTTGGTAGGGTATATCTACAAAAAGTTTCAACTCTTACACCAAAGGACCAAAGTGTATGGAGGCGGAATATAAATAATTTCTCACGAGAAAAATGAGTATTTGCAAAATTAATTTCACTACATTTTGTGTTTCTAGTAGGTGTTGCAAATAAACAAACCTGTCACAACAAGAATGTCACTTTTGTCATTACTGGTTAATTTGATGTACCTACGTTGAAGGTTTAAAATTTGTACATGTATGTACATTTCATTTCGTTCTAGTGAATACGTTTGGCAAACCAACATTTCACAAAGCCCAGTACTGTGACGAGGATTGCTGCAAATAGGCAGTACTCATTGAAAAAGTATCGGCATTTTGAACAATATAATTTACTAATTGGCTCTCATTTTTGAAAATTGAATGAGGCTACAGTTATTGAAGAGGATTGGGGTTTTGAAAAAGTAGGATGAGTAGATTGACGATCCGAATAAAAGACGAAGAGGTTGGAAAATATCAAAAGGAGTTGGGAAAGGTATTTCCTACCTCGTTTTCTTAGAAAACAATTGGTCACATTTTAACTTGAGACTTGGTTAGAAACAAACAAATTTTCGAATGATTATGAATGAAATATATGGATTAACGTTTTTTTTTTTGAAAAAAATTGCTGATTCAACTTCGATCCTCCTGGTGTTTTATCCGAGTAGTACTTCAGTTCTTGACATCTACCCACCTAAATAGGTACCATCGGTAGGTCAGCCGTGACATACCATCAGCAGACGACCGACCGGCCAACAGCCGGCACGCGTCTTGGTGGCTCCTGCCCCTCTTCGGCCACGGTGTCGTACCCATGCACCGGAAGGATGTCCAAAGCACGAATACTGAAGAATACGGTATCGCTCGTTTGACCGACTACGCTAGATAAGTAAGGGAGATCGGTCGAGCGATAAAGGGACGCCGTTTGAAGTACAAGGGCAAGCCTAATTCGAGAATGTGTGTTCAGAAGTAATTGATTTCTTCTCAAATCAAGGTTATGGGTAGTTACCCACATTGAAAAATATATTTCTAATTTCTCGTCTCTTATGATGACCTATAAAAGTAGGTTTATAAAAAATATCCAATTTACGCAAAGTCGTCATCATCATAATAGGTTCACAAATCTCAGAAGCCTTTTAAGAAAAATTCAATTCGTGAATCTATACTATGCCGTATATTATTCCCTTGGGGAATAATGGCGAGGAATTATTGGTCTTTATTTCCTCTTGTAGTCCTATCACAAAATTTTTGGAATTGAATATTATGATAAATAAATTAGTCGTAATAGACTAGGTATACTACTTGCAATAATGACTATTATTGTTCTCTCGGAATATTACTCCCTTGCCGCTGACGCGGCTCTATTCGTAAAAATTCCTCGAGAATAATAGCTATCTATCATTATTGACTAGTGGTATAATCTACTATTTCCCACTACATTTTCTCCATTGAGGAGTAACACTTTTTCAACATTCCACACAAGTGAATAATGAAAAACTGTCAATAGTGTAGTCGCTTTGATTTGGATGGCAACAAGTCGCTTTCCTAACTCCAGGCGGGGTAGGTATATGCTTCCATTTCAAAATCATCATAACTTAAATTCTCACTCATTTTTGTTTCCATTCACAATTTCATCCAGAATTTTGATATAGAGTCCATTTTCTGACTGTCAATTCGAATTTCGTTTTGGTTTGTTTGTTAGGATACTTAATATATCGAAATTCCAATAATATTTTTAATAAACACGGTAAATGGCATTGCTCTTTCAGTGGAAACGAAAATCTGAATCGATAAAAGATGTGAGTAGTGGAAAGATAGTACATACCTCGGGTGATAATGCAATCATATGGCTCGCACATTATATCCATTTATTTGCGCCTCAAGATATAAAAATACTTGCTGTATAATATAATAGCTCACTTCTCACCTTAGGTGTATAATATACTATTCCATAACCTCCAGAATCAATATATGGTATAAAGCTTTATCCAGAATTGCCGCTAAAATCTTCAACAAATTGCCTAACTCTATCAAACTGTTGAATCGTGAGAGTGGCTTCTATAAAATTCGAAAAAAAAAATCGATTCAAATTTTGTATAGTCTTGAGAACTTTTTATCATTATGAAACATGATTTTCTACGATTGACTGACCGAAAAATATTGTGATGCTATTTTTTTCGTTTCATAAAAGAATAACATAATAGTATATTATGCAAGGATCATGACAACTACTACATGAGACTTCCATACACGTTTTTTTCTACATCCAATAAATAAATGAAGACCTATAAATATAATAACTATTATATTTGTATTGAACACAATAACATTAAGTACTCGTATTTCTTTGAAACATTCTTCAAACTTGTACTTAATGGTATTACCTCGGGTATTAGCATGAATATAGGAAATCTATATCTATATCAAGATTGTTCATGGTGCAGTTTGATAAGTTTATTCTAGGTCCCACTGATCTGGAAGTGGAAGGAATTTTCACATTAATTTCATTATTGCTCGTCTCAATATAGAGTTCAATATTGTATTGGAAGTGTTGATTTTATTCTGAACCGAATTTTCAATGTAGCCTTGCCACTGAATTGGATTTCAAATGGATTTGAAAAATCTGTATCTTTATGAAAGATCTTTATGATAATGAATTTCATTATGAAACGGATTATGGGCATATAAGTGTATTTTTATAGTACGGTTGTAGAAATCATAATACAGGTAGGAATCATTTATTATGGTTCCGTGCCTATTTAGAGCCTTTTCAATGCGAACAATTTTGCTTTCAAAAGAAGCCATTAAGCTATTAACTGGCGACACATTTCTCTGATTACTTTCTGTTATTCAATAACTGAAAAGTAATTTTTCAAGAAGGTCCTTAATAACCCTATTTCATTTAATCTTCTTTTCATAAGGTGTGGCCAAAAACTTGTTTAAATATCAGTATTAGTTCTGATGTTTACTGTTTGTATCATTTAATCTAATGAAGAATTGAATTCAGAAAAAAGCAATGATTTCGTACACGAACGCTGGAAGTTGTTGAAAAATTAAATCGAATAATTCAAAAAATGCATTAATTGGGAAAGAGAAATGCGAGTGAGTGAAAATGAAACAAAATAAGGAAAAATATTCTAAAAATTTATTTATTTTTATTTGAAAAGTTGAAACGAAGTTCTAAGTTGAGTTTTGAAACTACGATTCTAGAGATAGATTTATTAGAAATACATATCTTAATATACATAAAGATTATACATGAAGTTATGAAACGAAATATATATAGGACCTTTACAGAAGACTATAGAGTGTAAAAAGTGGCAGTAGTGAGTGATACAGAAAGTATCAGAGAAGAGAACGATGAACAACTCAGTTGGAATAGCGATTGAAGAGTTGGAGGGAAGGTTCATTATGAAGCTTTTTATAGTTCAAGAGCCCTCTACGAAATATAGAGTTCATTGTTCTTGCAAAGTTTGTTCGTGGAACATCCAAGTCATCTCTTTCTCTTGTATCATAGTTGTGAATCTGATGGTTATATGTAATGAATTGATTGTGAGTGATGTGGTGCTTTTCCAAAGAGTATTTTAAATATGAAGTCTAGCAATGATATCAGACTAGCACAGTAATCAAAGTGTGGTAGGATTATTGTTTCATAAACAGTCAAATTAGATTGGAATGTTAGTTGCCTACTATTTCTAGTGGAGATTTTTTTTTTAAATTTCATTACACAGATACTGGAAGTATTCTTCAAGTTCAAAGTGTTATCAATGAGGAAGCCCAGGTATTTGAATTCTTCCACAATTTCAATAGTTTTGCCATCGATCTCAATATTAATGTAGTTGATATCAATTAAGTTATATTTATACAATGATATCAGACTAGCACAGTAATCAAAGTGTGGTAGGATTATTGTTTCATAAACAGTCAAATTAGATTGGAATGTTAGTTGCCTACTATTTCTAGTGGAGATTTTTTTTTTAAATTTCATTACACAGATACTGGAAGTATTCTTCAAGTTCAAAGTGTTATCAATGAGGAAGCCCAGGTATTTGAATTCTTCCACAATTTCAATAGTTTTGCCATCGATCTCAATATTAATGTAGTTGATATCAATTAAGTTATATTTATATTGAGTTGGCAAAATCACAGCTTTAGTTTTAGTAGTATTCAATTTGAGTGTGTTTGTGTTCAAAAACTTTGCCACGTTTTCAAGAATAAAAATAATTTTACGTACAGCATTATGAATATCAGAGTCGCTTGCTGCAATGAGAGTAACATTTGCAAAGAGGTTGATGAAATCACACTCACTAATGTAATGAAGTATGAATAAAACATTGAATTTAGACCAATAAGAAAGATTTCGGATCGTCGTACGATCGGTTTTCGGATCTGTCTGAATTCAGCCTAACGTTTTTTCTAGAGGAAGCAGAGTGTTTATGGGAAAGTTGACGACTTCTTTGTTTCGTAGTTTTCTGGGTTTGTAACCTACCACAATCTGAAAAAATAAGAATTGATATTGGAATCTATAAAAGTGTAGAAGGGCAGATTTTCAATCTACCCCGAAAAGTTGCTGCGTCTATTAAAAAACAGTTCTTTCTGGATAGAACAAGTCCGATTGGTAATATAATATATGGTAATATATATATGAAAATACTTACCGTTAACGTTTCGGAAACTGAATCCGCTTTCGTTCTCAAAACTTCTAGGGCAATTCCTTTTCAAATGCAAATATCGAGGCAAATATCTCGTGTAGACAATTTTCGTAATTGACATTTGTATAGAATCCAATATTAATTCTTATTTTTCCAGATTGTGGTAGGTTACAAACCCAGAAAACTACGGAACAAATATTGATCCACCACAAAATAATGACGTTCAAACAGTAATTTGACGACTTCATTTGAATTGTTATTCGCAATCGTTTTTAGGCTATCGAAACATTTTTACTGATTCATGCTGTGCTACTGTTTGTATATTCGATTCTTAAGTTGAAGAGCTTTTAAATATGACCATAGCTCTGAAACCATGTATTATTTTATTGACCTCTTGGTATAAGTTCCCATATTTTTTCTTAAATTTTCAACTATTATTGTCAATCGATGAAAACAGAAAATTATTCTGGTTCCTATTCAAATCTTCACATGACCCGAAATCGTACCTACTAACTAATGCAGTTTCGCTCCCAAAAATCGTGGGAAAGCAATCTGGAAACGAACTCGGAGATGCCCCGAAAGTGAAAAATCTCTTCACCCCACACCCTTGCCTCTTCATCCCTTACATCTGGGGTGCGGAATTCCCTGTCGTAAGTGGCATATCTTGGGGTTTATTATCATCTCCATTTCGTCATCGGGAGTTTCGTAGTAGGGAGAGCGTTGGTTCTCTCACTCAGTTGAAATCGCGACGCAAAGGTGAGCGCAGCAGTACCGGACGACGGTACTACCTATTGTTACGCGATGGTACGAGAACGATAGACGGAATTGAATCGTGGTTTTGGATTCGGAAATCGATTGCGGGAGTGTTTTTCTTTCACGTTTGAGCGTTGATTGCTTTTTACGTGGAATCATGGTAAGTTTGATATGAGGAGAATTTGTGTTCATTGGAAATTATTCATTATGCTATATTGATGCATAATCGTTCATTTCATATTTACCCTTGTTAATCACTCTTATATTTATAAAAGCTAATAATTTTGAGTGCCTAAGAATTATAATACAGATTGATAACATAAATAATCATAACAAAATTTAAAATGTTTTGTTGATATTAGGAGGGTATATCCGGGTATATCTTCATCTACCATGGTATCGAATTTGTCAAATCACGTCGCGAGTAGTATATTTTTTGGTAAAATTCATGGTCAACCACAAAAAGAAAAGTCGAGTGCATGCCTCTATATGGAATCAGAATTCCAAAATCAAGTTCAAATGAAATAATGTAATTTTTTTCTGTCCTTCAATGATGAACTGGATTGGTTGAGTAGGTATATAGCACAAAATATAATTTGAAAAACATGCATATGACTTGTGAAAATATTGAAATGAAAAAGAAAGAGCTTTAAGTTTTTATATTATCTTTTTTTACGTCAAATTGGTACATTTGCCCAGACACGTGATTGCAATATCATAAAAAGAAGCAAAATTGCCCGAATAAGCTTTGTCTCGTAATTTTCATGATTTAAAGATTGAATCGAAAACATTCAAAAATATTTTATATTTTTCCTTGCCGACGTTTCGGAAACCACACTATTGCTTTTTTGAAGCCCTTTGGAAACATTCTTTTATTGATACAAATTTCTCTAAATTGTTGATTCTGACACACCCTACGACCCCTACGTTGAAAACGAATCTTCCCAGTTCAACTTCCCTTTCCAGAAGAGGCATCCAACATCGATCTATATTCATTGAACAAGAAGCAGTACCTCCATTTCCGCACAATGTATCTTCTTTGTGTTTCCGTTTTGTTCCATTCTGTTCTAATGTAAGTAAACTAATATTATTCCACTCAACCATGTGTGTTATATTTTTCGATAATATGTGTTCTGCTAATTTCGACCTAACTATTTCTCGTTCTCTCAAGTTGTATATACTTATTTATGCTCTCCTATTCTTATTGATAAAATGGTCTTTATGTTTCGCTAGTATAAACACTACCACATACAGATATGCTACTGTAAACACAATTTTTTGAATTATGTTCAGTGTTGTGTTTCTACTCAGGAGGGATTTGATCGTAATTTTTTTCCGAATATTGTTCTTTTATTGAGTATATTACCTATAAGTTTGCTTTTTCGTAATAAGTATTGCAATTACGTATTGGGACAAAAATTCAAATTTGCCCTTAAAACAGTTGTCAAAAGAATCCAAAAAGCTTTTTCATTTGCAGGAAGAGAAAACCAAAAAAATTCATATCCACCCCCTCAAATAACATTCAAACCGAGATTCAAACATTAACCTGTGAAAGTAGTTCGTAAAAGCAAATTTAACTCATTCTCCCGCCGTTTTGACTTGTTATTACGAATTTACCCATTAGGATCACAACTTGTAAAACATTATTTAAAATACTGTCGCTTTTCCAAGATTCAATACAGTTTCATTTCCAAATGGTGATCCTGGTAAGTTGATGAAAAAATGCTATAATTTCGGATTAATGAGCCATTTTATCGCTCCGGCATGTATGTTTTTCAATCTAGGGATATCTCTAGGTATCAACAGTCGATTGCACCGACTTTTTCTTATGAGACTTTCGACAAAGGGACTCTTTGAATCACGTAAGGGTATATTAATGGGTGTTTAATAATCTCTTAAATTATGGTGCAATCTCTGACCATGAGCTCAATGCTTCCTTAAGAAAAAGTCGGTGCATTCGGCTGTGAGCCATTTGAGGACACATTGATTTTTTCGATAGAGAACTTTTCTCGTCCATATCACCGATAAGTATATACATACGTTCGTTCAGTATATACATACGTTCGTTCATGTCTGAATCGCCCAGTACAGTGAGCCTTTCATATTAATATACCTTCTGCGATGCTTGAATGCTTTCATCCCGTTGCAATCACCAGACGTTTTCTTCAAGGACCTCAAGTGATGTACGAGGAACTATGGTTATCCGTTTGATTAAAAATACATTTATTAACCCCACTTATCAACGGAAATTCCATCGGAGCAAGTCATGAGTTTATTGCTGCTAAAACAAATATCTGCGTTACGTAATGTAAACCTGTAGTACTCGACTTACTTTGATTAAAGATGATAAATCTAATGAAGTTGGGAAACGCGACCCAAAATGATAAGGATATAAAACTTGTCGATGAAATTGTTAAAACGATTAATCATTTGACAAGATTATTAAATGCATATTGTAGTAATCACTCAAATAAGATTTTTGAGAAATTGAAAAATAAAAGAATACTGTCAAACTCGATGTCAAACATGCGATAAAAATAATATTTTTGATGTGGATTTTCAAGCAGAAGATAGGTGTAGGTTTATTTGTCTTCTTTTGCTAGGACGTGAATGAACTTCTAATGTGTACAATGTACTGATGAGATTTTGTTGAGATGGCCCAGAAGTTGATTACTAGAATGATTCCAGTTTGAGTACCATATTATCAATTATTGAAATAATCAAATATGCATCAGAATTATTTGCAACTGAGAGATCTATGAATTCTCGAACAATGCCCAATTTAAATTATTAGCTTCAGCCTAGCGAATTCACAACTTCCTGGCATTTATTTCTCACCGTTGCGTTGTGTTTAAAATAGAATATGGTAGTTCTGTGGTCATTAATTTTTCTCCCAACCTTTTTGTCGGGGAAAATCTTTTTAGATGAAACATGAAAATTTTGAGAAACTCATGAAATGACAACGATTTTGTATATTTTCGTCTTTCTGTACGTAGAGAACACCTTAGTTTCTCATCTCCATCTAGAATTTCTTCTTGTGTGAAATAATCAAAACAGTCATATAAACGAAGTTGCTCAGTAATTATAGAGTTATTCATCTTCGGGTTATTCGACCACAATTCCTTTTATTTCGGTTGTCACTTGATTTTTTATTGATCTTCGACAAGACTGGTTTGGGTTCATCTGTAACACGATCGAGTTCTTCGTGTGGAGTTCCAGTATTCATGAGAATCGGGTTGAGCGTAGCCAATGAAATGAGGCGAAAGTATTTCTTTTTGATTTTTTACAGCAATTTCTAGTTGAACTTCTGACCATAATGTTTTGTTATTGTTCCTGTGTTCGATTTCGAAGTTTTCTGAATTAACATTTCTACTAGGAATAATCTCAACATATATTTCTCCTACACCAAGCTCAATCGGCCAAAATGCGTGCATTTCCATAATTTTCCAAATTTTGATTTTGAGCAAACGCTTTCGTGTGTGATAACTTGAGATAAAATCTCTCGACATGCAGTATCAGATTTTTATTATGCACTCAGGTTATTTGCTAAGCAAAATTTCGAAAATCATGGATTTGCACACATTTTAACCTATTAAACTTGGTGTACTCGGAATAAAACCCCCGATTGAAATTTGACAAGAATGAATTACAAAGACGCGCTGTGACAGTTGAGAAGAATGATGATTTCATGATAGAGTTCATTTTGAATTGATCAAATATAAATATTTATCGAATGCAATGAAGAGACGTGACTAGAAGGCACTGACTACATGACAGCAGTGCTGCATTCAATTATGTCGGATGGCTTTCGTTCTTTCGTATCGATAAATAATAATATAAATAATAATTTCGAAGGCGTGGAGCCATGATGAGACGAAATGTTTATTTTATAGATAAGAACATTCTTTGTGCAGAGAGGTGTGTCGGAAAAAGATGATCGTGCGAATTCAATCGACTATTTCTGAATCGAATTCAATGCTGGACTCCGGTTTATAACGGGGAAATGTATTGAATCCCGATATCTTGCGATATGGTGTTTGTGTTAGTCCTACGAGATGTTGTAAAACATCAGTTCTGCTTAGAAACGAGTGGTATGCTTTCGCATGGTTTCAATTATCGAAGATATGCTGCCACGATCTGATAAAAGTTTTGTATTTAAACTATTACGTGATATATTGCGAAAACCTTCGGTAAATCGACAGTACCTACTACTTGTCTTATCTTCTTTTGAAACAAATGGTTGAGTAAAGTTAATATATCTACTATATTGATTTTTCCCTCACGGCTCTTGGTAATAACATACCGCTCTTTGCAGGTCAATGTTATGATTCTCATATGATAGGAATAGCGACAAAATTTTCTAGATTTTTTCTGTGTATTGTTATTAAGAGTATCCGAAGTGAAATGTCTCGTTTCATGATGAACTTTATGAATATAATACAAAAAAAATTATATTTACCCTTATGGAACTCTCGAAAATGACCAAGTTACCCAAAATTTACGTTTCATTTTCTAATTTCGACATATAAAGTGACATTTTCCACAATTGACGGAGATGTCATACCGCCTTACTTTTCATTATCAGTTGTATTGGAATTCTTTATCACTTAGTTACGAAAGGTAAAAACAAAAGCATTCACTCGTATAATCACAAATGGGAACTTTTATATGCTCATTGAAGTGAAGAATAATTCATTTAGGACATGTATTTGCTATTAAAGTATCAAAATAGTCATATAAAATTCATATCTTACAGTATCAGACCCTCCAATATTCTAATTATTATGAAGATTGTAAACACACACGTATAGTTATAGTTTTTATTTGGGACTTGGGGTATTATTCTCAAAATATGTTTTTTCCTCTGTAATATCTTGTTTTGAATAAAGTTCATTTCTGCCTTCCTACAAGCACTACAAATGATCATTGCAAAATTTCATAATATAATATTAATGTTATACAAAAACCTGTTGCTATAGTCTTGTCGTACGCTCGTTATTCTTGGAAATGCCTTCAAAAATTGTTATCAGGTTGTAATATTTGTAGTGAATAGTGACACAATCGCGTGTGTGTATCTAATTTCTATCGCATTTTCTATAAGCGTTTAACATATCATATGGACTGATAATGTTGATCGTTTGGTCGTAATTTCCATCGTCATTCAGTGAACCTGTCACTGTTGACGTTCCGCAGGGCTCAGTATCGGGCCCTGTAATCTTTTTTTTAATAAACCAATGATCTTCCCTCTGAGAGCCTCACAGTGGTTCAATGTAAACCATTTCTCTATTGATCAGAACTGTGAGAACTTCCTTAAAGTAAAAGATAAATTAACAGTAAAAGTTAGGTCTATGAACCAAGCATTACATTTTTCAACTGGTTACTTATATAGATACCTTTTTGCCATTCTGCAGATATTTTTTTCTAGCAGTTTTAGTTCAGGATTCACATTTGGAACGTCATTAACGTAGTGACCTGATGATTTCACCCATCAGGTTAACCATTCAAACGTTAAAAAGTATTGGTGCTTATTGGAAAATCTATATTAATTTTAATAATTTTTGATGACATGAAATTGTTTTTTCCTGAGATATAAGATATGTGTAACGTTTCGTGATTGACAATTCTATATCAAATTTGACGCTTTTCTATCAGATTCATATTGCCATGACCATTGTCATGTTTTACTTTCATTGCCGTCAGAACTGAGAGTTGTTAGTATTTTTCCTGCCTAGGCAGAAAATGGGTTACAAGTTTGATTCAATAAGTCAACCTTCACGCTCGTTCCACAGAGCAGCACTTTGGCTTCAAATGACATAAAATAGAATTTTTCATCCATTTCATTGGAATGATATCTGAGGAAATGTAGCTTTCATTAAAGCAGCAATATTGAAGAAAAAAAAACAAAAATACTGTAAAACAGTAAAACCGAAGAGTACAGAATAAAAAAAACTCATAAAAGAAAATTCCCAATCATACCGAATTGTATACAGTTAGGTACTTTATTGACGCGTAAGACTGAGTACATTAAAACATCGAGAAATCCGGTGATAAAAACTAGATCGAGAGATTATTTCGACTTAATTATAAGGCTTAACTCCACATCGTGGATACGACGAATTGATGGCTTAACTTTCTTGAAGGTGTGCTAAAAAGGTAAAAAAAGTTTTCTTAATTTCGGTACTGTGCGAAACTTCATATTTCACGGTGATGATTACAGAGACCGTTACAATGAGTTTTTAGATCCCAAAAGTTGATATTCCATTCAGACTGGATCAGATAATAATTCCAAACTGAAAAAGAGAATCCCAGTGATCTCGGAATATATATTATTACAGTCTATTTCTCACTAATAAAGATCATCGTTTTCCATTTTCTTTATTGTATATATTATTCGTACGTTTATCTCTCTGTTTTGATTATAATTGTGGAAAGTTGTATCAAGAGGTCAACACTCTTCCTATTTACTTCATCGATATTATTCATATCAGCAATAGAGAAAAATATCTGCCAGGTATAACAAGAATTATATGCCCGTACGAAAGGTCGCACTCATAAGGGTGCCTTGTTGAACCCTGAATCACCCCTATTACGGTAGGTAGTTTATAGCCTTGAACTTTCTTCCAACATGATATCCAAGTAACGGAAATGCAGGCTCAATTACATTAAATTCAAGAATGCCATTGATTTTACAATGCAAGCAATGACGAGAGAGTATTATTTTTTAATATTAATTCAATTGGTTCCATCGGTGGATAAAAACTGTTTCATTGAACTATTGGATGATAAGGCTCGTCAGTTTCCCAATGGAATTTTTCACGTTTGAATAGAGTGAATATTTCAAATCTGAATTCGAATACTATTTCTAAATTAGAGTTACAGAGTCAGGGCCGGTTTTCGAATCACTTTAAACTAGATGCTAAAATATTGACCGAGTATTCTTTTCGCCTAATATAACAATAGATTGTTTAACGAGCAAGGAATTACAGTCATTTCCCATGAATGTGATGCAAAACATACGAGTGGAAAATTAGTATTCCGTGCGAGTTATACACTACACTTTTTCTACGGCTATAACAGATAATAGCGAAATGATTTATCGAATAACATAAACTTCAAATGAAATGTCATTCAAAATTTTCATTTAGGAACAATTGTATGAGTAAATGGAGCTGTCATTGCTTGAAATTTGACATTCCATGGGAGATCTGATTTATTGTGTAATAATATCTTCAACTGTAACACAATGAAGTCATTGTTTAATCTGGTGAGGAAATGAAATTGAAGACATACAAAGAATGTTTCTCGAGGAGGTAAAAATATATATTTGTCGCGATATGTAACTTCCATATTTGAAAAGATGCAAAATAGAGTTACTATTTTGTTACTTACATACCGTATTTTTATGAATTTGGAGATTTATCAAGAATTTTATGAAAAATGCGTATATTTTTCCTTGGCAAAAGGAAGCTAGTCTGCCTCCTTTTTCAAGCCTGTTCTGAAAATGAAATTGCAATTTTTCGACGTAGTGTCATGATGTGACACTGTTGTGACTTATTCATCAATAACCATAGCAAATTCATGAAAATACTAATAATAATCATTATTGTTAACGTTTCGGAATCAAATCTGCTTCCATTATCAAAACTTCTTCACAAATATTTCTCTTTCCGTTAGTTTTTGAAAGAGTCAAAGATTTGATATTTGACATATGATTTTGTCTTTCAATAGGGGTAGACATGTTCGACTTATACCAATAGAATCGGTTGAGATGCAAGTATCCTCCTCAGACAGCATGATAAAAGAAGATTCCTTCAACTTTCGTATGCTGCTGTTGCTTTTTTTTGTCATCATTCGAGTGTCAGTCCATTCTAAATTTGACATATTTCCAAAAACTAACGAGAAGAGAAATATTTGTGAAAAAGTTTTGAAAACGGAAGCAGATTTGATTCCGAAACGTTAACAACGATAAGTATTTGATAATTATTGATTCTTATATTTTTTTGATAGTCAAATTTGACTTATAGGAGAAGTTGCTGAATAAAAAAAACCTCAGGAGGAATTGTTTTCGATTAACGTAGCAAATTTTCGGGGTATATAAAAAATCTACCCTTCTACTTGTATAGATTCCAATATTGATACTTATTCTCTCAGGTTGAGGACCCAAAAAAACTAAGAAGGGAGAATTCATCCACCAAAAAAATGACTTTCAAACGGTATACCTCATTGTTATATCAAGAACAGTAAAGATAGAGCAGGTTTGTGTTATATCCGTGGAAAAACATCATTCCCTCTGCCAATATTTATATTTTATAGTTATTTATGTATCAAGGGAATTAGGAGGGCCTTAATTACCAATGGCAAAGTTTGCGTCCCGAGGGCCTCGGGCCCAAGGGACAGCAATTGCCTGAGGTTATTAAGGCTCATTATATATAATTAATTTTATTTCTGACCGATTTCAATAAAATTTTGTTCATTTTTGAAACGGAAAAATGTACCAATTCATTACCTTCCCGGTATATTTGAATCAGGTACCGTTGATTATAGTAGAGTTTTCTTGTTGCTAGGTTGTTGCTATGTTACTTGTTTATAAACAGAACTTTGTTATCAAGCTGTGTTTGCGGTAAAAACGTGTTTTCTACCCCAAATATAATGGAGGATATTTTGAAAAAAGCTGAACAAGCAAGAGAATCATTAATTCCATCGAAAAGTGAAGCCGTATACCAAAAAGAATACAAGATATATCTGGACTGGCTGACACGGAAAAATGTAACAACTCACTATATATATATATATATATATATATATATATATATATATATATATATATATATATATATATATATATATATATATATATATATATATATATATATATATATATATCTACCCCAAATATAATGGAGGATATTTTGAAAAAAGCTGAACAAGCAAGAGAATCATTAATTCCATCGAAAAGTGAAGCCGTATACCAAAAAGAATACAAGATATATCTGGACTGGCTGACACGGAAAAATGTAACAACTCACTATATATATATATATATATATATATATATATATATATATATATATATATATATATATATATATATATCTACCCCAAATATAATGGAGGATATTTTGAAAAAAGCTGAACAAGCAAGAGAATCATTAAATCATAATATATATATATATATATATATATATATATATATATATATATATATATATATATATATATATATATATATATATATATATAGTTATGACCCTCTTTATTGATAGCGTAACTATGACGATATAAGCTTATAATATCCCGGTCAGAAATAAATGCAATAACGAACTGATACGACATAAAATTTGTTATTACCACGGGTATAAAAAGATGTATATGCCCTCGGGCGACCTACAAACTCTCTATAGCTGATACAATTTGAGAAGTGTTTCCTGTCATCTTGGGCTGGCAGAATTGTGAAGTACCACTGTAGCCAGATTGTTATAGGATTATGGAAAATTACCAGTTCGTCTCTGGCTAATACCACCCCGGACATTGAATTGCATCTGAAAGACATCAATGTCGGGCGCGGCGTGCCTATGCTAATGAAATAACTGAATTGCTTTCATTTGAGAGTGGTAAACGATTCTTCTTCGAAACGTTGAAAGTAATTTGCATGACTGAATGCTCGAACCTCGCGCTCGTCACGGCAAAGATTTCAATTCCTGCAAGTGGCGCCCGCTCATCATTTTATCACGGATCGTGAATCATCGAATTAATTGGAATCAAACAAATCCTCACGATTATCGAACGGCAATTGGAAATTTCAACGCGGACTCGGACACTTACCGTTATTTCGATGATTGTTGTTGTTGTTGCACCGAAAATTAATTGCACGCCGCACAAATTGATCGTCAGCTTTGAATAGCACCCAGTCATTATTTTTTTGTTTACCTGTACACCATTATGAGCGATGTTTACTTTTTATTGTGTGTGCGGGCAGCTTATCTTTCTGTGCTGCAACGTATTTTTATCGATGAGGTGATTAACTGTTTTGCTAGGAGCACACGGTTGAGGATCATCTCGGATATCGCAGAATTTATAAGAAAATATTTTATTAACAACGTCTTTTTCATTTCTTTCGTTTGAATAAATCGTTTTCTGCAGAAAATACTATTTTTTAAGATCTTTCATAGTTTTTGCGAATTGTGTTTCAGTCTGACCTACGTAAAAGTTGATGCATGCGTTAATATAAAATGATGATCTTGTTGCCTACAAATATTTTCCAGAAGTTTTTGTTTAGAAGGACTCATCGAAATCACGCCTCAGGTTTCATCTTCTGCGGGTAAAAAATATTGAAAACGGTTTTCATTAAGAATACATATATTCCGGTAAAATTTTATTTCCTGGTAGGTGGTAGTGAATCTTTTCATTTCTGTTAAAGGTTCGTTTCCGTTAACCAGCTGACGAACGTCAACCCTCAAAAGTCGAAACTTGTGCAAGCAATGGATCAACGAGGCCTTACCTTTTAACGTGCGATTACCCAGCACGGTGGCCCGGCGAGGATTTGAACCCCGGCCTTCCGGTTGATAGGCAGATATGCTAACCACTACACTACCGGGACCACCGGTAGTGTAGTGCAAAAAAATGAAATACGAATTTCTCTATGCGGGTATAACATCAAGAGATTTGAAACCATGTTATCTATTACATCATTATCATTGTTGCTATCATAGATTGCAGTTTGTTCAATCAGGTTAAGTTCCTAGGGCAAACTCATTCAGATAAAGAGATATTCTAACGAGTGTGTGAATCATGATGCTAAGTGTACTTAGTATGATTCACGTATAATAATGTGAATATACGGAATGTTCGTTCGATATCACCCAGGTAGCACTGAGGGCTTTTCTGGGTTTCCCTATGATTCAAATAGCACATCCTGAAAATCAGTAAGGCGCCCCAGAGCGCTTCGACTCCGAAAATTATTAGCCGACCCTAGCCAGCACAAGGCTCTGCCTTCTGGGCGCACTCGTAAGAGTGTTGAGCAGAGGAAAAATATTAATTAATGAAGATAATATCAATAATATCGTATTTTATATGTTATTTCCTCCAAACTCGCTCTGCAATACGTCTATTTAATTTTTATCCAATCCCATTTGAAATGCGGTAGTGCCAAAAAAATATATTTATCATTGATCTCTGAGTTAATTAATTCAATTTTCGGTAGAGTCCAAGCTGAGGTGATAAACTTCAGAGACACCGTAACTCCCGTACATCATCTGCACAAGCTCTTAAATCCCCTTCAGGGGAGTTTGTTTGGAGCCTGCATGAAACTTCCGTTACATCTCAATGCTATTTACTCATCCTGTCGGGATTCGTTCAAAAAATTATGACGATCGATAACAGAGTTGTTGATGTGTAACCGTCGCACGTAGCAGGAATAAATACAGCTGCCGGCCGGGCGATTATTCAAATAGAATTCAACTCGTGCATTTTTTTTCGTCGACTCGACTCGAGATACGGGTGGAGAATTTCAGTAGACGACGGAATGCACACATTCATTCAAATTCATTACTCTTCATGGCGGTTTCTCTTCCAGAACTCCCATGTCACCATGTGAAACCAGAACTCAGAGAGCAATGAGTGTGCACTTAGTAAATGAGTACCTACTTGACGAAAATTTTCGAATGGGGTTTTGTCAATCCAGTAATGTTTTTCCAAAAAGGCCGAATTTTCGTTACCAAGCGTTACGATGTTAGAAGTGTCTACTTTTACAAAATCGTCCATCTCGATGCCAGAAATTACGATCAGTAGTAGAAGTCCACTGTATATCATAGAAAACCCGTGTGAGATAGCTCCCAGAAGTTCTCGAAAGATTGATTTTCTGTTTCGTGCCAAGAAAGCCACTTTTTGATATATATGATACACAAATCTGTCCTGGTCTGGAATATTGATTTTTTGTGTGGAGTTCGGTATCAAAACATATGTTGAAGCTTCTAGATTCCTTTCAGAAATAGGCAATTTGTTTTGTTGGTGATGCCTTCCTCTTTCTTATTATATATATATATATATATATATATATATATATATATATATATATATATATATATATATATATATATATATATATATATATATATATCTATATCTTATCATTCTTTCAAGATATCGTCGATTGTTCTTACTTTTGGCAATTCCTTCCTGGTGTACCCAACAGTAGAACCTCCCCTTCCGAGCTAGAGATATTTTTCAAAAATTTAAAGTGAATGCTAATTTCTACTATCACAATTCTCTATCCATTTATGGCACTTGCTCACCCAGAGAAGCTGCTAAGTTTGTAACAAAAATGTATTCAATTCATACTGTTTTGAGTGGTAGTGGTTGAATTTTTTTCTTGAGACTTTTGAAATTTTTTTCCGTTAACCAGCTGACGAACGTCAACCCTCAGAAGTCAAAACTTGTGCGAGCAATGGATTAACGAGGTCTTACATTTTAACATGTGAACTACATGACAGTGGCCCGGCGGAGAATTGAATCCCGGTCTCCCGTGTGGGAGGCGGACGTGGTTACCTCTACACTCCTGGGAACCATTTGTTCGAAAAAACTGAATGGAGAGAAATAAAATGATAAAGCTCTGACAATAATTACATTGAAATTTGGAAAATATCGGAAAAGAAAGAAAAAAAACCTTAAAATGAAATGTCTAATAATGGATTTGAAAAGCACTGAAGAAAGAGATGATAAAACTTGTTTGGTGAATGGAGAAAAGAAACAACGGGGATGCATCATAAGTAAAGAATTATCAAACTTAATGAAATATGAACTTGGTTGAAAATTAATATACGAAAAACTGAAATTGAAAATTAGACAAAAAAAATTTGAAACGAACTGTCAGGCAGTTTTGATCGTTAGATAGAATCCACCATGATTGTCGTGGTAACTGAAATGAAATATTTTCAGATAATTCATGTTTCGTATCAAAATTCAATTTTTTCATGTACTTTGGCTTATATCTCGTGTTTCTGCTTGGAAATTATTATTTTTTTATGCTAGGATTTCCCCTCTTCCCTCGAACGTATTCTCAGGTGTTCCTCTGACTTATGGAAACCATTCCGTAGATTTTCACTACTGCTTTTTTCTTCCAGGGTTCGGCCTTGGTGATGACCGAATTCAAGCGCAGCCCGAGCAAAGTGTGGTGGGGCAACGAACCTTCCGAATGGCGCGAGGTTTCCGCCAGTCCGGGCAGCCAAGACTCCGGCTTCTCGGACACGGAGACGTCTCCGCACCATGCCGCCGCCGTCGCAAACCCCAGCCGCGAGACCCCCAAGAAGTCCACCCCGTCGCAGCGCATTCCCAAAGACATATTCAAGGAGCTCGCCTCGGAAAAGTCGCAGCGCAACCTGACCGCCAACTTCGTCGAGAAATCCACGCCGGAAAAGGCCAACTTGATCGGAGGCACCAGGTCCCTGCCGAAGACGTCGTCGCCGAAGAGCAAGCACATAGATAAAATGGCGCCCAATTCTGAGCCTGCTAGGAAGCCTAGGTACACTAAAAATTCACCGAAAGTCAGCAGAAATTTATTCAGCTCGAGTCTACGACGACGGAAAGAATGCGCTCATCAGTATGCAGATGGCGATCTTGGACGCGACCAAGAGGATGCCAACGTCGAAGAGAGTCTCAACAGTAGCACGGAGGCCACAGTGGCCGATAGCTATTCCTGGCGCTCCGACGCTCGGGAATCCTACCGCGAAGAGAGCTACGTGACGCATTCGCTCCCCTTGGGCGAGCACTCCCCGGGGAGGGGCAGCCCCCCGCGCAACCGATCCGCCCCCGCCGTTCTGGGGGGGCAGCAGTTGGACGGCTCGCTGTCGAGCGATTGTGAGAGTGAGCTCGAACGCCTGTTCGAAGGCAACGCGGATTCGCCCCCCAAGCACCACTCCACCCCCAAGGTGGAGGCGGGCCACGAGGAGGGCGGCAGGATGTGCCAAAGGAGAGACAAGCTGCCGCTCAGGCTGTTCCTCAAGTACCA
This sequence comes from Zygogramma bicolorata, assembly GCA_032362365.1. NCBI lineage: Eukaryota > Metazoa > Arthropoda > Insecta > Coleoptera > Chrysomelidae > Zygogramma > Zygogramma bicolorata. The sequence continues at coordinate 362,770 of JAVJAQ010004958.1, read as the reverse complement.
GCACGACAGGTGAGTGGTCGTTCTGATGGTGGACTGTGGGGTAGAAACGGGTAAAACATGGTTGTGTAGAAAGAGTATTTTTTCCATTACTAACATGAGAAATCACCATAAATAAATTTCTTTCTCAAATGAGAAGTAACATTTTTTTATCCTAGCTAAATGATAATTTGAAAATTCACCTAGATAAACTGCCCATTTGGATGGCAACAGATCGGTACTTTCATCGGTTGCCGTCTTTCTGACTTCAAGTGAGGTACATGCTTCCATATCAAAATCACTATCACTGACATTCTCACTTATTTTTGGTTTTAATTATCCATAGAGGAATATAGTTGAGATAATTCGTATATCATTACCTATGTCAATTTTCTTCAGATGATATGGTTGTTTTGTAACAGAGGAAAAATTCAATGAAAGATATGAATTGAGAAGTTTTTGAATTTGAACTTTCTTTCAATTGCTATATGGAATAAATAATACAATAATATGGCACAGTCGGTAGAATTCGAAACTAGAAGAAAACCTGACAACGAAATAAAAGTGTCTTCTTGTGGTAGATTGAGTGCAGCACCTCAAAAACTGAATCTCTGAATGAGTAATTTTCTTTTTCGAAAGTTTTCAATTATTCATAGTCAGAGGGATATAGATGACATAATTCGTATATTATATTATCTATGTCAGTTTACATTATATGATATGCTTGTTTGGTAACAGAGGACAAAATCAATGAGAGATATGAATTGAGAAGTTTTTGAATTTGAACTTTCTATCGATTATTATTTGAACTAAATAATATAATAATATGGCAAAGATATGAATTGTAAAATTTTTGATTTGGGAATTTCTTGAATTATTATTATTTAAAAATTTAAACTAAATGTTACAATAACATATGATAGTTCACTTCTCACCATAGGCATATAATATACTAAGTGACACCAAAAGTTATTATGAGATCAACAGTATCACTTATCCTTTTGAAGATGATAATTTGGTTACCTGAACGGGGGTCGAGTGTAAAAATGTTTTCAATTTGATATTCGAAAAATTCAAAAACATTTCTCAAAATATCGAGCATCATACAACTGAAGTCGTGGAAATGTCCTTTTTTTCTTTCAGAGCTCTATAGGTATAATGGGTTATTCGAGTGAATGAAGCCAATCAATAAAGAACGAATATTTATAAATATCATCCCTATTTTCACATATAACTCCAATGAAGACTAGGACAAAGTAGATAGCCCATTTCTATCGAAAACTTCAATATTTTACAATAATATGTGAGGCAACCAACGTGATATTTCGTAGGTTATATCTATTGCTGGTTATCTGTTCATAATTGCCCATAAATAACATGTAGTTGAATATGGATTGTCACCAAGTAGTATCAGTTCATTTCAATGAAATAATAATAATGAATCAATCTTGGAAATTTTCATGTATCTATTGATATATAAGTAATTAAAAAGAAATAATTTCCCTTAATTGGAATTTTGGTCATTCGAGTTTTTACCAGAAGTTTGTTATGAGAAGTTAAAAATTTCTTTGGAATTTTTTTCATAACAAACTGAAATTATTTGTTCGCACGTCAACATATCCAAAAGCACTGATATAATCAATGAAACACATAAGGGTCACACAACAAAAAACAAGCAACAGGTGTCCTTATCGAAGGCTCACATACCTGGGGTTACATAAGCAATCAAAATTGATTTCAAGCGGTCATGAGTAGAAATGTCGATAAATTATGAACCCAGAAGGGATTTTTTCCTGCTATTGAATTTATTCGTTGAAGTTTTTTTTTCTAAATGGTCCTATAGTACATCTATCCCACATGATGAAACTTCGTACGTCAAATGCTTCACATTGTTTCGGGGATGAAAAAGATGAAACCTTTAAATATTTTCCAAGATCTAAATAATGATCTTAATGCAACCTAAGTATCACTGAAGTCGAAGGAGTTTTTAATGAAGAAAAAAGAGCAAATTCCTAAAATGACAGAAAAATTTGAAATACAGTTAGAGAAAATTTATTGGGAATCAATTGTAATTGGTATGATATAGTCGGACTGGAAACTTTAATCAAATCAGTATAATAATTGAAGAATGCGATTACTTTGTCCACTTATAACATCGCATGAATAATACTAGAAAAATTAATAACCGCACAGCAATTTTGTTATTCAACCCTGATGAATCACAGTGATTAATCATGTTTCAATAAATGTTTTTGCAAGCATCTGCATTGCTGAACGTGATAATAACGATAACTGGCCGCGTCTAATAATGTTTAATAATACGTCCAAGGTATTTATGATACGGATGATTCCATTAGTGGCAACAGAGAGAGAGAGAGAAAATTTATCAATCCAATTTTCATTCCACTCGAAAGTGTCAGCACTATTTGCATATTCAATTCTTGTTTCGTCGTTGTGATTAATCGATGATGATGTGAAATTTTTACGCCACGATTTTGATTCACGCCTAGTTTTTCAACACTCATCTGATATGAAAAGGAAAATCCTTTGAATTTAAAAACGAAAATAAAATCTTTATCTTATCTTTATCTTTCAAATATTCGATCGGAATATATAAGAATATCCTAGTATGAAATTTCCGCTAAAGAATGATTATTTCCAATAAATATCAGTGATCATCTTCAGTGTGAAAGCAATACATATTTCACTGAGCGTGTATTCGTCAACCAAGTTGGCATCCTCAAGCGGTGAATTATTGCTGAATTAAATTTTAACTGCCATTATACACAGAGTTTCGTTCATCAAACCTACTCTGAGAGAGAGGTAGAATATTAGTAAGGTGGCTATATGCTGGTGTGTTTACTCCATATAAGAGGTTGTCAGCAAATCAGACGACCGATATGGCCAACTTGATGAAAAATTTGATGATGTAGGCGTAGTAGTACTGCAAAAAATCCGCCAGGTACCGGCACTCTTGCAGTGGAGATGACAGTCCTGTGTTGCCAAGTGGCCATGTCGTTGCGAATTCTGGTCCAGATCAGTAGAAACACAATGCAAATTTATTCCAACTGAGAAATTATTTTCAAACTACATGGAATAAATAACGCATAAAGTTAAACACAAATTTGGCGCGTTTTGGTGTTTTCAATAACCTCACATATCCAGTCCCGATAAATTCTCTATCCTTTTACAAAAACATCAGAATTGGCAACAGCGTGTTCCATGGATCGAGTGATCACGAAAATTAATAGAAATTTTCGATTACCAGCGCTCCCTCATGGCCACTGATGAACTACCACGCCTTGTCCACAGGTTTGTCTGAAACAATATCGCAACATTAGAAAAACCAGTATATAGGCATCTCAAATATTAGGTATCGGTTTCTGCAGTTCCTTAGTTTTTTATTGGTCACTTTTCATGTTCATACTACGAGATCACTTTCTACTATTGATATTATCAAAATTACGTTACTGAAAACTTTGAGCATCATAAAATTTGGTATCTGATTCAAGGTCATAGGAAATGAATAAAAATACCACCACCACCATGCCCCCCCCCCCCGGGGTTGAGCGCCCAGGATGACGTGATGCCATATCCAGTTGCCTGGACACGAGACCTCGCCATCCTCCATTTTCCTTTCGACCCCCGCCCTCAGGAGCGGTCCTCAACCTGCTGCTGGGCACTTCAGCAAGATTGATATCTAACCCGCTTCGGTTGGAAATCAGCCTTTAGGTGCTATTGCTTCCTCTCTATCTCTTACTTTGGTTTCTACCTGACTCTGCTGCGTTGCAGTTTTTGCATGGTGGTCCCCTCGACCTCTCCGGGACAGTTCTCGCCTGTCGCGGATCGGTTTATGTGTTCGCGCGCGATGTCTGTGTGTGTAGTGTGGAGTGTACTTACCCGAGTCGCTGATGCGACTCTTATACTCACCTAAGCCGCCTGCGGGCGACTCTTGGATGTGGTCTCAGGTTTTGCTTGGAAGGCCTCGGGTGTTTGTCCCTCTCGCGGAATCTGGGATCGTCCATGTTCAGTGCGTTGTGGAGGTCACGCAGCGCTGGGTTTGGATTGCTCCTGATACGCTCGAAGATGCTTTCGGCGTGGTCTCGCAAAATAAAAATATTGGATCACAGTAATCTAAAACATGATCTTTTTGTAACGGGTGCAGATGGTGTAAACCTCCAAGAGTCAACGCCATCTGCTGGGTGACAACCAAAGTCTCAAACTCTTACTGCACTAAGCAGAGGTGACCTCTAACAGCGGGCCATCGTACAGCGAAGCCGCAACAAATAGCCTGCCTCGATCGAGAATCGACTTCGGTCAACTTACAGAAAGCTGTAACCCTTTACAGAAATCATTTTTTTTGTAGAAAGTATTATGTTTTTAGGATTTTTTCTTTCTCTTCAAATCGTTGTAGATAGAATAATGATTTTTTTTTACAATGATTTGGGTAAAAAACAAAAACTGTTTTTTGGCTCTACCGCGTCCGTTTCGAATGACATAAAAAAAGGTTAGGGGAACTTTCAGTACTATTTCGTATTTGTTTTAATCTGAAATAAGATTTTGAATATGATGGTTCCTTCATTAGATTTAATCATCATCTTTTGTAGCCACTGTCGTTACAAATTGAACTATGTCTTGCTATAAATGTGCTTCATGGTTAGGATTGTTTGAATTTGACTTTCGACTGTTTTTTTCTGGGTATTTTCTTCCGATATATGAAGTTTGTCTAGCTTCTAGAACCAAAAAACATCGGGAAATACATATATTGTAATACACAGTTCAATTTGTTATAGGAATGGCTACGAAAATCGATGAAAAAAACTGAAAATTCGCATTTAAAAATTAAAGTTGATTGAATCTAATGAACTAACGACCGCGACGCTTCGAAAATTGGCTCATATCAGATTATAGCAAATTCGAACCAGAACTAATTGATAGTTCTTCTGCCAAAACCGAAATTCGACAATTTAAATCTTTGGCGAATATTTTAAAAACAATCACTGACTGATATTCTCGATCTGAAAAGATATTATTCTAGATCCCCAAAATAGGAATTTTGGCCAATTTGACCAAATTTGTATGTCTTTACGTTTTCGGTAAAGCAATGGGATCATCTTAAAAAAACGGCTTGTACCTATTAACCAGGTGTTAATCTTCGTGTTGCTATGAATGATTGCTGTAACGTGAAATTATCCTTTGTGACCTTTCCGTTGACCCCGCGTTAAAACCGCAACCTACCCCAACAACCGTTTTATTTATCCCACTACTGACACCGAACCCGTTCTGCGATCGTTTTCTCACCCGAGCCTCGTGTGTCCGCAGGGTGCCTCCGATTCCCACGCTGGGATGCGACGCCGTCGCCGTGGCGGCAGAGAACGCCGCCGTCGAGACGTGGATGGCGGAAGCGAGACGCACCTACGAACAAGAGTGCATGACGACGCTGCAGTGCAAGTCGATTGCGGCGGAGCTCAACCAGAAGGTGGCGCACCTGGCGGCCGTCTGTACCGCCGGCATAAGGGCCGTCATATCGCACTCGAGGTGCATCGAGACGGAGTACAGGAATCTCAATAACGGGTGAGTATCGAGGGTTTGGTTTCTTATAGGTATATGGAAATTGTGTGCGGATTCATACAGTAATCGCCAAAGTTTTTTGTGTGATTTTCTTCAGAATCCGACTCGAAGGGCCAACCTCGACAATCTCTCATTATTTTATAGCTTGCTGCATTTCTCCATGGTAGACACTATGAGTTATGTCCCCTCGATACAAACTCTTCTTCACTTCCAGAGAGAAGTATTCTGTGATAAATATTAATATTTTCAATCAAAATCTTACACAATCTAGTTCATAATTATTTATTCCTTCAATTTGACAGTGCCCTATTAAGTTATCCTAAAATTCATAGAAGAAATCGAGCCTAAAAGGTGCTTTAATTTATTATTTCAGTGGGAATTCTGAAAATCGATCAAAACACGAAACTATCTGTTCGAATTTCGAATCCATAGAATCTAGACTGCCAAAAATATTTACAATCTGGTCGACAAAATTTTGATAAACTGTTTTGAATTTCCATTATTTGAACTATTTAACTCTTATGACATCTGTGATAATAATCAAATAGAAATGAATGAATGTATAAAAAAGTTGACAAAAAAATAAAAATTGAAATTATGGAATCGTTGGAATGAAACGTAAAAAGTAAGTAGTGAGTGATAAAAAAATCAACAAGAAAATTTTTCGTCAGAAGACTTTGTTCATGCAAACGATCGAAATGTGTTCAAACTAGTCTGAAACTTCATTTCATTTTTTTTTAGATATTTTACTTTTGTTTTTTCGTAGTTCATCTTTTGATTTTGACTTTCACACATTATTTCATTATTTTCTTTCAGCCATATTATGTGGGAGTTTTTTCAAATTCCTTTGAGATTTCATTTTTTTGTATTTTTACTGATTATTGTTTTTCAATTTTTGATCTAATTTTTTCAGTGGACTTTTCAATTTTCATCAATTTTTTTTCACATATTTCAAATTATTTAAATATTGTTCCTTTTTTTTTATTTTATTTTCATCATTACTGTCTTATTGCAGTTTATTTTGTTTTCCTCTTGTAATTGGTATACAAATTGTCGCTACAACTCAGTAGACGTTTCAATGCAATAGAGGACTTCGTTCCAAGTTGCTAACCTGATAGAATGTCTACCATCACGAAAATGAAACTTTGAATATTGTGTTTGAATGGATTCGTTTTGATCATCCATGTTTCAAAACTTCTACTCGCCTTCTTGAAAACCGGTATTTCTAGAAAAATGCTAACATTTCTTGAAGCTTATATTGAAGCTAATATCTGATTGGCTGAAAATCCCAGTAAACCCAACTATACAATTACGAAAGTATCCAAATAAAATGTGAGAGTGCATGCGCTAACCAGGAATACTATGTCAAAACTCACGTGCTTTTAGGCAATCACACCCCAGATTCATGAAAAATGCATATTCTTCTGAAAACTTTTTGCTAAAAAAATTATCCTATCAAATTTGTCTATTTCTAGTCATGTGTGTCGAAATAACCAATGAAACCATCATTACACTGATAAACCCATGGATAGTTTTCACGGGTAGTTATCACTTATGTCATGACATTGCTAAGCAACCAACACAATAAAGTTGTTTGACATTTCAGTAATTCAATTTATTTCGAAAATGTCACTTCCTCGCTTTGGTGTTCAAAATGATGCGGCAATTGACAAAATCATTGAAGAAAATACACCAAAAAATACTGTCAGTAGTAAAAAATACACTTGGAAAATATTTATGGAGTTTTGTGACGCCAGAAAATATGAATTGGATGGAAATCGTACTCTCGAAGAGCTTGCATTAATACTCAAGGATTGGGCGATTAATATGAGAAAAAAGGATAGCACAGAGTTTAAGGAGGCTACTGTTAAAACCGTATGGAATATAACAAGCAAATTATTACAAGAAAAGTATTACAAGGAGTATAATATCATGCTCCCCTTTAAAAGTGTTGCATTCAAACAAGCGCGGAATGCACGCGACGCAGCACGAAGAAATTTACAAACAGATTCAACTAAACGCAAAACAAGCTCAGTACCATTAACTTCAAATGAAATGAGTAAAATTATAAACTTTTGGGATGAAAATACCCCTAGAGGACTCCTACGCAAATTTTATCACATAGCAGCGGTGGAATTGGCTTGGAGAGGTGGTGATGGTGCTGCTTGCTTAGTTGATTATTTTCATATCGAAAAGGACAACAATGGATCTCCAACTAATAGGATAGAATATAATCCAATTTTCAGTAAAACCTGCCAAAGGGGTTCAAAGAACTGCGCCTCTAGCAAATGGTTAGTTCAAACTATTGATAACAATGCTTGTCCTGTCAGATTATTCATTAAATTATTATCAAAACGAGGCACAAATATCAAGACAAATAGACTATTTTTAAGGCCAAATCGTCACTGGTAGACAGGAAGCGATAACTGGTATGACAATATGCCTCTGGGTAGAAATATAATCAACGGATGGACGAAATCTTCTGCTGAAGCAATTGGCTTGGATACGAAACAGAGGAAAATAACCAATCACTCTAATAGAGCAACTGCAGTCAGTCAACTAGCTAAGAGTGGAGTTCAAGAACAGCAATTGTTGAAAATTACTGGGCACAATAATGGAAATTCCATAAAACCTTATTTGAATATTGATCAGGAACATCATAACCAAATAATCAATAGTATGCGTGGAAACACCTATGCAGTAACCGAGGCAAATACAGCAAGATCAACGGAATATCATTATACGAATTGTTCTTTTAATAACTGTGTGTTCAATAAATAATTTTGTTCGAATTGCAAAAAATTTTCTTACCGAATATCCCTCGAACATTGATAAATAACTCATAATTTTATCACAACTTCCTCAAGCACGTTATTTTAGGTAACATCCCTCCGCCTTCGGCGTCGGGATGTTACCAAATAACGTGCTTTCGAAAACTGTGATGAAATTATTTCGTTAGTTATCAATGTCCTTGGGATATTATAGCTGAAAATTTTCGTTTCAAAGAAGCGAGGAGAATTGTCGAAAGTCTTTTTTAATCGTTAGAGTGGGACGAAACTACGTTGATTTTATGTCGTCAATAACAGGCAGATGTTTCTATTTCGTTCTACTAGAATAATCGACACGAATAAGTTTGTTTTTCAGGCAAGTTAAGCACCTGAAGCCGCAGATCCAAAGCCTGACGGGCAACATCTCCGACTTCGTGAATACCCACGTCGCCCGACCCTACCCCCGGATCTCCCAGCTCTACGACGCGGTGCGCGCGTGTCAGCCCGACGTCGACGATGCCGACGCCATCCTTGAGCTGATCTCCAACCTGGTGGCGCAGTGGCAGAACGCGCGCCAGGAGGTCCTTCTTGAAGAGGTCGAGCGCCTGGTATCTCGGCTGGAGCATCCCGCCTCGGAGCTGGAGCTGCGCGCCACCGTCACGGGTGTCACCTCCGTCGCGCTGCGCGACAACGACGTCGTCGAGATGTTCACCAGGTGCGACGTCGTACCCGTGCTGCTGGTCCTTTGTGAGAAGTGCGAAGGATCCTCTTTGCGCGCGCTCGTCCTCCGGGCGCTCGCCACCATGTGCTGCAACTCCAAGGCGGTGAGGCACTTCGAGAAGTACTCCGGCGTGCAGATCGTCGCCGACACGCTGGAGGAGGCGTCCACGCCAGAGCCAGAGCGGTCGGAGGCGGTGGCGCTGCTGGCGCAGGTCACGGCGCCCTGGCTCGAAGACAACCATTCTGTCAAAGGTGAGTGGCGTTCCCGTTCGTATCCGGCTCGAAGGACCAATGTTTGACGGCTCTGTTTTTTACCTACTCTATTATTTCGAAGATTAGGCAAGTTGAAAATTATGAGTATGACAATTTCATCGGTATGAAAGACTAGTCACTAATTTATCTCTGGTGATCTAAAGAAAGAGCTAGTCTGTGAAAAGTTGCATTTTTCTAAATCTTCCGTAAGTGAGAATCGTACAGAAAACTATCATATTTTTTTGTTAATTATAGATTTTCATCAAGTACCTATCGACCAATTGAATTCAATATAAAAATTCTATAAAAAAGTAAGATAAGAAATAATTTTCTCTTACCGAAACAACATTGATTGAATTTGAGAATGAAATGTTATCCCGATGAATGAATGTATTTTTTTCGGAGTGATCCCTATTTGTGTAGAAATACCCTGTGAATGGTATCTGCTTGGTTCAAGTTCCGATTGATTGCTATATGAATCGAGCAAGAAGAAGTAACTTATTAACACATATATCGATAGAGATGGTTTGTAAATAATTGATGTTACTTCTTATAAAAAACTTCTGTATTCTTTTCACATTGACTTGAAGAAAATAAAAAAAAATATCTTGCCCCCACAGAAATAATCATGTGTTTTCATTATGTTACGGTTATTAGCTTTTATGTTAGAAGAAACGGTTTGAAATAATCCAATTGAAATTCAGAAAATGTCAATCTTAATATAAATTAGTCAACTGTTATCGAGACTGTAATTCAGTACGTACTAAATGTAATTCAGATGTCCATTATTTTCAGATAATGTTGAAATTTGTAATATATGATTTGATTTTCAGTAAAGTACATCAAGTAAGAATAAATCAAGTGTGAATCAGAAATATCACTGAGATGGCGTATAACTACTGTACAGGTCTGCAAATTGGTTCCAATTTGTGAATTCAACGACTCGTCTCTCGCTATGCGAGTCAAAGTTGTCCTTATAATCCTCGGATGACATCGAAGGAAACCCGTGACCAATAGCAAAGCAAAGATGTAGAAATTTTGTTCAAAAAGAGCACCACAGATGAAACTTGCAAGTCAGCATAAGTTCTTGCAAGTTGGGACGTTTCTAAAATTGAATTCGATAATACGCAAAAGATCTACCCCAATGGGGTACAGGTCGTTTTGTTCAATCAATAGTAATATGTCCAAATGTCGTGTGCCTCGATTAACTATATGATCTGATTAATATTTGATATCTTCTGAATTACAATTGATGAAAATCTGAATTAGGTACTATCATTCAGTGGCGGATCCACGGGGGGATTTTCGGGTCCGGACCCCCCCCCATTGGGAAAATAAAAGATTTTTTTTTCAATTTTTATCGGCTCATAATTTCCAAATTTTGTTAGGCAACGAAAAAACGTCACATGAGCAAGAAAAAAAATAAAAGAAATAGAATAAATATGTTTGCTTTAAAATTGAAGAACTTCAATTATCATTATTACATTCCATTGAAAACTAAAGAGCAGGCTACATTCTAAAAAAATAATTCTCAAGAATTGAAAATAGTACAAAAAAAATCTGGATTGAATGTTACCCAAACAAACAAACAAACAAATTTCGCTTGAAATGGACTCACCGATTGTTCTTTCCTTTTTTTTTCTGGTTCAGTCGGTTCAGACGCTGGATCAAGCCGAGTAAAATATGAAAATAGAGTCCTCTTCATGTTGTAGGTCAAAATAAAATGCTTTTTTTTTTAACTATCAAATTGCAATTTTTCTCGATGACACTTAAAGAAAATTGACACTTGTCAGGCTTATCGAGGAAAAGTTCGAGAAATTTCTGACAGTGCTGCCATTGGATCCTTTTTGGCGCAGTATTTGAAAAATTAGACTTGTTACATTTTTGATGAGTATTGTGTATGCCGGTAACGATTCGAATATAATATGTATGAGTAGAATTTGCTGTTGATTAGGTTAAATCAACTCGATTCGATTTGAAAAAAGCAAAGTTTCGAACCTACTTTATTACCTCCTGGCCACACCTTCAAATTTTGCTCATGTCAATCTCTTTAACCTTTTTTGGATCTTGACTAGTTGTTGCTATACGGTAGCTCATGATTTTTATATATTTTTATATATATATATATATACATATATATATATATATATATATATATATATATATATATATATATATATATATATATATATATATATATATATATATATATATATATTAAAATATATATATATATATATATATATATATATATATATATATATATATATATATATATATATATATATATATATATATATTTATAGAAATTGATGTTTTCACGGATCTTCGATATGCAAGATGAATTTTTCTGGGTTTTTTATCCGTTAGGTATCCTCTGATTTGTTCGACGTTTCGATTTCTATTTTGAATTCATTCTCAAGAACTGTGAGACGAATATCTGTCCATACCGTCCTGGTCAATCACTCCCCTTACGAAGTAACCAAGCAAGAGTAAGCAAAGACTTCAATTGTTTGTTCTCCATGGAAACTGGTATTTATAATGATTCTCTCCAGTTATTATCCGACTAGGTCCGATATTATTGATGATTATTTCGTCAGCCGCTCTCTAAGGTTGTATCCTGCCCATCCAGGTATTATGTTGGAAATGATGTTTTCACGGATCTTCGATATGCAAGATGAATTTTTCTGGGTTTTTCATCCAACAACCTTAGAGAGCGGCTGACGAAATAATCATCAATAATATCGGACCTAGTCGGATAATAACTGGAAAGAATCATTATAAATACCAGTTTCCATGGAGAACAGACAATTGAAGTCTTTGCTTACTCTTGCTTGGTTACTTCGTAAGGGGAGTGATTGACCAGGACAGTATGGACAGATATTCGTCTCACAGTTCTTGAGAATGAATTCAAAATGGAATTCGAAACGTCGAACAAATCAGAGGATACCTAACGGAAAAAAAACCCAGAAAAATTCATCTTGCATATCGAAGATCCGTGAAAACATCAATTTCTACATAATACCTGGATGGGCAGGATACAACCTTAGAGAGCGGCTGACGAAATAATCATCAATAATATCGGACCTAGTCGGATAATAACTGGAAAGAATCATTATAAATACCAGTTTCCATGAAGAACAGACAATTGAAGTCTTTGCTTACTCTTGCTTGGTTACTTCGTAAGGGGAGTGATTGACCAGGACGGTATGGACAGATATTCGTCTCACAGTTCTTGAGAATTAATTCAAAATGGAATTCGAAACGTCGAACAAATCAGAGGATACCTAACGGATAAAAAACCCAGAAAAATTCATCTTGCATATCGAAGATCCGTGAAAACATCAATTTCTACATAATACCTGGATGGGCAGGATACAACCTTAGAGAGCGGCTGACGAAATAATCATCAATAATATCGGACCTAGTCGGATAATAACTGGAGAGAATCATTATAAATACCAGTTTCCATGGAGAACAGACAATTGAAGTCTTTGCTTACTCTTGCTTGGTTACTTCGTAAGGGGAGTGATTGACCAGGACGGTATGGACTGATATATTCGTCTCATAGTTCTTGAGAATGAATTCAAAATGGAATTCGAAACGTCGAACAAATCAGAGGATACCTAACGGATAAAAAACCCAGAAAAATTCATCTTGCATATCGAAGATCAGTGAAAACATCAATTTCTACATAATACCTGGATGGGCAGGATACAACCTTAGAGAGCGGCTGACGAAATAATCATCAATAATATCGGACCTAGTCGGATAATAACTGGAGAGAATCATTATAAATACCAGTTTCCATGGAGAACAGACAATTGAAGTCTTTGCTTACTCTTGCTTGGTTACTTCGTAAGGGGAGTGATTGACCAGGACGGTATGGACAGATATTCGTCTCACAGTTCTTGAGAATGAATTCAAAATGGAATTCGAAACGTCGAACAAATCAGAGGATACCTAACGGATAAAAAACCCAGAAAAATTCATCTTGCATATATATATCAAAAAGTTAATATATATTTATGTTAAAAAAATTGGATAAGATGGTTTGTAAAGATTCACAACAGTTGGCTCCGTGTGAGGTAATTGATAAATACATTTTTAATGATTTCATTATGTAAATATTTCAATGGATTCAATATTGAAGCGGTTGCCGTTGCCCATATAGATGTTGAATATTGTAGATTAGAATATACCGAACAAAAATAATATATTAATCTCAAATATCCGAAAAAAAGAATTATTCCTTATTCTGAATAGTACTCCAAGTAAAGATGAAATTTTCTTGTGTAATTTTTAAATGCGAGCTGCTCATGGAAGATTTTGATCTATGTAAGTCTTAGAAGTTTGGTAGTTTCAGAGAATTTTATCAAATTATATTCAAATTCAAGTGGGTCCAGAGTGGTCAATGTTGAAATGTTCACTGGTTCGATTTTTCGTAATTGAGACTCAATCTGCGATATTGTAACCAGGATGATATTTGTTCCAAGTCATGTGTCATAAATGATTGTATTGTATCGTATCGTCAGCAAATAGTTTGATGGATCCCAAAAGATTCAGTTTTGAAATTGAATTGATATAGATAGAAATACAGTCCGAAACGTTGGCAAAATACGAAATTCTCATCTACGGAATTCTTGATCCGTTTCCCGACAAAAACAGCATTCGAAAATATTATTTATCGAAACCCGTTCCTTGGCAGGCCTCCAAGACTACTCTCGCAAGCTGGTGAAGTCGCTGACGGCGTTCGCGAAAAGCACGCACTGCTGCCAGAACCTGCTGCTGTGCGCGGCCGCGCTCGCCAACCTGAGCACCATGGACCCCGAAGCGACGAGGCACGTCGTGCGCCAGAAGGCCGCCCCCGCGCTGCTGGAGGCGGCGCGGGCGCGCGGTCCCCGCGCCTCCGTCTACCTGCTGGAGCAGGTGGCCACGCTGTTGGCCAACGTGTCCGCGGCGGAAGGCGCCCGCAAGCAGCTGACGGACGCCGGGGCGCCCGCCGCGTTGCTGCGCTTCTTGCGCGCCACGGGAGGAGGGGACGCGGAGAAGCGGCTGCAGCAGAAGAGCGTCATCGCGCTGTCGAGGCTGTGCGGGGACGCGGAGGCTGCCAAGCAGGTCGTCGACGAGGGCGGCATCCACCAGCTGGTGAGGATGTGCCGCGAGAAGGAGGAGCGGTACGATAGCGATGCCGTTTTGGTCGCGGCTCTCGTGAGTATTGTTATTTTTTTATTATACTCGGGTCATAGACTTTCACTTTATATTTTACTCATCCCTTACAGGACCAAGATAAAAAATCTGAATTTACTTATTGTTCATATTAATTTTGCGCTTTTAAAATTGAGTAATTATGCCAAGAAAATATTTTTTTTCAATTGAAGATTAAGATTCTGTTGTTTAGAGGGTGCACAATTGTGGGTCTTGGGAGTGAACCTATAAAAGCACAATTGTGAAGTGTATCGCTTTTTATGGAATGAAACAAAACAGTTTTTGTTTCTCCTTGATTAGACACATTTTTTTGAAGCATGATTCATTCATGATTGGTAAGATTGGAACCTTTGGTGTGAGATCAGTTGCCCTAACACCAAACTAATATCACTTGATATTATCAATTTTCTTCTGAAAATGATAACCTTATTAACGAATTGAATAGTTAGTCGAGTGATATCAGTTCAGCGATAGGGTTGTTGATCTCTATGATAATCAATGATTCATTCCACTGATTCATTGGCATCCATTGCTTCAACTCTTCGAAAAACAAGTTTGGTGCGTTGGAAGTGGAGTACCCAACCTATTTCTTCGGCTTTTTCTTTTGAAGAAACCTTATGTTCTATAAGTTTTCTTCAAAATACTCAGTAATGAATTATACAATGTATGAGTACAGAAAAAGGTTTTGTTGCAAAACAAAAATCAGGTTTTTCTCATCATTTATTTAAATAGTAAAAATAAAGCATTTGTTGAAACGCTAATCGGTGACATGTTTTATTAACCCTCAACTGGTAACGTGAAATTTTGAAACACAACTGGTAACGTGCAGTCTGTGGGACTGGCACGTTTTGGAAGCAAAAAAAAAATCTCCAATAATATTTTTTTCAAAATATATATTACGAACACTTAGGTACACATTCTTTTGAAATATTTCTGCATAAAATAACGAGCAAAAACTTGATCAAAATAATTTCGCAATTATCTTTTTTAACTATAACGGAAATCGGTAGTGATTTCGGAAAGATCCACAAAAAAAATAAAAATCATTCGAAAGAAATTAATTTCATGCATAGTACGATTGATAATGAACAAAACGCAGTATCTGTGAAGAAAAACTAACAAAAGGTATTTTCTGGAAGGTCCTAACAAGTCGTGAATTTAAGGTTTGTTTGAACAATTGTTGCATTTCGTCGTGTGACTGTCATGTTCGAAAATTTCAAATTCATCCTCCGAAACATTGTCTATTTCACTGTAGTCGCTATTTGTCTCGTTATACCAACACAAAAGAGTATCATCATAATATTCATCCCCATAACGTACCCGTTTCGACGGACCCGCCATTTTGAGTCGCGAGAAATGCTTACGTAAACTGAAAAGTGCCGTCTCACAGACTGTGCTCAGCTAAATACTAAATATTACTCAGACATCGTTTACCCAAATTCACTCCCAGTTGAATGATAGTTGAAGCACCAATAGCTAATAGATTAGGTGGAGTAATTTGCAGAAAAGCGATACCGTTTTAGAAATACCTCGAAAATAAAAATTGCTGCAGACGGCACGTTACCAGTTAACGGTTAAATCTGATATATTGATCCTTTATTTAGCTCAAAAAGCTAATTACATGCAAAAATTTCATGAAAATCAACTTTTACTTCTATATATTATTTAGCAAATGACAATACCTACTTATTAACATGATATAAGGGTTGCAATATGTTTGCAGAACCCAGATAAACCCGCTTTGCAGGAACATTGGCATTTCCATCCCGCATCAGCCAGCAATATATTGATTTCATATGGATGCTCTACTAAAGCTTATGTTTGCAAACATAAGCTCCTTATTTTTTATGATTACTTTCTTCCACTCCACATGCAATGATATGCCCTGCTTTGAACATAGCTTCACCCTCTTTCAACGGTCTAGTTCTGATTCCCTTGTAATCGAGAATACTACGTAGCTCCAATTCTATAATAGATATTTTGATCTGGAATGTAGGCAGATGCAGTAGTTCAAATTATCTCTCACGAGTAAAATAAGGCTGTAATCCCACTAAACATTGTGATATAACCCTAATGCAGCAGTTACATTACAATGTTATATGTTACATTGTCGTTATATGTAACTTTAACATTTATGTTATGTGGATGTTATAGCAAAATGTCCGGGTAGGATACATAACAATGTTACAAGCTAAAAATGGTTATGTTGATGCAATGTATCTGCATCGTATCCGCAACGTATCTGTTTCACGATTTCTATATTAAATAATTGTGGTATTGTAACATTATCGAAATATTCACCAGCTATGTATAAGAAACAATAATATAATATTTTTGTTACATAACAATTATACATTATTTAAGAACTACATTATATTTATCTGTGATGTATAGGTAACATTGTGTGGTTATGTTTTGGCAGAATCGCATTACGGTTTCAGAAATTGGTTCTGGAATATAAATAAAAGAACAAGGAATAATATGAAAATATATTCAAATAACGAGTATATATATATATATGGAATTCTGAAAATTAAAATATAATTTTTATAAAATATCAAGAAGAGCCTAATTTATTTTTCCGAACGCTTTTTCCGCTACTTGGAAAATCTCAGCCACGCAGTCACTGTTTCCTCAAAAGATTTTCCAGTGAGATCTTGAAAGCAGTGCTTAGCTGCATCTGAAAGTGACAGTAAAAATAAAATGTTACCTTGGTTATTAAGTAAACTAACAAAGGCATTATGGGGTGAACGATCTATATCCTCACACCTCAGTATACCATAGCCATACAGCAAAGACACTCGAATGTCACTTTGTTAGTTCGGGGTGTATAATGTCATGTTTTGGTAATAAATTGAAATTTACGGAATACCGAATAGTAATCAGTATGTCGTTTTGCATGTAAAAATGGATATTTTGTGTAAAAAAGGCTTGAGCACTAGTCAGTATCCCGTAAATTCAAATTTACCGTCAAGAGATGATATTATACACCCCGAGCTGACAAAGTGACATTTGGGTGTCTTTACTGTATGGCTAAGGTATACTGGGCTCACATAGTCGGGTTTTGTTGGCGTAGAACACGAATCAAAACGTGAGACTCTTTCGATCGAAGGTAGAGAGTGGCGTTTTGACTTTAGATTCGTGTTATACGCCAAAATAAGGCCTGCAATAACTCATCTTTTATTAAAACTGAACGGTGTCGGTAAATCGAACCTTCATCATGACATTTTATACCAATCTAAAGCAAACCAAAACATTTTACTCTTACCTTACGATTAGTTTCATCGCCCATGGTAGTGAAACTGCTTGTTAATCACCAATAATGATAATAATACAGGAATCTTGGAAAGGCAGCACGTGGCAAACTTGGTAGCAAAAACAAAATACACTTTCTCTTTGTTGTGCTTGTGCACAAAGAATAACGAAGAATGCAGCGTACAAGTGACAGTTGACTCGGTAGCGGTAGCGCAGCTGCGCAGAGCGTTTTCCTTTCTTTCTCAGAACAAGAAACTTTGACATTGCGAGGCAGACCGTCGTGGCACAGAACAGCAACCAGATCGATTCGGTCACTATCTATTCGTTCAGAATAACGCAGAGCAATGTGGAATGTGTGCTGAACTGCGATAGAACATCACGATCGTGATCGAATCGAACTTCGGAATCTGGTGCTAAGTAGATTATACTGAAGAGAGAGAAAGAGAGATGAATGTGAAGGATGAATTGCATGGGTGAGTGGCAAACTCATCAAGACCGTTATTTATTTATTGTTTTAATGGTTGGTACAAAAACGGAGCCAAAAACAGACTCGAACCAAAGAACTCACAAAAATGCTTGTTCTTTTTGAAATTATTGATCTTTAAAATACGAATAAGAATTTAATAATGAAGCGTTTTTATATTTTTTCTCAATTTTCATATTTTATGACATAAAAAACTATGAAGTGGCAACAGAAACTCCATCAATTATTTTCATAACTGAAAAATATTACAAATATGAGTAGCTGTAATATCACATGAATGTTAATACTCACCTGTATGATAATATTGCATGTTATATACTGAGAAAACATTATTTTTCTGTCACAGAGTATAACATTACATACATATATTGAGATAATATTTCATAAACATGAAATCATTCTAACAAAGTATACATTACAATGTTATTCCAAAAAAATGTTTCTTAATGTTATTGTTATGTTTCATGTTTAGTGGGATACTAGCCAAACATGTAACTATCTTAGCACACAAAGCAACTGAAGACGTTTGAACAGTAAATATAACTCAACAAGCCCTCAAGAATGCAAAACATGAACTAATAGTACCATTACTTCAAATGGCCAAAATTTGTTGTTTACCCTAAAGTGAAGCCATCTTGGATTTAGCAACGCCATCTAGCGGTTGGCGATTTTCGCCTATAGTGCATTCTGACCATTCCTCAGTCGGTTCAGATCTATTCCTTCATTACATTTTCATATAATTGATGATTTATTTTAATTCATGGAATTAGAATCAAACCACGTTGACTCCCATGGCTCACAATTGTGTGCCACAAATTCGTTCTTGGAAGAAACAATTTTTGAATATAGTCTCAATGGGTACTACTTGTGGCTTCTCGCAGTAATTTGCAGATAAATATCTCAAACTTTCCATGTATCATACAAATAATTGATTACCTATTTGCACGAGCCATTGCCGAAAACAAGCGTGCACTTTTCAGGCCACAACTAGAAAGAACTATTACAAGAACTAGGGCCCCTACTAATGTCGTGTGGTGGTCAGTTCAAACATGTACTGAAACTTATAACATGAGAAAATAAGGAAGTCACAATTGTGTTGTTCGGGAGCGTAAGGGTTTTAGGAAGTTCTCACAATGTTAATCAATGGAAGCATTAATACACGACACTTTTACCACAGAATACATAATTATTATGTAGAGAAGGGAAACGGTAACCTAACACAATTGTCCCAAAAATATTTGACCTTGACCGACCCTGACGATTGTAAACGCAGTATAATATGGGGGGTCGAAGAGCGAAAGTCATTTTTCCAGGAACTGTTGATTCGCGTGGAGAATTCGATAGACATCATCGAGGCCTCTCACAAAGATTCTTCATAGGCGTACGTCGGTATAAAAGGAGACACTTCATCGCGGAGGAAACAGATTATTTGGAGAGAGAGATATTTATCACAGTTATTCGGAGATAGTTATCATAATTTCTAGCTTAGAGAGCTTTGGTATTGCTAAGTGTAGTTCAGTGTTGTTTGGAGTTTTATTAAACGAACCAACGCGATAAATAACAATACCAAAAATAGGAAAATACACTGAGAAATTTCAAGTGACATGCGTCAAATTAATTAGCTGTCTTCATCTTCATCTGACTCACTGCTGGAGCAAAACCAATGGAATATTTTAGTACGCTCTTATTGGTGCAGCACGGGAAGGCGTGGCTTTTACCGAATATGTCATTGGATTCGCTTCTATATAGTCAAGTATATTCTGTGCTTTCACTTTGATATTGTATGAACGCCTCCATTGATTAGCATTGTGAGAACTTTCTTGGAAGATGAAAAAAGTAAAAGTGTTGTCTATAAACCAGGCATGACTCTCCTTGAGCTTCAAGATTGTCACACAATTACATTTTACATTGAAGGAGACCAAACTTCCAAAAAAATACTCGACAACCTTTTTTATATAGGTACTTTATATATCATTAGCCACAGATAGTCAAATCGCGCTATTAAAAGTCAATTTCGAATTTATTACATTCATATCCTGTTTTACAGAAAATAGTTCGGACAGGTCGAAATTAAAAAATTCAACACAATAAGGAAATTGATGATCTTAACACAATTAAAGTAAATAAAACTTAATGAATAAAATAATAATTAAATTATCATTTAGACTTCGTCAGAAGTATAATTAATGTTTGACCTATGAGCAGGTCATTATCCAAAATGTATTTCCAACTTATTCATAGGGTAGAAACATCCTTCAGTCAACATTTTTCTCGTTTGTACAAAAACATTCTTTTTCAGTTCGGGTGGTAGGATATTGATGAGGCGTATGCCTGTATACAGTAGAGTTTCTTTTGATGAACTTTATCAGGCAAAATATTCTTTCTCTTTCTGGTGTTATAGGAGTGAGTATCGCAATGTCTTATAAAGCTATTTCTGTTTTTGCATATGTAGTAGCTTCAACATAAAAAAGAGGTAACCGTATTTGTAACTAGCTATAATGACAATGTGCTCTCTATCACAGTTGTAGCCTATTTCATTCTTTGCTATAGACATTGTATTCATCTTGAAGCTGTGGTAATTTTCAACTAATTTTTATCGTATTTGGAATTATTATTCATATTTTTACAGCAAAGTAAACTGTAGGCTCTTTTCATTCTTCTAGGTTTTTCCGTTATCTCTATATAGCAATATATTTCCCAGTTTTGTGTTGGACATTCTTATAACCTAGGATGGAAGTGGTTATAGAATGTTTTAGCCATTTTGTCAACTTTTGTTGTGAATGTAGTTAATAATGAGCGGAATAAAAAATAATTCCGAGCCTAATTGCTTGAGGATGAGAAATGAGTTAGAAATATATAAGCATTCAATTCAGACTATAATTTGTAAAATGGAACTATTGACAACACCACTTGTTATGTTCCTTAGCAGAATAACCCTGCAGTATTTTCGAACGTCTCCGCATGATGTTTTGAAAGACTAACCGGAAATTCGTACCAAAATACGTTTTTGTAACGCAATCACTCTCTGTAATCCAGACGCTTGTCCTCCAAAATAACGATATAGTGTAATATGGCAGAGTACGTTGATGCACAGTAACCATCAATCATCAAACATTTTCCGTCTAGCATATCTGATAATAATAATAATAATAATAAATCGACTTTATTCATTCATGAAAAGGCGGAGTGTCAGCAGTTGCTGTTTTTCAACTCAACCCCAAAACGATCCCATTACTAGGACCAATTACACATTATTTTCACTTAACTCAAATTGTAAATATTATAATAAGTAGGTACATTTTTGCCAAAGGAAAAATGAAGAACACCAGTACAAAATATCAATGAAAAAAAACTCTATCACCTATCACCAACAGAGAATCAGGAACATTTCATATACCATCAACAAGAGACAATCAGCTATTGAGAAGTTTTAGTTTTCTTTTGAAATTGTAAATTGAGTAATGTCGAAACTCACTGGGTAGGTCATTATAGAACTTTGCTGCGTTATATGAGGAGCCACGTGTGAAAATGGCAGTTGAATGTTTAGGAATCACAAGTAATAGTGCTTGTTTCGAGTATTGGCGGTATTAAACGTTCGAAATGTGCGGAGCTTTTCAGCTAAATACCCAGGTTTATTGTATTTCAGTATTTTGTGTGTCATAGTTAGCAAATGCATCTTTCGTTGTTGTTCTAATCTTAGCCACCCGGATTCCTTCATTTTTGAGCTGATGTGATCATATATTTGCTAATGCCAAAGGAAAAGCGAAACATGAGTTCTGAATCCTCTGGATGCGGTTCGAATCAGTATTTAATAGGGCTGGCCCGTAAATACAATCACCGTATGACGGTTTAGAGAAAACAAGGGACTCACACAGTTTCATTTTTAATCGAGTAGATAGGATATCTCTCTTTGGAAATATCTGTCTTAGTAAATTGAATGAAACTTGATTTAGGTGACTGATATGTTTATTAAAACGCAGATCGGAATCTATATAAAGCCCTAAATTTTTGCATTCATGTACTTGTGAGAGTGTTTCATTATTGAGTTGAATACTAATAACTGGGCTGACTCTATTTCTCTTGGGGCCGAACAGCAGATATCAATAAGTATGCCAATTCCATGATAAATTACAATCAAACTGCATTCTAACAAATCTAAATGTATAAGAGAAAAATAAAAAGTTTCCACACAAAGTAGGGAGGTTATGTCAATAGCTTGAGTCGTTTCTTTGATAAAAGGTACATATAGTGTGTCAAAAATATCAGCTGTCTATATAATTGAACTTCCACATAATTTGAAATACATATGTGAACAAAGAATATCCATAAATAGTTCGATACATGTCTTCATGGACATTAAAGGCTTCCATCGAATGTATTTTTTCGATCATATATATATATATATATATATATATATATATATATATATATATATATATATACAATAAACATCAATTTAGATTAGAATTCACGCCATATTTTTGACGTTTTTTCATTGATTTTGGTTGGCTTTCGAGCACTTTTTCTTTTATTTTGAAACCGTATTTGTCACAACTTTAGTATGTTTCTCTACAAAAAAAAACAGTTCTTATGAAGTAGTGGTAAGTTCGTCTCATATTCATAATGTCGGATGTTCATTTTATATCCTTAATGAGTCCTTCAAACACCCTATAATCAGTAGATTAATTTTGTAAATTTTGATATCTTACCTACGTCGATGATATTTGTTGCCACTGATGACAAAAACTGGATTTACCCCTCTTGCCTCTTGGAAAGTAGTTTACTCTTATGAATTTTCATGGTACTTTTATTTTTCTGACCAAAGCCTTCCTTTCGTAATATTTCACTTAAATTTCATGATTAAATTTCTCTGCACATACTATTTCCACTTTCGAGGAAAAGTGAATCAATTCTTTTCGGATTGTACGAAGTTTGAATGAAATATCAATAATAGCATCGGATTAAAGATTACCTTCATGAATCACAATAAAAACTATCCTTGGATAGGATGGAATGAATTTGTATGCCATACTAGTGTGTGAAGTGTAGTAATAGTGCAGCTACCGATTACATATAATAGTAAAATTAATAGTAGTAGTATTTATTTTTCCTGTTCAAAAGTATAAAACTATTTTTCACAATATTTTCATACAATAACAAGAAAGACGTCAAAAAAACACATTAAAAAAGTGGGGCGAACTCCCTTACAGTACATACTAAACATTAAATAGTTGAACAATACACATTAATTATTCGTAAATAAAGAAAACATTTTAACATTAGAAATTAGAATATTACACTATATATGCATACATACATGGATAAATAAATTTAGAATTGACAAAATGGTTGAGGCTTTCGCGGCCGAGGTTATTAGTATAACTACTGCTCTTCGGGCTTGAAGGCCGTCGTTCTTTGGAATTTCTTCCTGACGTTTCGCTAGCGCGAGTGGCCAGCTTCTTCAGAGGCTTATTCATCTCCGATGACTAAACAGTTCGATTTCTCAAGGCGTATTTATATTGATGCAGGTAGTCTGGAGTGTTGATTACTTCTGTCGGGTTCGGGGAATAATCATCATTATTAGTTGCCGCACTACCTGCTGTGATTTCATTAGTTATTCTTGATTTCTTCAGAATCGGATTCCAAATTCTGTTTCAACGCTTCTTCCTTTCTGTTAAAATTGTCCGCATGTTTTTGAATTCATCAAGTGTATAACAATTTTTTTCAAGTAGCATTTTTTTCAATCTATACTTGAAGCTTCTCAACGTTGGTAAGTTCTTAACTGAGTCATCCAGCTTATTGAAAAATTTAGGGCCGAGATAGAGAAAACTTTTCTGGAATAAGGTCGTTCTGTGAGTGTTGGGTATCAGATAATTTCTACAACGGGTAGTGTAACAATGTTGCCGGGTAGAAAATATATTTTTGTTCATGTAAACATAACTACATAACTCATAGATATACAAACCGGCAATTGTGAGTATTCCATGTTTTTTAGAAACTTCTCTACAGGAGTCCCTCCATCCTATTCCAGCTACAATTCTGACGGCTCTTTTCTGAAGAATAAACACTCTTTCAGCAGAAAGCTTGTACCCCAATTCAGGGTTCCGTATCTCAAATGACAGTTTATAGTTGCGTAATACAGGCTGGATAATACTTTCTCACTACAGAAATTAGCCTTAAATCTGAGAGCATTCCCTACAGGCAACAAAATTTCACTTTATGTCCCGCACGAGTCATTTTTCTTCATTATAACATTTTGTTTGACTGCAACGACAGTATCCACTTTCATGGTGATATCAAATCAAATAAATAAATATACGTCGAAATCAGTATCACTATTTTGTTTCGGGTTTGAAGGCCGAGGTTTTTTGGAATTTTTTCGGCCTTCAAACCCGAACCAAAGTAGTGATAATGAAAACCTCGGCCGCGAAAGCCTCAATCATTTTTGTCATACGTCTAAATGTTCATTTTCCAATGGTACGACTACCCTTTTTGCCCTAATTATTGTTTGCTCAGCTGTATATTTGCATCCATCGTTTCAATTATTTTCTCCCACACCACCCAACTGATTTACTCGTTTTTACGCTATAAGGTAGAACACGATTAAATTTCCACAAAATGTATTGTCTTCGCGACATGTTTCGATACACTGTATATTTTTCAAGCGAATGTATTATAAACATTACATTTGTGTGTTTATAATACATTCGCTTGAAAAAGATAGTGTATCGAAACATGTCGCGAAGACAATAAATTTTGTGGAAATTTAATCGTGTTCTACCTTATAGCGTAATAACTATGGATTTCCATGAAGTAAAGGCCACCTCAATCCAAAAAATGATTTACTCGTTCTTATTTCAGGCAACACTCAGGAAAATCGTCGGCACGTGCGGAAGTGACGTGTTGAGCGGGCAGGACGCCCAGGAATTGGTCGAACCGAAACTGCTGGACTCCTTTCTGGCGTACTCCACACAAAACGAGAGCTACGTCTGATAATCCTCCGATCTCTCAGGTTTCACGGGACCGTGTCGATTTCGTGTATCCGAAATATGTCCGTATAGGATGAACGTCGTGTGAAAAATGTGACGATGTAAACGCGATTCTGAATGAGTTGCGTGGTGATTGAATTTTACAGACTATCGAATGTCTGAAACTGAAATGATGCTGTGCTCTTAGAATAAAGAAGTTTTGGATTGTTTCTCTGGCCGTACACTCGGTATTTTATAGGCTCGAGTTATTTAAATTACTTTCAACTGATACAGCCATATTACATTTTATGTTTTTCGAATTATTTTAGGATTGTTTTATATTGAATGATATTTATGATTTGTTATTTTTGTAATTTATTAGCATTCCTGTCGTTTTACCAAATGAACATACTATTTTTGAGTGGGCTGAAGAAATAAATTTGAATAATTGAGACCAGAAGGTGATATTGATTTGATTCATATGTTTTATAATAGATTAATAAGCTAACTTGTAAAGTTCACACAGAATTTCTAGAAAATTCTAGTTCATTAACGCTAATTATATTATTGAATGTTTGCCCAGCCCACTCTATGATTTTCATTGAATCGATAGAAGTTACCAATCTTTTTTCTGTAATTGTACATTAACAAATATAACCCAAAAGAAAACATCTCTTTCATTGAATTTTGTTTTTGTGTTCGAAGCCCTCGAATGCAACTTTTGTGTTCGGTGCTCTCGAACGCAACTTTTGTGTTCGAAGCCCTTGAATGCAACTTTTGTGTTCGAAATCCTCGAATGCAACATTTGTGGTCGGTGCTCTCGAATGCAATATTTGATTCCGGTGCTGTCGTTTGAGGGCTACTGAAAAAGTCACCGAATATAATATAATAATAATCTTTATTAATCCCAAGAAACTACAGAGTTTATAATAGGGATAAAAATCAATAGTAATCAACTAAATTATTTGGTTACAAAATGAAACAGTGTACAACACAAATTAATAATAACTTTGTGTGAGAACACAAAATGAAAGTTGTAATTAAAATAAATGAAGATGTGGAGATCAGAATTTCAACTAGAGAGCAAAAATTTTTTCAGTTCAGATTTGAATTTTGTTGTTTTCGGAAGCATTTTCAGTCTATTTAGAAGATTATTGTAGATTCTAACACCAAAATGATATATTGATTTCTTTCCAAATTTAGAACGATAAGGTTCAACAATTATTTGTTTGGTTTGTCTCGTATTACGATCATGAATTGTATTAATTTCACTAAAGTTTATAGTTGAAAGTTTGATTTTTTTTTCTAACTGAATGTATAAAACAACAAATTTTCAATTGAAAAGCAGAAATAATATTCAAAAGACCATGCGGTTTATATAAATTTGATGTTGGTTCAAGATATGGTAATTTGAATATACACTTTATAATTTTATTTTGTAGTCTTTCGAGAGGATTCAATATCGATGTATTGGCTGTTCCCCAAAATGAAATCGAATACTGGAGATTTGAATATATCAAACAGAAATAAATACACCTTAGATATTTTTTAAGAAGGAACTGTCGGATTCTAAATAATATTCCTAGAAGTGGCCTGACTTTCTTTTTCAACATTTCTATATGGGTATTCCAACATAGTCTCTCGTCAATGTACAACCCTAAGAATTTTGTTGTTTGGCAACATTTAATAATTTTGTTTTCGAAAGCCGAATTCTCTCTATTTGTGGTTCTGTTTTTGGTTATCAACATTACTGAGGATTTTTCATAATTCAAACTCAATTTGTTATAATTTAGCCAAGATGACATAGATTTCAAATCATCATATATTTCTTTGGTGTTACTAGAAAAATAAAGTAGTGTTGTATCATTGTCATGTTGTATAATTTGATATTTCCTTTCAATAATAATTTTGAAGCAGAATTAATATAGATCAAAAATAAAACTGGACCCAAAATGGAGCCTTGCGGAACTCCACAAGTGATAGTCTTTAGTGAGTTGGGTTTTTTGCCTAGGTGAACAAATTGTTCTCTATTAGACAGATAATTTTTCAACCATTTATGAATGATCCCTCGAATACCAATGCTTTCCAATTTTTTTAATAAAATTTTGTGGTCCACTGTGTCGAATGCAAGAAAACTCGGTACTCAACATTCTTCAATGTTTAATTTATTATACAGCAAATTATCAATAAATACATCCTAATTACCGCTATTAATACTCGGGAAGGAGCAACAATAACATATTGCACGAAATTTCAGATAAAGGAATTTTACAGATTATAAACAACCATCTAAGCAAAAATAATTATCATATCCTCGGAGAAATTGTACGTTTCAATTTATGCAAATATCCACAATATAAGAAAACCATATATTTGAAATTACAAATGATAGTTCTTGATTGCGCTACACTGCTGAACACAAATAAAAAAATCATCTAAAATAAATCACAGTCAAAAACATTTCATAATTACATATCTATAAAAATACAGTGGAATTTTATGATATAAAGAAGTACATATGGAGAAAAATGCAATCATTGATTGAAGTACAGTGCACAAAATAAAAAATTGGTGTAATGATTTTCTCTCAATGAAACGAATAAATAATCTTTCTTGAATAGGAAAATTAGCAAATATGCCTGACGCTCAATATTGCTTGCGGATGAACCGATTCTATAATCACTTCTGTTAGTTAGGGGATGGGACGGTTATATTTCTTTAAACATGTCTTAAATCTTTACTTGAAACAGCGAATAAGATTGGAGGTCATGAGGTGAACAGAAATTTGATATTACAATCATGGTCTCAACGATTTCGAATAATTGTTCACGAGAAAACATCAAGATATCAAAACTTCATCAAAAGAGCTCAATTGCCCCATCATTATCGAGTAATATCTTATCAATCGGCAAATTTTTTTTTAATACGCCAACTTGAACAGCAAAACTCGTGTAATATACAATTTGGTTTGGTATTGGACATTTGAGCTCTGTTGAAAAATGTTTCATTTTAAAACCAGAGATTCAAAGTGTCACATCCACTGATAGAAAAAATTATTAATGTAATATCAGTTCCGACATCCCAATTCAGGGAAAAAATTCAATTATTTATTGTTCCCTGAATGCACCACAAGTATTCAGGAATCTTCCCTTCAAAATTGATTAAAACGATTACATAAAAGCAACAGGGATTCAATCGAGTACTCTGAACTATGTAAAATGAGTGGAAACTGATACACTGCCTCTCCTGCTTGAAAAAAAAAGAGGACTGAGAAAGGTAACGAGGAACTTTTGTTCATAATTTTCTGAAACATGCATTTTTATTTGTTTTACAAGTGAATTCAGAGAACGATATCAGAGTATTGTGAGAAAGATTGCTCACCAATAGTCCTGTGCAAACGCGTTTTCCAATGTACTTCTTTCGTAGAATGTATTTAACCTACACTTAACGGAAATTAATATCACGATGTGGAAGCAGGCGTTCTAGTACGACTATGGGCCCGCCTCAGAATCGAAGATGAGTTGTTGGCATAGCGTTGGGGAGAAGGGGGCTCGCCCGGCTGCCTCCATAGTCTCGAAGGGGTCCTCTTACAAGGATCGACTTGCAATGGAAGGCGAGATCTTCGAGATGGTGAACATTCATTCACACTGCAACAATTCCCAATTCAATCAGCATTCAGTCTTGGAAATTAATTCGAAGTAAACAGGGTACACATTCATTCATTGATTGCAGGAATTAGGTATTATTACGTATACTCCAGTAAAGGAAGTAAATTTTTTAGTTAAATGAAGGACTAATTCGAGACCACTCAGATCAACTTCAAATTTTTTGAAATTTGTCTAAAAAGGTGTCAAGTATCCGAGTAAACAAGTTTGGTTACTGGGCAGAGCTCCAAAATGTTCATAAAACTTATAAATAGAGGGTCCCAATGGATTAACTATAAAAATTTGTGGTCTCGGTAGTGTAGTGGTTAGCATATCTGCCTATCAAGCGGAAGGCCGGGGTTCGAATCCTCGCCGGGCCACCGTGCTGGGTAATCGCACGTTAAAAGGTAAGGCCTCGTTGATCCATTGCTCGCACAAGTTTCGACTTCTGAGGGTTGACGTTCGTCAGCTGGTTAACGGAAACGAACAATTTTAGAACAATTTAGAACAATCTGCAATTGGTCTCGAATTATTCCAGCCAGTTTCTATTTCCTTTACTGGAGTATTAGGTATTGATAGAAATTTGAATTCGTTTTTTTAATGCTTATTGTCTGCTGTTCAAGGAGTTTGATTGAGTGACAATAAAAATTGATAACCCCCTTTGACAGACAGAAAGAACTTTTTTAATAATTCTCATCTTTTTGAGGATTTTGACACGATAAGTAAAAAATACCCAAAGATTTCAAGTAAAGTCAAACCCTCACCTGGAATTGCTGGATAGCAGCATGAAAAATATAAAAATACCATTACAAGTACTTGGTATAACAATTCAGCATTATTCAATTAAGGCCACTTTAACAATTAACAAGTAATGATCCCTTGAGTGGCAAGGCAAATATATACTACTGAAAGCCCTCAAATATTTGATTCTTTGCTCGATAAAATTCTCAAGAGCATTTTAAAAACTAGTGAGATCAAAATAGAAATATTCGATCGTAAAAAGATCAAGACTTTCAACAGGTACAAGAGTAAATCAAATGAAGGATGCACAGGAGGTTGACAGCACACAAAACGATCACACCAAACAAAAAATCGGCTAATACTACCTTCCCAATTCTAAAGCTGCAATCCAAACCGATGAATGCGATTATTAAAAGCAGCATAAAAAAGAACAAGAGAATTAGAATAAACCTATTAAAGTAACACGAGTAGTTTCCGTTTATGATACCGAGAAGCATGATACTGAGAAGACATTTTGCAGTTTTATATGTTCCAATTGGAAAAAAGTTATGAAGAGAGTCGTATTACCCTTGGTATTTGAACTCTCCTCTCAAATGAATACATCAAGTCATGATAGAAGAATAAGCAAACACAAGACCAATTTTTAATGGAATGATCAGACAGAGTTATGTCTGTGAAAATGAATTTTTTTTCAAATATTCAAGGGAATGAGGATATTATATTCACTTGACGAAATATATGATAATTTTTTTTAAATCCCTCTGCTTCTAATAAAATATTCCGGTACTCCTTCATTTCAGAGGAAAGTTCAAATTACTCCCAGAAAATTCTGAACCAAAACCACCGAACTTAGTTTCTATCTAGACATGCAGTGAGGAGTAAAAACGTTGATGAGTGTGGTGAGTTGCGAATGCTGTGCGAAGCAAACACTTTCCGTTTACCTGACTAGAGACCCAGCACTCCCATCAACTGAGGAACCATTTAGCAGAGATGGACCCGCGGATATTGGCCGAATCTTGAATGACAAAATATTTTATCAGAAAGGAAAATGTCGAGAGCCAATGTCAATGTGAGAAATTAAAAATATTTGAATAACGTTGAGTTTACCATTCCAATGAATAAACACAAGATAGAATACAACAGAAAAGTCATATTGATTTCCTGATCGATATCGTTTGACGTGAAATGATCTTAACAGAATTTGTAAAATATTTTTTATAAATGTTTCTTCTCCATTTTTTATGAAAGAAGAAAATTTGGGTGCAGTTAAAAAAAGGTTATATAGGTGTTTAATTTCGATCCATTCCTTCATGAAGGCCAACATTTTTTCCCAATGGAAAGGCATGCATTGAAGAAGTAGATCCTCTATCGTACTCATTTATTCTTTTGGCATTATTATGAACAAGAAGTTAGATTGTTTTCTGTCAGACACGTGCATCATATTTTACCCTTTATCAAATTCATAAAAAAGATTATATGGAATGGTTCAAAATTTTTTTCAATTTTAAAATTTTTCACTATCCGATAAATAAAATGTAACTTATTTCCTATATGATTTCAATTGAATATAGTAAAGAAACTGAAAAGGGTTCTCAGAACAAGTCAACAGAAAATAACTGTAAAGTCCTGAAACCTTTTTACAAATATTCCAACAAAACAAAATTTATTGTTTTGGAGCTGAAAATGAGAATACTATTTGAAAAATATGAATAAATTTCAGATTATCTATTTCAGCTTTTTGTGTACTCGGATCTATGGCCTGGAAATTATTATGAATTTTTATTTTTTATTGAAACAAGCTCTGAAATTTTATTCTGGCCAATGTTAGTAAATTAGTAAGGCAACATACAAAAAGACATTCAAAAAACCTAAAAAAAAACTTTCAAAATTATCAGAGGAGATATACTAGCGAGTATTTTTTATTTCACTGGGGGGAATAACCTAGTATGCACTTGACAAAATTAAGAGAGCATTTATATGAAATCTAGAATCAGGAACCACATTACTTTATTACTGACGCAATTAGGCATTCCAGATACTTGTCAACATCTTGTCAAATGACGAAATGAACCAATACGGCGGCATCCACCCCCCCCCCCAGAAACTTTTGTTTGTTTTTTTCAAAAGAGTGTGATTTCCATGCTACAACTGGTATTTGCCTTCCAGACATCACATGATCTGGAATGCCTAATAGGCTTGTTTTATTACTAGTGATAAAAAGTTTGGAAATTTCAAATGGCGCCATACAATGGACTGAGCTTTTCTTTTATACAAATATTAGTTTCTGTAATTGGGCGTTTTCATAGACTTCTTTTATTCTTTCATTGTATTTAATTTATATAGTAATTTCTTTGTAGTTTCATTATGTTTTGTTTATCCTTTCGCCAACAGATGGAGTATTCTTACTCAAAAGTTGAATTTTTTGGAAGATAGAAAGAAGCTGGTGATGTAGGAACGAAAAGTAGGGGATATTGTTATTTTCATATCGCAAGAATATCAATATGGCTGTGCTGCCTTCCAAAAGTAGTCCTGATAAGGGTTTTTGAATATCTAATATAATCACTTTAACTTGGGGCCCTATTCTTCGACAAGTTATTTTGAATAAAAGAATAAAAGGAGGTCAGTTTTGAATTCCACCAAGAGCAACCTATTGTGATATGATATCTACCACAGAAAATACTTTCATTGTTATGTTATTTTTTTGGTTTGAGTTTCTACTTTCCCCAATTCTATTCATTCAGATTCAACTTTATCATTCGCATTTTTTTTAAATTTCACTTGGAATTATAAAAAGTAGAATTCTGAACTAAGAAAGAGGAATTTCTGGGTGTGCGTTTATTTTATTCCAGACAATGTTCCTAGAATTAATGTATTTTCCGGGCAAAAGATATTGCATTTAGGTTTTGTATTCATTCAGAAAGCAAATGCTGATGAATTATGTTTCGTCCAAATTTGGTGGAAAGATGTAAGATCGCACAACTTTTTCCTGTATATATTTCATTACATTGAGCATGTTTGTGGAACTCACGTAATCTGGTCTCTTCTACAAAATCTACATTCTACAATCCAATTCAAATTGTTGGCGGTGACGACTATTTTCGGAGATACAGGTCCATTTTGTTCCAAAACTCCATTTCTCACATTATAATATATCTGATATTAAAAAGACACAAAAGTTATCATTTTTCCCAATCATAACACCACACAAGCCCTTATTTACTTGTTTTTAACATTTTTGGTCAGAAAGTATTATTGTTGTCACAAATTTTTTTTTAAACTTAAACAATTCGATGGGGTATCATATTTCAACACTAAAAGTTTAGTGTTTTTTATTCGTGGCCTGATCTCGTGTTTGTTCCTCGTCGGCTCTCGTAGGATTTCGTTTTGCACAAGGACTTAGTGCAATAGTTTTGAAAATATTCAGAAAAACTCACATACTGCATTTACATTTGAATTTAAAAAGCTGGTGACAACTGAAAATCAACAACCGAGCCGAACAATGACAATCAGGCTGCCACCATTGCAAATAAAAAATACTAAATATTTAACGTCGAACTATGATATCCCAACGATTCGTTTGTTTTGAAGATGGGTAAAGTTTCTGCAACAATAATGAAAAATTGAGTTTCAGAACAAAATGGATGTATCTTCGAATATATGGTCGTGATCGCCAAAAATTTTATATCGATTTCTTGTAGAGACCGAATAACTTTAGTTCCAATTTTTTTTTTTTTTTTGATGCTCCATGTAACTGAAGATTTGTCTTTTGTCTGTTCTTTTAAACAGTTGATTTTTTGGAGCTTTCTTACACCGAGTTTTTGAAAATAGCACTCTTCTTACGGATTCATTTGAACGCGAGGGAAACATTCAAGAATAAAGCCAGATTCAACTTTGACAAAACACATAGTTTGTTTTTCAAGGAAGGCCAGCATGATTTATTGTAAAAGAGCATACCATTGAATACAAACAGTGTATCAGGTTCTTGGGAAGACAAATTGTGAGTAGACAATAAATTGAGGACCATGTTGTAGTCCTGGAAAAGAAATCGAGTGGTGCCTATGCAATAAGAGTCACTGTCAGTGAGCTAGGTACAGTAGCAGCTAGACCTGTGTATTTTTCACTGGTGGAAGCCATTCTGGGGAGCATGTAGTCCTCTCTTTGTTAAACAAAATCTCAGCCCTTCGGGCACTTTTTGTTTTAGAAACTGTCTGCACCATCCATAAACACAAGAATTCTTTTTCAACCTGGCAGGATACTAACATCTGACACCCAGTCCCAGCATCAACGCTTATTAGAAACTCTTTTATCTATAATGGTTTGAAAATGTATAACCACTTGCAAGAACTGATTGGAGTTTATTGTAATTTTAAGAGGGCAGTAATGTACCAAGAGAACGCCCATTTTATTCCATTGAAATTTTTTTTCCTTCTCTTTGAATTATTGTTCTTCGTGTATTTCATTATTATTCTTTCACTGACTGGCTTTATATATTATATAGTTGAATTGTATTATAGATTGTTGGTACATATGTGTACTCTATATAATTATATATTTTTTTTACATACTGTATGTGTGTGCATGTACATCAAGTTCATTGCCTACTAGGTATAGGTTTTATTTTGATTTATTTCAATTGATATTTACACTTTTGACTGTTCTGACACAAGAATTAACATTTTTAAACAATAGAGCTACTTCTGACACTGTTTCTAAGACCCCCACTCTCTCGAGCACACTCACCCTCTCCGTCTGCGTGGCGGCGTTGCTGGTGGGGGCGTCGCAGCAGCTGGAGGCCGGCGCCGAATCGGCGCGACGGTCGTCGTCGACGAGCTTGTCCATCTGCGAGCGCAGCGACTGCACCGTCTTCTCCCTATCCTCGAGCTGGCCCTGCAGATAGAGCACCTGCCTGCGCAGCTCGGCCACCTCGAAGCGGGCCTGCACGCCCTCGTCGACGTCACCGGACGCGGCGCCGCAGGCGAGCGACTCGCTCTCCGCTCCCGGCAGGCCGTTGAAGATCCCATTCGTCAGGTGCTGACTCTCGAATGGGTTGAGAGTTTCAGACTGAAAAAACGTCGAGAGAAAACGTTAAATAAGGCGAAACGAACGGTCGCATTACCCCTCAACCACGTTCGAAAAAAAAAAGTCCCTTCACTTTCCAAAGTCTCAGGCGTTTGATGATTGATAACAATATTGGTAGATGATATAAACTAGTGTCGAGTGCAAGTGTTTTTATTTTAACATTTAAGTAATCAGGCTGTCAAGAAAGGTTTCTCAGAGTACAAGCATGTTGGAGCACATCTCATTATTTCTATTTCCACAGTTTCCGCAATTGCCATACAGGCTTGGAAGCATTACAATATTTTTCTACTTTGAAATGAAAATATTTATATAGACACACTAATACAAATTTTCAATATGAAATACGTACTCTCAAGGAACCAGACTTGGCTAATTTAGTTGAAAATAGAGGGATTACGTTATCGGAAAATAATTCAAGTCTGATCTCATTTTGACAAAATTCCAAATGATCGTGATTAAAGGACTATCAAGCAATGTTTTGAAAACATTTGCATTATAGGCTACGGCATTCATATTTGGAGGAGTATAACTCTTTGAATCAAAATTCTTATCAACCAACTAAACAATTTTGAAATTGTTATATGACTATATGTCAACTTCAAAGCTTAGCCTAGACGTTGGCTACATTAAAAAATACACCGACTCATACGGTAGGGGTGCGAGAACAGTAGTTTTCACAAAAAGGGTGGATGGATATGATGGCCATATCACGCCATATCCAGGCGAGAGCGATATGACCAATATTTGAAGACGCTATTTGATCTATCTACATGAAAATAATAATGAAACAATAAAAACGAAAATACTTACCCTCATCAATTCTTCTTCGACTGCCTGATGCAGAACAAAAATAAAACATGCAAAAAATAAATAAAATCAAAAAACACAAAAATAACTGACATGAAAAATAAATAGATAAATAGGAAAGGCGTGCAGTTAGGTTTATTTCATCACAAAAAATAGTAAAATTGATTGATATATAGTGAATACAATTTAAAAACTGTTGCAAGATCGATAACAATATAAAATCAACGCAGTAGTACCAATCCATTTAGAGAAATGCATTGGAACGTTTATATTGAATGTAATATTTGGCGCCTGTTATTCTTTGACATTTGGTTGGCAGCACTCTCGATGTTGCCGCAATTTGTTTGAAGTCCGTTATTTATCAATTGACAATTGGCATTCGAAAGTGATAGTGCTGTGTTGATAATTGTTTATAAGTCTTTTTGGTACTTCACATTGTGATCAAAAACTGTGTGCCAGAAGAGCTAAAAACTATCGCTACCAATAGTTGGTGATATCTTCCATTTATTATTTCGAAAGAGAGCGGGATGATAATGTCCCTTCTCTTCCCTTGCCGACTGCTAGAGAGCTAAATTGAATAAAACGTAGTAAACAATATTTATAATCTGCAATCAGATACTTTTATCGTGTTGCAGCAGTGCGATGTCTCAAAATACTGAAGACAACAAAGCTCAAAAACCATCAAGAGGCTTATAAATACTGCATTAGTGGATATAGGTTTTATGCGTAACAACATTTATACTGTGTAGGAACACAGTCAGTATTTGCATTTTATGAATATGAGAATATAAATATGTTTGGATGTAGCTATTAAAAATATATGATTTGAAATTTTGAAAAGGCATATAACTCATTGGAAAACTAGGAGAGAACTAAATCATAGATGAGCTTCCATATTTGAATGAATGATGTACACGTACCTATCAACAAAGGTTTGTGAAAATTTTCGGTTTTCCTTCTTTCATATTCAAGACGTGACTTTTATTTATATTCGAAATCCCATAAT
This sequence comes from Zygogramma bicolorata, assembly GCA_032362365.1. Taxonomy (NCBI): domain Eukaryota; kingdom Metazoa; phylum Arthropoda; class Insecta; order Coleoptera; family Chrysomelidae; genus Zygogramma; species Zygogramma bicolorata. The sequence continues at coordinate 326,291 of JAVJAQ010004958.1, read as the reverse complement.
TCTTTAACAAACTTCAGTGTATATCAAATTTTAACCACGCCCATGATGACATGCAACATTTTTTGAATTGTATCAGCTATAAAATCATCGTACAGGTTAATCGATATGCGATCGGAAATCTAACTAATATTCTTAGATAGATATAAAAAAATATCGATACTGATTTTGCTAAACTGTTCCTTTGGCTTCCATGAACCAGCAACATGTTTCATACTATTTAATGTTCTCGCTCGAACGGATTTTTATCCCGAACCTTTTCCAGTAACGATATCTCCTCATTAGCAAATCACCTACCCCCTACTCCCCCAAATTTATTGGTTCTCAGAGAATCATACAAAGTATGAAATAAAAGAATTCACAACAGTTAAAAACAAAACGTTAAAAAAAGCTCAAAAAATAGAGTCAACATATGACATTAAAAATAAACAAAAGTTTTCAGGTTTGACAACAACATTTAAAGTAGTCTAAAAGCAACAATGATTACAAATATTTATATACAGAGATATCAATATTCATTTGCGTTGAGACTCGCAGAGAAGTATTCATCCATATTATAAAAGGCTTTAGTTAGCAATCGTTTTTCAATTGAACTTTTGAATTTTCCAATTGAGAGTTGCTTGATATCTTCCGGCAGTTTGTTAGTTGAATTCCCATTAGTTTTGGAATGCATTAAGTCTTTGATCGTCTATGAGAAGGGATTTCAAGAAAGTGATTCCTAGAGCAATTGTTTCCGTGATTAAGCGACTTGAAAGAGTAGAGGCAGTAGCAGTAGTAGGCAGATAAACGGATCGGCAACAGGTATAATTTTAGAAAAACATTCCAAACAACAAATACTTTACGTTCAATACTGATACATACCAAACCAACTAACATAAGAGAAAACACAAAGAATTGTATTCATCGAATGTCTTGTTCGTTCGGTCAAAAATATATCGGTGAAACGTCCAGACCTCTAGAAGTGGGAAAAAGTGAACATAAAATTTACACCAGGAACAGACAGATTAGTGGTTCTTAATTATCAGAACACATTCTCAATGCCGATGGAGATAATACAGTTGAATGGAATGACATTCAAATTATAGCAAGAAAGAGCAATAGCAGGAGACAAAAGTTGAAGGAATCTGTTTTTATCATGCTGTCTGCAGATGCTTGCATCTCAAACACTTCGGTTGAAATAGATCGCGCCTTGCTGCCACTCTTGAAAAGCATATGTCAAAATTAAAATTTCTGACATCGCAAAAAGCGAACAAAAAAACGAAACTAGAAGAGAAAATTTGTGGAAGTTTCGAAAATGGAAGCGGATTTGGTTTCCGAAACGTCAATGGTGAGTATTTTGATACGTATTAGTTCTGGTATTTTTTTGAATTGGAGTTGTACGAGAAGTTGTTGAATAATTGAACGTGTTCCATTCAGAAGGAACTGTTTTTGAATTGTCGCAGCAACTTATAGGGGTAGATTGAAAATCTGTCCTACACTTGTATAGGTTCCAATAATAATTTAATTTTTTCAGATTGTGGTAGGTTATGAACCCAAAAAAGCTAAAAGAAAGAATCCATCCACCAGAAAACAATGACATTCAAACAGTAATTGATAAATATAAACAGACGACGTTAACTAGCCTCCCCGAAGACCATTCTCCAACACTGAGAAAAAAACAAACGTTGCCTCACCTCGTTGAGCACCCTCCTCAGCTTCAAGAGCATCGTCTTGATGCTGACGATGTCCTGCTTGATGGCCTTGCGGTTGGTGCGGTCCAACCGGATGGAATCGTCCGAGTCGTAGCCCCCCGACAAGTTGCTTACCCTCGAATGGCGTATGGGGCTGCTCGCAGCGGACGGCCGACCCCCCACCCTCGTCACGCGGCTCTCCAGCGACCTAGGGGGGTCCACGATGGAGGAGGAGGTGTTAGGGGTGGTCGCGCGCCCGGACAGCAGGCGAGATCTCGAAGGAGTGCTGGAAAACGGGAAATTGAATTGATTCACTAAAAAATGTCACACCTCTACTTTTCAACCAATAAGATTCCACAATTTTGACTAGTTACCGTGGCAACTGAAAAAAATTCCGGACAATTTTGCGCCGCTATATAAGTGAACATTTTTTGAGAGTTCAAAAATAAACTTATGATCAACAACCCTTCAAGTAAGTAGATATACATGTGAATGATGCAGAATACATTTCTACCAAGTTTGGTGACCTAAAATTATGAAAGGGTGATAGACTGAAGTAGTACCCATCTGAGTTTCAAGGTTTGTTGTAACAAGTGAAAATATATTTCTACCACCTTTGGTTAAGTTTAACTTAGACTGGGCTGGTAGTCCCCTGAGTTTCAGCATTTATTTGATTTAACAAGTCGGTAATTTTTTTAAAGAAATATGGTGGATATACTTATGATTTCTTCGAAATAGTAATTATTAAGCTTCCCGAGGGAACCGGTTGAACAAAAATGACAAATGAACCTTTGTCAAAAACAGCAATATCCTGACCCACACCAATTTTTACAAATTTTCTTACCGAATACCACGCAAGCTTAAATTATTTCTGAAAATTTTCTTCCGGCCACGAGTATTGTGAAAATTTAGTTCGCGCATTATATGATGTCAAGTGCCCTATAGAAAAGTTCCGGAAATAATTCAGGTTCTCGTGATATTAAAAGTGAAAATTTTTTGGGTGAAGAATCGTCCTATTAGATTCGTCTGTTTCTAGTTATGTGTGTCGAAATAACCAATGAAACCAACATTACACAGATAACTACCCATGGGCTGTTTTCACGGTTATTTATCACTTATGTCATAAGTTGACACAAGATTTTTGACATTTCATCATTCATTCATATTTGAAATGTCACTATCCTGCCAGAAACGATTCTTCTACTGAATATCCCTCGAACACTATCTTATCGCAACTTACTAAAGCACGTTATTTTAGGCAACAGCCCTCCGCCTTTGGGGTAGAGCCGTTGCCAAATAACGTGATTTCGAAAACTGTGATAAAATCAGTTTGCTTATCATCAATGTCGTTGGGATATTAGAGCTGAAAACTATTATACTCTCGAGAAAATGAAGTGAGAAACAATAAATTCAATAACGATTACAATGCTCATCGTGTTGAGGTTTGAATAATTCCACTCAATACATTTTCGAAATCTCGTAGCAAAGAGAGTCCAGTAACTGTTAATCAGAAAAACTCCAATCCCCATTATCATATAATATACATATATATATATATATATATATATATATATATATATATACATATATATCTATATATATTTATATGCTGGCTGGAACTTCCGGTTGATCCGCGCCTGGAAAGATTTACTTGTCTACGTTTCGGCTCCCATTTCGGAGCCATTTTCAAGACTGAGTGACCTTGCGTCTAGGTCTGAGTTGTCTTACTAGCTGGCTATCATCACTGGAGATCGAGGATTGAAGGTTGGTGGGATTTAAGGGTTCATTAGTAATTATGGCAGGATCAGGTATCGGACGGTCGATGGGAGGTTCGAGCGGATTAGTTCCCAAGTCGGAGTAAATAGAAGTATGTCGGACCAAGAGTGGTTTCCAGGTATTGGGGAGTCTTTGAGAATCGTCGCGTTTATTGAGACAGTTGGGACGTTTTTCGATTTCAATGGCTTCACGGGTAATTCTGGTTTGGAGGGTTTTGGCTGTGGCAACGGTTTTGGTGTTTTTAAAATCTATTTTGTGGCCTGTTTCTAAATGATGTTGGAATAATGCTGAGTTTGTGTCAGAATTACGGACTGCTAGTTCGTGTTCATATGCTCTACAGGACACTCGTCGGTTGGTCTGGCCGATGTATGTTCTGGGACAGTTAGAGCATGGTATTTCATATATTCCTTCCAAAGCCGCTACAATGGGACGGAGTGGGATATTCGGTTTGTGTATTTTTGGGAGGCCATATATTCGGAGAATGCCCAACACAACCCCTTTCCAGATACTTAGCAAACACCCTCCAACCTCTAGTAGAACAGTGTTCGTCGTATATCCAAAACTCTTTTCATTTCATTGAAACACTCAAAACCTTCAACCTCCGACCAACAGACATTCTCGTAAGCTTCGATGTAGCATCTCTTTTCACGAATATTCCTTTAGCTGAAACCTTGAGTTTAATTTTATGTCATCGATGACGTGCAACAGTTTTTGAATTGTATTCACAACGATGTTGCCGCACTTCTTTGAAACTCAATTAACAATTGTTATTTGAAGTGTTTATGTCTTTTTGGTATTTCAAATAGGATATTGTAATCAAAAACTACGTATTTCGATCATCATAAAGCAAGTATCAGTTGGGGAACGAGAAAATAGTGACCCCTGCTTCATCGTCTATTAGAGGGGCAAATCAAGAATAGCATGGTAAATTGAATTTTTAATCTACCGTCAGATAATCACTTCTAGCGTGTAGCAGCTGACTTCAAGTCAAGATTATAGAATAAAGATATCAAAGCTCTCGAATCACTTCGAATGCGAGAGGCTTACAAATGCTGCAGTACTGGATACGAGTGTTATTCGTAGCAAATTTTTCAGCATGTATGAACGCAGTGTGTGAAAATCTTGATTCTTCGAAATTGGTCCACCTATTGAAACAACTAAACGAGAAAGAACTCCCATATTTTAATGAATAATAAACACGTAGTTAAGTAATTTTTTGATTTTACCCCATTTATAATGAATACATCACTTTTATTATTATCTGATATTCCATGATTATATAACAATCTGGCTATAGTGTAGTTCAAAATCTGAGCACGCTCCTGATAACGTGCAACAGTGTTTAAATTGTATGAACTTTATTGGTCATTTCACATTTATTTCATTTTTCTATCTCCCAATATAACAAAGGAATGCTCTTTCCTTTATTCGCACTGTTGTGAGATGATTATTCTGAGGACAGAATCTTATTATTTCAAATTGAGGAAAAACTGTGTATACATATACAACATATGCGTAAATCGAATGACTTACAATTAAAAGCAGAAGACAAATTACTCACATTTTTTATGTTTAACTTTTTCATGTAACGAAAGTAAATTATGTATTTGAATATTCGATATCAACGAGTTTCTGTCTGCCATAAGTATTTTTTGGTTGTTCTAGTTGAAAAAATCTAGAATTTTGGATAACTCTATCGAAGGTAAACCTTGTTTTATAGGAAAATATTTCCTATACTGCTCATTCAGAAGCAGCCAACAAAAAAACAATCATGGGTTGTTAACTGATAAATATGTGGATGAGAATGAAATTCGATTCATTAACATCTGAACTCGACCATCCAGATACTTCATTTGGGTACCTTTCGTTCTAACATATGCCTCTCATTCAATAATTTCTACATGAAAATGTGCTACACCCTGTACCGAGCGAGAAGCGTAAAAACGCGCATCGACCTACGTAAAACGAGTTGATGATGTACCATCAGGCGTGACACTTGTAGATCCACCAGATAATCCATTTTCCAGTTTCCTTGCGGTCGACGGCGATCTCTTGTATCTCAGCTCCGCGCTTCTGTTGCTTCTTATGGTAACGACTCCATGTTTCATGGTTTGATCGCCCGATCACCGCACCGCATTGAAAAAAAAAGGCGAGGAATTCACACTGTCAATCGATAGTTGTTCTTGATGGCACAGCGATCGGAAGGCGGTCTAATTCCATTGCGGATGGAATGAACGATTTTCTGTTGCGAAAAAATATTAGTAGGCACTCGACTATCACATGTTTTAATGAGGACGGACATGCCTTCCGTCAAATGAGACTACGGAGACGTCGGCGCTCCATTGCAGTTACTGGCTGGCGGCGCCTTCCTATTCAGGACATTTCGGGCTATGAGTCATCGGGAGTATTCGTATCAAGCGGCACTCGCGCATCGCATCCATTCTCCTATAAGGGATGGGGAATCACACAGGGTAGTGCTGGCCCCTCCATATAGAGCAGGGTTTCTCAAACTTTCGGTTCCACGAACCCCTGTTGAAGTTTCCAGGTGACAGCAGACCCCCTAACTTATTGAATCCCCCCTTCCCTCCAAAGAAAATAATAAAAATGGGTGTTAAAGAAAATGAGTTTTTTATTGCAATAAAAGGTAACGAATAAAGTACCAAAATAAATATAGTTTTAGTATGAATGTGGATGGGTGTGCTTGTTTCTTGTCGCAAATGGAATCAATTCCAGGAGTAATCTTGGACAATTTTAACCTCAATTCTGACTCGGTATCGAATCGATTTTTGTATTTAGTTTTTATCATGACCAAGTCTAAAAACCTTCTCTCACATCAGTATGTTGTAGCGTAGGGTAAAAGGAAATTCACCACTTTGCGAGAGAGTTCGGGATACTCTTCCTGTCTAGCTGCCCAACAATCTATCGAAGACATCCTTTTCGAATAAGCTTGAAGAGTTTCATCCACGGATATTTCTAATACTGACTCCTGTTGCTTAATACTCAAACTAGAATTTCTGCTCTTGTTCGTGACCGCAAATGGCTGACTAATCGAGCCATCTCTAGCGTTAATAATATCCGGAAGTACTTTTTCAGTTCGGAGAGCTGAGAAAGATGAAGAACAATTTCATTCCCCATTTCGGAATCCACGGAAAAGACGTTCGTCGTGATGATTTCATGAGGAAAACATTCAAGGATATTTGATCTCAAGCGAGTTTTACAAAATTCTATTTTTTTATGAATGCGTTTATTTTGTCCTGCACAGTGAATACATCGCAAGTGGAACCTTCCATCGAAGCATTCATTTCACTGAGACAAAAAAAATGTCAGCTACTACAGGTTACTCTTTCAGGCCAGGTTTCACCTTCAAATTGGAATTTGAGATTCAAGGCGCCATTACGCAAAACTTGCCGCGAACCCCCTGCCGTCGAATGGCAAACCCCTAGGGGTTCGCGTACCCCACTTTGAGAAACCCTGATATAGCAGAATGCTTTGAACTCGTATTGTAAAACTACGTATTACTCAGAAGTTTTGGTTTTACAACCTTCCAGAATTTCCAGAAAAGTCATTTCTCCTGAGGAATAATATTTCTCTTTGTTCTTTTTTTTTGGGTCGATAATTCACTACAATCTGAAGAAATAAAGGAATGAATGTTGCAATAGATTCCTATCGAACCGACTGCCACCCAATTTTCACTTGATTTTATTCTGGCTTGATAGGAAAAATTGAAGAGGAAATAATCGAAAAGAAGAATAGTTCAATGGTCGTTGGATTCTGAACTAACAAGTAATACTCTACCCCTAACACTTTCTTATTGATAATCATTTCCAGAAGTGTTCACTGAAGCTTACAAAAAAATATTTAATATCAACACGACTCATATCATCTCTTCCAGTGCTAATCGACAATAATAAACTTCATCGAACAATCACACGATAAAGTGTTTTTAAGTAACGAACAGATTCGCAAAAAAGAGAACTCAACCACTTCTTTCGAAGTCGACTCAACAAGCTTTACTAGTAATAATATGCAAAACAGTTTCCTCGCGTACTCATAAGGAAGTTACTGTGAAAACACCGAAACATAAAAATTCATACATCATATCTGTAATTTCAAGAGTTATTGAAATGATCGAAAATCGGTAGGCGGGATCTTTTCTCTAATATCAGCTTTATATAGTACGCCACTGCCTTCAGTGAGAGGCGTTTTATTGCAAAGAAAGCAGAGCAAACCTGGCGCTGAGTCAATGTTTTGCATCACCGTTCTTGTCGTGATTTTCTCGTGAGATCTGAGCGACTTTCTCTCTCTGCCCTTCGTCTTCAGGAGGAATTGAAGTATATTATCGAGTTACGAGGTCACTGAATCGAGTTGCAAGGATGAAACTCAATCAGCGTGTAACTTTTAGAATAACATATCGATTTTACGTCCAAAAATTGTTGAATGAACTTGAGTACCACAAGGCTTCAGACCGTTCCTGTTTCAAGAATATATTAAAAATCCAACCAGATGCAAAAGATATTGATTTTTTTTGTATTAATCCATACATTTCTGCAATATTGCTAGAACTCCTGTCAATTACTTGGAATATTAACTTGAATAACTTGTGAGTGCCCTTTATTAGTGCTATTGGTTCTAACTTCCATTGTATATATACTACTTTATAACATACCTAATTTACTCTTCTGGTTCAATTATTTCAATCTGATAAATTTTTTAACGGGTTTCAAAAGAGTTGACAAGTTTTAATAAAGTAAAATATATAGTTGAAATCAATACCACAACAAGCAACATTATCAAACACATTCAAACAAATGTCAATTATCAATCCATTGGAAATAATTTCGTTTACATTACATTAGGAAAAAGGGAAAACTCAATGATGTTGATTTTGTACACAGTTTCTGGGTTTTGTTACATTGGATAATTCGTAACTCTAAGATTTATTCACCAAGTTATATAGCGAGAGCATGAAAGGTTTTTTCCTTCGTTGTGTTTTGGGTTGTTGATCTACCACAACCTGAAAAATAAATCTATACTTGTATAGATTCTAATGTCAACTGTAATTTCAAACAACGAAGGTAAAAACGCCCTCATCACAAAATTATGATTTTCAAATAGTGCATGAAAGGTTCATTTGTGATATCTGATTAGTCATAATTTTACTACTTGATTTTCGGTATCTTTGGAACGCAACGCATTCTCTTCAAAGTGAAATATTAATGTATTCACCTCCATCCTTTTGGTGTGAATAACTTACTAGGAATCCATCTGAGATGGGAACAAAAATCAATTTTGCATTCAATATCAAGATAATTGGCAAATAAATCGTTACATGCCGTAATTGGTCGATTAGCAAATAGCTCGCCCTGTAAGAATAGTTTTCCGCTTCGATTGCAGAATGAGTCAAACTAAAAGGCCGTATCTGAGCGCATGTACCGGAACGTTCTTTGGAAGCTCGATAAACTCCCAAGAGATGCGCGATCATCGCAGCTTGAAAAAAAATGAAAGCCGCGGAATCGGAAAATCGTTCAGGGCAATATAGTTCTGGTGAACCTCGACGTGCCATTTGGCATCATTCCTACGAATACGGATCGCGTGATGCGATTTATGGCTGTTCAAGTTTGTCGTTAGCAATAGTTTGTTGTGAAAGCATGATACGATTAGTAGGAACTCTTCGAAAAAGTTGATATGAAAAACGGATGAGTATTTATGTTTGACATAAAGGAGAAGGAAATCTAAAATTGTATTTATAAATCGGTGAACTATTCAGAATATAGATTATTAGCTGTTGCTCACGACTTCGCGGTCGAACCGAACTAGTCAGCGCTCGCCGGTAACGCAACACATCTCGCTCGCTTTTTTGCGTCTTGATTTACATATACTAGAATTTCTCATTGAATTTTTCATTCAATCATAATCTGTTAATGAGAGAATATTCATGATCGGATCAGTATTTCCGAAGATTATCCCCTACAAACAAAGTTGGAGACTTGGGCGCTTCATAATAGAAGTATAGATAAGAGAAACAAACTATGGTCTGAAGGGGTAGAACAAAATAACATCAGAGAATAGCTGGAAGTATTGACTGTTAAAAATATCCATACCTTTAGGTGATGAGAAAAATGCTTCAAATTTTACCGGATAGGAAAAGCCTAACATTCGTAGAAGACTGTGAAGATTGCTCAGTCGAGGCGCAAGCATCACAGAGTCCAGGAATGTGGCTTTTTGCTACGGGGTGAACATACTTTTTCCGCAAATCGCTCAAAATTCGACAGATATCAATTAATTTCGAAAAAATCGCAAATACTTTTATTCACAGTGAGGAAATCTTGACTTTCTTTCAGAAATTTCGTTTGGAATGTCAAAATTTCCTAGCGATTTGCGAAAAAAAAAACATTTAATCAATGCCTTTCAAGGGTTGGTACTGTACTTCCTGATAAACAGAGTTGGACAGAATTGTGAATTTAATTAATTTCAAATAAATTGAATCCATTTTCTGTGAATTCAATTCAATGACTTCAATTCATTAAAAAAAAGTGAGTTGTGAATTGTGAGTTGATATTTTTTTTCGGTGAATTGTGACTTGTTAATTGATTTTCGTGAATTCAATTCACGGAAATGAATTGAAGCCACAATTCAGATTCACAATTCACAAGCCATTCCCTAAAGCGCATGTGCTTCTTGTTCTTGTATACCCCAACGCGCCCAATGCCCATACCTAATCAAGCCGGCGGCGCACAGTGGGCTCGCGAAGCAAATTTTTGGCCAAAAAGGACTCGATGTGAAGTGCTCCTATTGCGAGTAAATTTGGTATGAAATTGAAGTAAACATTCTAGTAGGCCCGGAATTGAAAGAAACAGAAAACAAAATATTGTTTGACATTAGTTAAGAATGCTTCATTTTAAAGTTGTATATTCGAGGTTTGCGAAGTGAATTTCAATCGATATTTCGATAAAGTTTCAGAGCATTTTTCACTTGTTTCATTATCAGAGTGAATTGAGTTTTACATGGATTCAAGACAGGAAGGTGAGCACATTCCAAAAATATTCATCTTAACGAAATTTAGTAAATGACTCTTGGACAGTGGCACATTTATTCTGGAAATGTAAGAACTTGAAAGATATGTATTAATTTTGATTATGTTAGAGTAAAAATTTATTTTCTCCGCCAACCTCCACTTAGAGATAGACATTTTTTGAAAATATGACTTCCAGCATTACTAATTGTGAAAAAACTATCTGCATTCATTTGCATTTGTACGAGATATTTATTCTCGAGCATGTCGTTATAGAACTGGATACATTCCACAGCATTGCTATCAATTGCTACATATACATGAGACAGAGTTCGCTTTGAATGCTGTTTTTAGACTACCATTTTGACGGGTGTTCATGACATAAGTCAGGGGTGCTATTTTCAAATCAAATTCGTATACGAAACCGATATTGTTTCGCAGTTCAGTAACCATATTCCATATAGCTCCATCTCATTCTACTCGCATAGAACTCTGTTCGCATACATTTGAAAATAGTACCCCAGATCAACTTCCTATCCGAGAACGCTGTCATGTCACAGCTCTTTCGCTTGGTTTTCGCTCAATTTTATCGTTTTTCATTGACAGCAAAAAGTATTCCAAAAAGAAATAATATATTTTGGGTTATCATTTGTAGGTTGTTTTATGTATAACTACGATAAAGATTTTCTAACCTAAAAAACGGCCTGCCACGTTCATCACGTGATTTGGGACTATCTCTTAACTGAATTGCGATATAAAAATAATCATGCACGATCGACTTTAACCCGAATTGAATGTTTTTGATGAAATGTTTCGCTACATTGGATCGGTCATTTTATTTTTCTACATTTTGACTTCGAATTCATAATCTTCGTCACCGGTATACCCCAAATACATATTTTTACCTCAATTGAATGTTTTTGAGAAAATTTTCCGCTGTATTGGATCAACCATTTTGTTTTTCTACATTTTGACTTCGAATACGTAATCATCGTTCCCGGTATACCCTGAGTTCAGACTTTTACCCGAAATGAATACGTTTTAAAGAAAATTTCCGCCATACTGGATCGGCCATTTTGTTTTTCTCTATTTTTACTTCGAATTCGTGATCAGCGACCCCGATATACTCCGCGTACATACTTTAACTCGAGTTGAATACTTTTTGAAGGAGTTTTCCGCCATATTGGATCGGCCATTTTGTTATTTTGAATTTTCATTTCGAATTCGTAATCAGCGACCCCGATATACCCCGAGTACAGACTTTTACACGAATTGAATACGCTTTGAAGAATTTTTCCGCCATATTGGATCTGTCATTTTGGTTTCATACATTTTGACTTCGATTTCGTAATCAGCGATCCAAAAAACTTCAGGGTACAAACTTTCACCCGAATTGAAAACGTTTTTGACTTTTGGCCAGTTTTTCGGTGTTTGGGACCACTGTGCGGCGTCGTCGTGTTACCCTCGAGTTCCAGTTGAGATCGCAAATTTGTGTATAATTCTCTCCATCAGCACGTGCTCAAGATAAGGTATGTATTGTTTTGTTATACTTATATTAATATGTCACCATATTCGAACAACTTCGTGAAAATAAAGGTTTTTTTCAAATATATCTATGGTAGATATAGTTATAGTATCGAGGATGGAAGTTGAACTTTTCAACACAACTCACATTTCTTGAACACTGATCGAACTACCGAACTGAATGAATTTGACGCGCGTAATATTGAGCTCTGTTGACAAGTTTTTTATTTCTATAAGGAAATTTCAGTACCTAAGTGAAATAAATAGTGGCTTATTGGAGAGAGTACAAATTGAAAAATTGTTCAGATTTTACTGAAAATTCAGGTGTCACTATGTCAAACATATTCATTTTTTCATTTTCGAGCTCACACGAAAAAAAACACCTGTAATATTCAGAGAAAGGAGATGCGAATCCGTTGTCACTTTCGATCTTAGCAGGTTTTAAGACAAGCTTGTCTGATATTTATATAAAAAAGATTCTCCGAACAGTATTAGAGATTCGGTTTCCAAGTTCACAATAAAGGGGTGGGGAAACTGTACTATTAGTCGCATAAATGATTATATCTCAAGAGACCAATAACGATAGCATTTTTGGTAGAAAAGGAAAAAATTCCTAATTTCAATTATGATCAAATTGCCTCTTTCTTGAAGAGGAGCAAAAAAAAATTGAAATCAGGTACCGTTAAACTGAAATATTTTATTTCCTGTTTCAATAAAAAAAAGTAGTTTTTTAATTTAGACTGTAATCGATCAGAAATATTGATAAATATATTCAATAGGCATGATGTTTCTTCAATTATCTCATGATCATCACTAATCCATTCATTCGATTAGTTCTATTTGTAGTAAGTACTGGTTCAGTGGTTGCATACATCTCACCATTAAAAAGTATGAATTCATAATTTTTTCTCAGCTGAAATCAGAAGATTTTTTCCACGTTGTTGGGTACCTACTATTTACCATGCAAGTCAAACAAAAAACAATCCTGACCTGTATTAGGACTAAACTTTTCGTTTAATCCAAAAAATCATTGTGCAATATTTTCTATGATTGCGAGTGTAATATCACTGATTTTCTATAGATTTCACCACTAAGAAAAAAAATACAATGAAAAGTTGTAAGCAAAATGAATTGTGAATTGATTAGAGTAACAATTCACAAGCCACCTTGTGGCTTCAATTCATTTTTTTTCTGATGAATCCCCAATTCATGAATTCAATTTATTTTTTTTGCGTGAATTGTGACTGTGAATTCAATTCACGAAAGTAGTGAATTTGTCTAACTCTGCTGATAAACAATCAGCTTAAAAAATGTGAAAACAGTCGACATAGTCGATGGGCATACTTGAAGACTGGCGTTAAATCAAATAATCTTTCGAACAATTCGTTCAGGCCAGTCTCAAATCTACCTACACAGTAGGTTTTGGCTGGCACCTGTCAAAAAGAAATCTGCACTGGCAACTGGTCGGATATAATTAATGCCCTTCGTGGTATTAGCCAGGGGAGTAGTTGTTTTCTGAAAGTTACCAGCCAAAACCTACTGTGTAGGTAGATTTCAGACTGGCCTGAACGAATTGTTCGAAAGATGGTTTGAAAAATGTGCTTTAACTTCAATAATTGAAAGTACAATGTACAAGCAGCAGCCCCTAATGTTCAATATAGTCCAGTAAATGAAGGGACGAACCTGTGAATAAGTCTATGAGTTCTTCACTTGTGGCTCAATTTGTAGGTCGTCACAGATGTTTTCAAAGGACCCAAAACTTAACACGATTGCGTTCATGGAAATGTCCGAAAATTGCCCCCCAAACCCAGAAAAATGGGTTTCCCGCCAATATCTGGCTAAATATACGAATTAGAGAATTTTCGTTCATACAAAAATTGAAGACCTACAAATTGAGCCATTAGTGAAAAACGCATAGACTTGTTCACAGCTTTCCCTAGTTTCGGATCTTCAGTTACTGGACTAATATTATTATGATGTCTGGCTGGAATTTAATCAAAACGGATACATCCACTACACCCATTGTAGTTTGAGACATATAGTAAAGCGAACCCAATGCGTATCTGATGACCTTTTTCTAACCAAACATTTTTCTAAAAAAAAAAAAGATAACTTCAACATGAGTCAACACTAAACACTAATTGTTCATTATTCTACCTTATTGAAAACTGTTCAAGAAAATTGTTCGTTTCCGTTAACCAGCTGATGAACGTCAACCCTCAGAAGTCGAAACTTGTGTGAGCAATGGATCAACGAGGCCTTACCTTTTAACGTGCGATTACCCAGCACGGTGGAATCGAACCCCGGTCTTCCGCTTGAAAGGCGAATGTGCTTACCTCTACGGTATCGAGAACACAAATGTGTCCTCGAAACACTGAAACTCAATTGAAGGTGGAGTTGCGTTTTTCCTGACCTGGGACTAGATTAAACAAGAAATAGGAGGCAAATTGAGTTTGTGAGGATGATCACTATTATGAAATTCTACCAAGAAATATTCGTTTATTTCAAGAATATTGTCGAAAGAATTCAAGAGGAATTCAACTTTTACTTTATTCTTGTTAAGAACTCCACATATCGATACTAATGAGCTTGAACTGACACTAAATGAATACCAACTCTTTTTCAAATATGGAAGTCTTCAACCTGAGCGTATAAATCACTGGAAATTTTCATTTACCATTGATTCATTGACTGAAGTGTGCCTTTCAATGGATAATTTGCTCTATTTTCAGTACCCGAGGACTGTATCCATTATATTAATTCACTGATTGGTTAATGGGCGTTTTTAGAAAGTTAATGATGTGTTTTTTGTATAATAAATAGCCGATGCGAAGCATTGGTGCATGAGATTATGTTACGAGAACAAGAAGAAGGTAAATATCGTTATTTTGTTATCCAACATCGTTCCTGCCTGGTACGTCTAATGCATATAGCATCTCAAACCGCTTATTATTTTCTTCTGAGGACAACGTTGTGTAACAATGTTATTGTTGTTGCGTGCGAGATTACCGTTTTGTACTTCCAAACAGAAATAAACGAATATGATATTAGCGAACTCCACAAATTGATTAATAATTCCATTTTAAAACTGGATTCGATGCGTAACAGAGCATGGTATGTGAACTGGGTGGAACCATATGTTGTCTTTTTTTAGGTAAACATATAAACAGGCAGCCAAAAGTACCTATCACCAAGCGACAAAAAAAAACATATTTTTCTAATGAAAGTTAAAAAATAGTTTTCAGCAAACATAATCGGAGTACTCGATGGAAAAAATTGATAGTTTGTTACGAAGTTTTCGGATAGTTAAGGTCCTTTACAATAATTTGAAAAACCAGCCCTAACTTCGGAGGTCATATTGGGTGACTGACAAAATTTTTCGAGTACTTCCCTCGATGGTTGATAAAAATCCAACGGTAAACCTAACGACCGATAATTCAAATTAGGTACTGCAAAACGTAATGTCATCTATAGAGTTGATAAGATATGAAAAGGATTTTTCAAAAAGTAAAATATTTGATAATTTAATTTGAGTGATGAAGTGTGCAAGAGAGAAACAGAAAAATATCAAGTATAAGACCTTCAATAAATGACGGTTTTAAACAACTTACCCACCTAATATCGATGAATATCACAATTATTACTAGTATAATGAAGAAATCAAACTCACAAAATCCTCAATAAAGGCGATTATTTGAAATGAGAAGATAAAAATGAGTGCCTGGTACAAATGTACTAATAAATAGTCAGTCTCAGTTCAAAAACTCAACAGTTATCCAGAGATTATATTAAAACTAGCTGACCCGTGCCCACTTCGTTGGGGGTTAATCATTTTTGTGATGCTACTATATTGTGTAGTTCTTAGTACTTAGTTTTATTGGGTTCATAACAGCTCTGAGTTCTAGGCGCACTCGAAAGAGCTTTTGAAAGAAGTCGAAAATGTTGAATCCTTTTTTATCCGATAGACAATGAATTTCAATAGAATATGAAACATGTCTTCCATCAAATCTGTTGAAGAATATTTTTGCAAACTTTAACGTAAATTGAAGTACGTTGTCCCATACAAACTATGATCCCGTTTTTCACCCCCTTAGGCTTGGATTTTGGAAAAACTTTCCATATCGGATGCCTACATCATATAGAGGATACACTCTCTAAGTTTCAGACCTCTACGATCAGTGGTATAGGCCGTGCGTTGATTAACCCCTAAAATAACTTTCTACCCCGTTAGGCGATTTATTTCAATAAAATACGAAACACGACTTCCATCTTTTCTGTTGAAGAATTTTTATGCAAAATTTGAAATAGATTGGACCTATGAATCACGTTGTCCCATATAAACTTTGAACCCGTATTTCACCCTCTTAGAAGTGGAATTTCTGGAAAATATTTCTTGTCGGATACCTACGTCACACAAAGAAGACACCCTCCAAGTTTCAGAACTATACAATCAGTGGTTTAGGCTGTGCCTTGATTAACCCCTAAAATCATTTTCTACTCCTTTTCAACTCGTTAGACGATGAATTTCAACAAAATACGAAACATGTCTTCCATCAATTCTGTGAAAGAATTTCAATGTAAAATTTGAAGTAGATTAGACCAAGGCATCACGTTGTTCACCAGTAAAGGCGCGGCAAATTTTAAGAATATAAGATTGGTAACACTAAGCATATATCAGGATTAAACTTTAATAATAAAAATAAATGTTTATTTTCTTAAAAAAAAATTAGATTTTTAATCGAAGTACAGTTAAAAACACTATAACTGATCAGATATCGAGCGGGATGAAAAATGATTAAATTACTAAAATGGCCATAAAAAATAGGGGTTGGTGATAAAAAAGTAAAAATCCAGGGTTGTATGTATTTTTTAATGCCACATTATAAAAAAATTAAAACAAAAAATTTCGTCAAAAAATTTAAGGGTTAACAACCCTTATCACTCAGGGGTATTTAAAATAGATAGTAGCCAATTCTCAGACCTACTGAATACGCATATAAAATTTGGTAAAAATCGGTAAAGCCATTTCGGAGGAGTACGGTAACTAACATTGTGACATGGAAATTTTATATACTTGATAGATTATGTACAACCATTGTTACATAAAAAAAATTAGCTATTTGTACAATTGAGTTGACAATGTTGTTTCTTAAAAATGGATGTTGATTACATGAATACGTTCGCATTACATTATTTCTTTTATTTAGTTATGATCAGTTATAACTGATGAAATTTGGAACCTTTGGTGTAAAAGTTGAAACTTTTTGTAGAGATCAATTTACCCTTAAACCAAACTGATATCATTTGCACATGACGCTCGTTTCGCTAACAAAGTGTTCAGAAGAACACCGAAACTCAGCATCTGAAGAGTATCAGTGTTCTTATCCTGAAGATGCTAACCTTGTTAGCGAAACGTGCTTCGAGTTTTAGGCTAATTAATCTCTACAAAAAGTTTCAACTTTAAAACCAAACGTTCCAATCTCATCGTTTATCCAATCAATGTACTAACGAATTTTCGCTGATTATGTTATGCGTTGTAGAATACCAGAACAGACAATTACAAAAATGCACTTGAAGATAAGGAATTATAACAAAAAATAGATTTTTCAAACTTCAATGAACGGAAAACGAGCAGTTTGAATATTGAAGACATATTCTTTTCAAATGACGAACAATTGATTTTTTCAGTTCATCGATCTCTCAAACAACGCAACTGAATTTTAGGGGTGGCAACAGCTGCTCAACCGGATATCGAAAAAGAGGAGAAAATATTAAACGAATATTTACCCATTCTGATATCCGATTTTCACGGGAAGAAATCCGTTGGCACTCTTGATAGTGTTCACACTGTCTTTCATAGTCTTAACCGGGTTATTCATCTCGAAGAAGGACGCAGAAGCGAACCAGAAACTTATCCGAATATCAGCGGTGACATATCGATAAAAATCCGCGCAAACTTATCGGATGACATAAGTTAATTATCGAAAAAACGAAACGCGGCGAAACCAGATAAGATTGCCGTCGACTAGCAACTGTTTCACCTGTCTCTATTACAAAGGTAGTTTATGCTACAATTGTTTTACGGCGTTGCCATGGTTTCGGAAAGGAATTATTGCATCGGACAGTAGCGTACCGCGAGAAGGGTTGATGGCTAGTTGAAAAAGAAATTTGATGACACAAAATATGAGGAACACGCTAGCATATTTTTAATACTAACAATAATTCATAAGATCAGTAGTCAGTCCTACACCAATGAAAAAATCTTCATAGGTTGAATTATTAAGAGTCAGTAAATAATCTCACGGAATGCTAACTTCAGAACCAATGACGGTACTCACGGTACTTGAATATGACTGTTGGCACAGATGTAACCAACATTTCAGCGCCTAAATTTAAGTAGTTTTGTGTTCTATGCTTTCAGTGCATTATTCATTCATTCATTTCTCTTTGAATTTGAAGGTACCCCCATTAAAATTCAACATTTTGAGAGAGTTAGGCAACTTGTTGAAGATAGATTGATTCAGGAGGCTGATAAATGTAAGAACTCACTGAGTCTAGTGTTATAGCTATGTACCGCGCACTATTTGTAACGAGGAGTGCGTCAGCACTACGTTAACGCAGGAGAAGCAGTAACACAATACTCAACAAAGTTTGAGGACTCAGCATCAATCACTTGCTGTCAGCTTTTCTTGGATACTGATAAACAATCATCAGATGAATTCAACTAGATAACGCTTTACAGTTTCACAATAATACAAAGATGAACATTCCATTTATAGGGAATGCCTCGTATATTTTTCTATTTGGAAATTTGTATTTTAAAGTTTTTCGTTGAAGACAAATTATTTTATGGGATTGGTTTTCTGTCAATATTCTCATCACTTAACTATGTCTCGAGTTTTGATGATTTGAACTAATAATGAATTGTTAAGTTATCCTTCCCTGTTGCGAGGCTTTGATTTGATGTGATTCAGATAACGTGTCATTATTTATCGGATCCAGAATCGGACTGTCAATTAACTAAATGATTTTCTGAAACTGTTTTTTCTCTCATTGTGAGGATCCGTGTATTTTGAATAGCTGGCATCTAACAATTCATCAGTTGCCGGCCGTGAAAGTCTACAATCTTTGATGAACTAATTTATATTAACCAAAGTATATATATTAAGCAATATAAGCCTTTCTTAGATCTTCCATATTTGGTGTTACTTGAAACTGGTTTTTGAGTGAAAAATTCCTGGACATCTCTCTAGAGCTTATCGAATCCAACTTGATACGGAAATTAGTTTCACATCCTGTTGCGCACTGAACTGACGATAGATTTCAAGCGGCTGCTTTTGCCACAGTGCGCTATAGGTCAAAATTGTCGTGCCGAGATGAAATTGACAAGCGGTAAATCCATCAATCTATACAATTTTTTCCCACTTCTAGAGGAATGAAATTATAACCGCATAATATTGTGATCGAGTCGATCACAGGATAATCTATTTTTTTCGAAAAAATTACAGCGCCCAGACCTCTTTTACGTCTTTTTTAGGTCAAGTCCCTTTTAGTAAGAAATTGTTCCATTTGAAATATTAATAAATACTATTAGAGGATTCACTGTATAGGCGGAATATTTTTCAAGTACAAACAAATGTTAATCTCTTATCCTGAAAATGGTGACTTGGACACAACTGATTCACTGAAAAATATTCGATTGGATTGCACCACACCAATTTTATTCAAGGTTGATTTCGTATGGCACTATTTGAGTGTGACAATCCATCAAATATTTCTTAAGCACAATGAAATATCCATCTAATGGTCTTAGCTGAACTAAATCAGGAAAAAAAGATGGCCACAACAACTTCAAAATGATGCTAGCAAAATACAAATATGTTTCGCGAAAGAAGCATTTTGCAGCCGCAAGAGAGGCTGCAAAATCGAATCGAATGAGTTTATCTGTTACAGAAAACACTGATACACCGATAATTAATTGGAATGAAAATGAAAGTAATGAAGTTTCATATTTTGCAAAGGAAGCCGTGATTTCAAAGATGGACTAGTATAAACCTAAATACGACGGGAAAATCGAGATATTACAATTATTGTTCATCCATTTCTGCAATTAATTTTTTTTTCTTGTAAAGATAATTCGCTAAAATCATTGATTTTTGAAAATGTGTTCTTGAAAAATTTTCATAATTTGGTAGACAGATCAGAATTGTGACGTTTCTACAAAAAAAAAACATCACTTGTGACAATCTAAAATTGAAGATGATTTGCTTAAATCATTGATATTTGAAGATGTCTTCTTGAAAAATTTTTATAATTAGGTAGACAGATTACAATTGTGACGTTTCTAAAAGGTTTTCCCTGGTAACCAAGTATTTTGTTCTCTGTGATTGGTGGAATTCACTCCTACCTTGTGTGGATATGGAATCATATCCATTCAGTTCACTGGAATCGCCTACTTATCTGCTTAGTAACCTATAAAGAAATCAGCATATGTATGGGTGGGAGTAGAAAAAAATAATATTTTGCGGTCGTTACCCAGGGAAGGCAATTTTTTTTAACAGTCGTTGCCCACAGTAACTGCCGGCAAACTGAACGTCACATTTAACATTTCTGAAATATGACAGTAAAAATGTATTATGAAATGTCAAAATGTTTTGTATTGCTAAATAGTTTATTCCCATAGAATCTTCGTGATATTGAAGTCATCAGTTTGCTTCTTTTTAATCGCGTTGAAACGCTGTCTTTGGAAACGACATAATGTTTATTGGGATTATTTAATTTTCACGGTTGCACAAAAGATATATTGTGTACTATGGCCGGAGCGGCCTCGGCGACGTTCAAAAGCATTTTCCTCTACAATTTGCTTCATTTCCAGGTGAAAATATAAGTTAACGATATATTTGAAAATTTTAGAATGGATCAAATGAAATGAACAAACGTTAATAGGAGTCGTTATTTAGTTAATATCAAATAATGCAGAATATCCTATTCTGGTTTTGATTTTTCTTCAAATTGTCAGTTTAGTAGGTCGAGTATTTCAACTACAACAATATAAAACAAATTACCTAATTCATTACATTTTTCAGATTGGGGTAGGTTGAAAAGTACGAGGAGAAGGGAGAAGTGTTATTTGAATTTGAATTGTCAAAGAAGAAATTCCCAGTCACAAGACAATTCAGTAGCGAAGCTGTCAACAGATAGATTTATATCTGATAAAGCATAGGAGGTGTTGAATGAATTTGATTATGTGTAGACTGAACATGAGTTTTATCACCCATCTGTACAACACTGTTTATCACAGTTTCTTAATGGGTGAAGATATAGATGGTTTTCATTAAATATTGATCAATTGGTTTTCTACGAAGGTTCAGTAGTATATTAAAAAAAAAGTATATTTCAACTACTTGCAGACATCATGAAAGAATTCGATAGGCATCTCTTAGTTCATTTCACCTATCTTCAAGCCTAACTTCAACCAGTTCTCTTCCCGATGAATTGAATCAAAATTTTGAATTTCCAGCTCAGAAGAAAAAGCAACAGTCATCACTCACCTCTTCCTCAGTATATCTTGACCCGAGCGATTTCCAAGAAGACTGTTCCAGTCTCTCAATCCTCTGCAAGCGTCTTCCGTCTCGGTCTTCTGAATCAGCGTCTCGTTCATGGAGGGATAGCCGCTGCTTTGCCTGAAACAAGAAAATCGTTCGAAATTTTGGCCAAACAAATGAGATGCTCCCAATGAGACGTTACTCACCCGTCCCAGTCATCCAGGCCGCTGCTCTGGCTGATGTTGAAGTCCATCATGAGGTCGTCGCTGGCGATGCTCTCGCACGGGGACAGCGTGTCCAGAGAGCCGGTCCGGTTGCTCTGCGAGAACTTGCCCCTCCTCGAGCTCAAAGGGCTGCCCTCGAAGCCCAAGGGCGCCTTGCGCTTCGGTTTCGGGGTTGACTCCATGATCGTTTCAGAGCTGTTCTCTTGCGGCATCGAAACGGTGTCTTCGAGCATGAGAGCCGGTTGGTCGGCGATCTCGTCGTCTATCAAAAAGTCCTCCTTGCCTGCAACGAGACGTTTCGATTGGGTGATTGGCGTGAAGGGAATCGCTCAATGAATATTTACAATGCATATTTCCTACAATAATTGGCAAGGGTTCAGATTATATTTGCTTTCCTGTTCGTCAATTTGACGTAGACAAAAAAGTGATTCTTTAAATCAGTCCTACTGAATGGTTTTGCCTTGATTCATAAGTGAATCTCTTCTTATAATTGCTTACACTGTGACTGAATTGTAGGAATAACATAATTCAAGCAAGCCTTTCTCTTTGTTACTTATCACTGATGAATTCTGATTATGACAAATTGAAAGTACTTTTATTGTTGAAGGATATACTTTCTTGTTGACAAAGCATGAAATATGTTTGAATAGACAAAAAATAAAATAAAAAAGACGATATAGAACAATATACCAATGATATTCACACATACGTGAAAAAATCTGAAATGTCATAAAAATAAATAATAAAGGAACTTTTAATTAACACAAGGAATCAAGTACTTAAAGTCTAACGTTAATATTCTTTCAAGCTGTAGTATGCCTGCAAAAGTAGAAGTTCTTTTTAAGTAATTCCAGGAATGATATAAGATCTGATATACTTTTTACTTAAGCAGGAAAATGATTAAAAATCTTTTTAATATGGGAAAAAAAAATTGTTGGTAGTTATTGGCAGAGATATATTGCTATTGTTTTGTCGGGGGTTATATCCCGAGTGCACCAAGTTTAATCGGTTAAAATGTGTGCTGCACTTCCATGATTCTCGAAATTTTGCTTAGCAAATGACTTGAGTGTATGATAATTTGATAAAATCCCGAGACCGCAGGTCGAGGGATTTTATTATAAATTATTATACACGAAAGCATTTGCTTGAAAGCAAAATTTTGAAAATCATGGAAATGCACGCATTTTGGTCGATTGAACTTGGTGAAGGAGGGATATATGTTTAGATTATTTCCAGAAAACATGTAAACTCAGGAAACATCAAAATCGAACACAGGAACAATATAGTACCAGAGATAGTACCTAAAACGTGATCCAAACGCCCGGTTTATTTCGAACATTTTAATCGGTTAAAAGGTCTAGTGCATTTAATCGCTGTAAAACTCTGTAAAAGCAATCTAGCCTTCAACTGTTTCATCGTTTATTCGCATTGAGGGAAATAATCTACGAAAAAATTAGACATACCGTTTCTAGTATAGAAATACAGTAGACACTGACAATCCTATGTTTGATGAAGAGGGGTTTGTATGCTTTTTTGTTTATATTTACTCCAACGATTGTATCACTTTACAATAAACTTTAAATGTTACCATCCTATGTTATTTTTCATTCAAATACACCATACAAGTACTAAATAATATAATATAGCACATTTCGATTAATACTTCCAAGTTTATAATACGGACTTCGAAAAAAATTTTTTTGAGTTTCTTCTCGGAATGAAAAAAAAAAGAAATTACAACTTCTATAAGAGTCAAATTAAAAAAAAAAAAATACAAAAATTCTCTGTTGACAGAGAACTATTTTGCTTCATTGTGTAGATATTTCCTGTATATGCAACATATTTGATTTAAGTTGCATATGCTTGGTATAAGATATTACTTTTTATAGGAAATATCGATGCATAAGTGTTGAGGTTTTGATGACTACAGATGTTGAAAACAGTGAAATGTACTGTATCTTTTCCTTGAAAGTTTTTGGAAGTGAAGGTTCAGATTGTTCTGGTAGTTCATTTTTAAATATTTGGTGAAAATCCATGATAACGTAAATGAAATAAGACACTTCATTTTTTTTTTTTCACTAGACAGATGTGAATATATGAGATTGAACTAATGCATGGTAAGCAGATTTAGCAGCTGCAAAACCCACTTCTGTAGTTATGATCTTTAAAGCATAGCATCCAGGAGATATTTGTTGCACAATTCATTAACATATTCACTAAATTTCAATTTATTATCCATATGCAGACCTAAGCATTTTATGGATAACCTAATATATGTATCTATACGATCGAATCTTGAAAACGGCTCCAACTTTTTTCATGATTTATTATACAGGGGTTTTCGTCGTGTTATCTGTGATTTCAGGCAAAACGTCTCGTTCGTGTTTTTTTTATTTATTTTATTACATTTATATTTTCCTTTGCTGAACACTGTTATGAGTGCGCCCAGAAGGCAGAGCCTTAAGAGGGCAAGGGTCGGTTAACCATTTTGGGTGCCGAAGGGCTCTGGGGCGTCTTACTCATTTTCATGGTGGCGCATCTGCTATTTCAACTGTAGGGAAAGCCAGAAAAACCCACAGTGCTACCGGGTCATAACCAGTTCATATTTTTTTATTAATGTCAGTGAGATCAAAAAATATTATTCATATTTTATCAGTATGAAATTGTATCTGAATATAATTTCCAAATAAAATGATTTACCAAAATACAAATATACCAAGCAAAATTCGGTTATCCAGATTCAGTTATCTATTAATGTGACTATTGAGACTTTTTTCACCTAATATATATTTTTTTTACATCAAGATGATCTGCGAAATTTTCTTTTTTATATGAACAATTGCATATAGTTCATTTTAGTGATAAGTTAAGCTTTGTGACAAACAATAAAGCATAGTTATATTCCCACTATCCAAACTGTGTACTTTTCTTAGGAACCTATTGAATATCAAATTCCATACCATATTCAGTGAGATACTCAGCTCATCGAAAGTATACAACGTCAATTTTTGACTAAAGTAGTTGATAAACTAGGATTATTAACTTTAATTATTATTAACACAGTATTTTTCAAAACTTCCCTCAGTATGTCTTCCTATTTCCCAAGAACTCATTATTTCACATTAGGGAAAAGTAATTAAACATCTTTGTGATTAATTGAACATTCACTAATAATGAGCAATTTCATAGAAAACAAAAAACCTGTGGAGTTCTACTACAGAGGATTTCCTTAATGATATTTTGTGATAAAACGATCCTTAGTGCTTATTTCTGTACAGTAAAAATACTTTTCAATACGATTAAACTGCTAGAACCCTGGATAGGTATCCCATATCATATCTGAGACTCGATGATTGAAAAGCAACCAGTTTGGATGCAGATATTTAGAATTCAAGGGAAATACCACTTATTAGAACACAGCCGTATGATATGCCTGATTTGTGCAACAATACCTAATAACTAACTTACTAATAACTCATATCACAAGCAAGCAAACCAATGAACATGCTATAATTATTAGTTTTTAGTACTACTTACAACTGCTTACTTGTGTTGAACTCAGTTATAAGTATCAGGGTTAGACTCAGTTATTAGGTATTGTTGCATACACCAGGCAATACCGTTTTTAGTCATATTTTGCAGATAATTTGTAACCCAAAGATGTAAGACAATGGCTTTTTTGAATTCTTACCATCTGAGATAGACAATGAATTTGAAGCGTTTGTTGGAGTACCAGGTGTGGATGGTGTCAGTTTCTCATTGATGTCTTTTGAATTGGATGAACTGCGGTTCAACTTCCTTTTCATTTCTTCAGATTCTGAACAGCTTACACTATCAGCAGGAGACAGTAAAGTTTCATCATCAAGCAAAGAGGCTGGAAAAAATGCAAGAATATGAAAGGAATCGTCTTCTATCATGTTCCATTTGAAACAACTACAATGACTTTGTAATAATTTTACGTCACTAGCGATTGGCGTCCCTTGAATGACTCGTGATTATTGCACAAATGAAGGATTCTTCAAAGTGACACCACTTTCAAATAAAATTTTGCAAACGATGGAATACTAACTGATGGAATAACAAAACTAGGGCACCACGTGAAAGAGTAAGCTTCAAATCAATTCAAAAAACTGGTTATTCAACATAAAAACAAATCAACAAATTCAAATAACCTAAAACTGAAATGGTATTTTGTTTATCCTCCCTCCATTTCAAAACTAATTCAAAACATTCAAATTCCAAGTATACCATTGGTAGAAAATCTGTTGATAAATTTGAATTCACCCAATCGCAAAATACCACACAGATGTCTGGAATACCGAACTCAGACACAAAACAAAATGGTTTTTTTGGTTCTGTGCAGGGTTGCGATTCGGAAATTTTCAATTGTGCCAATATGACCAACAAAATTGTGCCCATTTGTAACCAATTGTGCCCACCTCAATTTTCTGCGCCTTCGCACAATATGAAACTAGTTTTATAGTCTTTTTTTCAGTTTCATTATTTTGCTTTTGTCTTTCTCACGTCACCCTGATACTCACTTATCCATTTCTCAAATTATCATTGATATACTAGGAAAAAATCGTGCTTTATAGCCTGTTCATGTTCAATATTCTCTCTGTCGAATTTCAAACTTTTTTCAAATTAGAGAACATGTGCTTTGTGTTTGAAGTTTCAAATTTTCAAGATCATAGAATCACAGGAACACATTTGCCTGCAAAAGTGTAGTATTTCAGTATTTCGTATTTCTGTCTGTTTAAGACACTTTGCAGAATAGAATTCACAGATCACATGATTTTTTACTTAGATTTTCCATTTTGCATTCCGTTCTCATAGAACACAAAGTATCCCTGTGAAAACTGTCACTTCAATCAATATCGATGACTTTTTCTGATCATGACGGAATTGTGCCCATTTTTACCTTATTTTCAATTGTGTGTGCCATTGTGCCTGGCTCGTTGAATTGTGCCCCTTTTGGCACAATTGTGCCACTAATCGCAACCCTGGTTTCTGTGTCACGTCACGAAACGAATACCTCAAGGTTAGCATCTCGGTGCGTTCGGTTATTCCAAAAGTTTTCAAAGTTTACCGGTATGTTAGGGCGTCAATGAAGACAAACTATAAAATTTTGCATAAGCCTGCGATGAACGGAACATTGAACATTGTTCAAATGGCAAAAACGTTATTATGCTTTGTTTTCACACAGAAAATTGCAAAAGTTTTGCAAACTAGGAATACCGCTAGTGATATTGTTTTTCAACATGCATTAAGTTTGCAACCTTGTTACAGTTACGAAACCTTATGTTTGTCTCATTTGTTGTTGTTTTCCATTACAATTTGTTTGAAAAAATTACAAAAGTTCTGCAAAATTCATAAGTGAATGGAAAAAATGTTCAACATAGTTACTTATACTTACATTTGCAACCATTTCTGAAAAACGGAATTTATTTATTAAACTTGTTTTCTCAACGCCGCGCCGCCATGTCTAGTACACACAAGTATTGAGATAATTATGAAAGTTTTTATCTGATGGCATGTCATAATGACAACGTTATGTCACTCAATTTTGATGACATAAGGAAGCTCATTATGGGACTAAGTACCATAATGAATTCATTATGGTACTAAGTACCATAATGAAATTCTATAAGGAAAACATGTAATGGTTTGATCAAAAAAGTTTATTCAAAATGCTTAACTATGTACAAAACTATTTATTATAAATGGTAAAAGAACAATTACTACAATTTGTATTATTAATTCCAATGGATTCTACATGTCGAAAATGCAATTTTTAATTTTTCGAAAATGTATTGATATAAATGCCATCAGATAAAATTTTGTATGTAATACGAATCATAAACAATCATTATGGCACACGCCGTGTTATCGGACTCGGCTACGCCTCGCCCGATAACATTCACGACTTGTACCATAATGATCGTCTTTATGATCCTTATTACATAAATAACTATTATACGTGGTTACAAATGAAGGTAAAATCGCTCTCAGTGGATATGAAACTTTGCAACCTCGAACTTAAAACGGAACCTTGATTATTCAAGAAATACTGATCACATTTTTACAACCCCAGGAAGGGACTTACATCACAGTTCTCCAGCTGAATCCTTGATTATCATTCGAGTGATGCTCATAACAAATTGTACTGCTTTATTGGATCTGAATTCATCTGTTAGTAGGTACATTTTGATGAAAAATTATATTTTCTGTTTGGCGTAAGAGGTTACTCTTACTCTATTTATTTTTTCGAGTTTCCAGAACGTTTCCGTCTTATTTGAATGCTGGCAAATATGGATTAGATTAGATTTATTTCTCAAAGAGATATTACAATGTGCTTCTTAATAATAATAATAATTCAATATTGATATGGTTATCTCTGGCTCAGGGCGTAGAGAAACAGCTGACTGTGAGTTAATTAAAAGTTGAAAGGTAGCAGAAGTTCACCAGTAGATCAGTTTTTTTTTTATTTGAAGGTAGTTGCGGAAATTTCATTGGAATCATAGAAAACATGGCTGCGTAAGAGTTTTCTTAGGTTATATTGAAATTTTCTCATACTAGCATTCACCTTTATATACCAGTGTACAGTGGTCCATTACTTGTTCTATTGTACCTAAAGGCAGGTAAAATAAAAGATTGGTTTCTTGTCGAATGTGCGTGTCTATCTGATGACTTAGTGAGGTTTTTATATTTAGTATGGAAATCGTATAAATGTATAGGCTCGTGTATAGGTTGATCAATGTGAAAATTCCTGAATTTTTGAAATATACCAAAAGATTATTAACTACTAGTTTTCAACACTTCACTAGTTTGCAGAACTTTTAATTTTTCTGAAAGAGTACAAATACAAAATTATCTTTCTTTTTTTTTACCCTTATTTCCGTGTTACGGACGTGGTTGCAAATCAATGAAAACGTTCGACGGAAGGACTTCTCCATTTTCAACTTTCATCTAAAACTTTTGTGAAAATTTCGACACTTGTTTTAATCAAAACTAACAATTTATTGCGCAAATATATTTCCGTTTGACGCAAGAGGTTGCAAATTGAAGTACTTCCCAGCAAATATATAGATTTTGGTTATTTCCCAAGTTTTACAGAACTTTTGGATTTGTTTTCGAAAAGTTAGGATTGAGAACAATTTTTTTAAACAAACAGTTCCGTTTTTTTTGAATGGTTGCAAATTTATCAGAAGATGTAAACGGCTATTTCTCCACACTTCACAAATTTGCAGCACTTTTGCTTTTTTGGTAGAGAACAAATACCATAATATTTTTCATTTTGATTATACTTTCATTTCCGTATTGCAGACGTGGTTGCAAATCAATGGAAACGTTGTGAGGACTTCTTCATTTGCAACCCGTATTTAAAGCTTTTGTAAAAATTTCGATACTTGTTTTGATGACATTATACAACTTATTGCAAAAATATATTTTCCGTTTAACGCAAGAGGTTGCAAATTAATTGAAGTACTCTTCAAGAACATTATTTCGGTTATTTATGCAATTTTGCAGAACTTTTGGAATTTTTTTGGAAAAATTAGGATTATTACCAATTTTTTTTGATAATGGTTGCGAATTTACCAGAAGATATAAACTGCTATTTCGCAATACTTCAAAGTTTGCAAAACATTTGCAAATATCTCCATACAAATAATGCGAATATTCACAAAATCCTGATTTTCAACATGTTCCGTTCAGGAAAAAGGGTTGCAAAATCAGACTCAATATCATTCGAATGTACTTTTCATTCTACTGAAGTTTTTGTAATTATTGTTGAATTTTGGAAAAATCATCTACTGGCCTATTAGCAATATTAGCGAACAATTTTTGGATTATTCAATTTGCATTTGCCCAGCTTTTAAAGACGAGTTGTACAAATAATAGGAAAATCCAATTTCTTTGAAGGAATATACAACAAAAAAGATAGCGAATATCCAAATATGAATGAAATTTAAATTTGTGTCAGATATTTTCATCTTGAATCATTATTTTATAATTGAAAGTTTTTATTTCTGTCATATTTACGAAATATGACATGAGACGACAGTGGATTTATCGGCATCGATATTCGTAGTGAGCTAGTGGTAACATATTCCAAACCTATATTTCTGTGGCGATTACTAGTGATTCTAGATTCGTATTGAATCCAAAAAGATGACTGAAACTGGTGTGATAATAATAATAATAAATCTACTTTATTCATTCATGAAAAGGCGAAGTGTCAGTAGTTTACTGTTTTTCACAATTGGACAATTCATTGTTATAATATGATGTATATGAGTTCACAACATAAATGCCTACAGCAGAGATGTATATTATATATCTATATTCCGATGTTAGGTTAGGTTAGTTTAAAACCGAATTTCACACTGCTAAATAGCTAATCCAACACCTAATTTTCTGACTAATTCACAATCAGCTGTATATAAACATAGCACACTTGCGTTAAAATGATCCTCACAACGATATAAACACGATTTTGAAGAAACATTATCCCTTCTCATTATCTTACACCATTTTGTACTTTCGCATCGCTTGAAATACGAAAAAAACAATTTAACGGGTGTATTTCTGAAGTGTTTTTGCACTTCGATACCATGATATAATTAAGTAAGAAGTTGTCACTTGACATTATCTAAAGCGCGCTCCAAATTGTCGCGTTTGAATGGCTCAAATTTATTCAATTTTTTGAATTTCAATTTGAAAAATAGTTTGAATATTTTCCAGACAATTTATATTTTGTTCTACGTTATTAAGATGAAAATGATTAATTTATGACAACAAAAATTCATGCATATTTACCAGTTGTAAATCACCATATTACTCTGTGTATATCTCCCTGTCATAAACTACTGTAGTTTCTTGGGATCAATAAATGAATCAATATTTCCTATTGGCCCATACTGATTTCAGTACCAGAACTCACCTTGGTTACTAGCAGCCGCTACGGCTGCAAACTTGGGATCCTCGATGGTGAGCATGACGTTTTTCACCTCGTTGGAAGCGCTGGTAGTAAACGCTTTCGATAGCGAACCGCTCATCAGACTTTGGATCGCTGACCCTATCACAACCGTGGAAATCGGAACGGAGTCCTCGTGGTTCTTATCTTTGCTCTCATCGCTCGAACTTATCGAGAAACTCACGTCGTCTGCCATTGCCTCACCTCCTTGGCCCTGAAATTATCGAAAATGGCCTGTTAGGAAAACACAAAGAGACCATCGAAGTGAAATTTCGTGTATCATTCCTTTTGTGTGCTTGACGTAAGCCTCAGTTTAAAAAAACTGTTTTGATCAATTCACGTATCTGGATAATGTTAACTAATGGTTATTCTATGGTTATTCTAGCCA
This sequence comes from Zygogramma bicolorata, assembly GCA_032362365.1. Taxonomy (NCBI): domain Eukaryota; kingdom Metazoa; phylum Arthropoda; class Insecta; order Coleoptera; family Chrysomelidae; genus Zygogramma; species Zygogramma bicolorata. The sequence continues at coordinate 295,178 of JAVJAQ010004958.1, read as the reverse complement.
ATCATTGGGTATTATACCGATAAAACTGCCTGATCCTTTCGATTGATTCGATAAAACGTTGTTTACCTTTGAACTGTCAAAACTATAAGGTTTACCGCGTCGATTCTATTGAACTGGCTCATATTTATATAAATTATCATGAATGAAGATAAGATACATTATTATTAATAGTCATTCACTTTTCACTTTTTTAGTATAATAATAACATAACACATTTCAATGAACACTCAAACACGTAAATAGCTCATAACCCCAACTTTATGAAAGATATAGCGAACGACCAATTCAAATATTTAACATTTCCTTAACTAAAATGAAGATAGCGTACAATTAGTTTTTATTGAATACAATTCATTTTTGTTGTATGAGAAGAAACCGTTGTATGAAGATTTTGATACAACGACATAACGAATGATTTTATGTTCCTTCTGGCGCGATTTTCATTTCATAAGAAATTTTCAATTTTCAAATTTGTACAATGAGAGGTGTGACGCCATCTCTTGGTATCGTCGGCAAGCATTATCATATTCAATCCGTAAGCATCATATCTCTTCTGGATCATAGAGGGCATACATCGTTGTTTGACATTTCAAATTTGTAAAATTTTCACCTATTCTCCGTTCCTTCGTTCCTTCTTATGTAAATGAAATACTGATCAATTAAATTGTTCTTCCTTCTATTTGTTCAAAAAATAATCTCTCCAAATACAACTCGTTCTTCAAATTTAATAAGATAAATTTTCATTTTCGAAACACTCAAACTTTTTTATTTTGAGGCAAGAGCATTCAAACAAACCGAATTAGATAAAATCACTCGTCCTACGGACTCGTGATTTTATCAATCGGTTTGTTTTCATACTTTTGCCAAATAAAGAAGTTTTTGTGGAAAATGAAAATTTATCGATTAAATTTGAAGGACTCGTGGTATTTATTACCTTTGATAAAAACATATGTAATCTAATAGTGATTTTATACCCAAAAAATGCGGAATAAACCCTCTTTCAAATAAACCTTCGAATAAACGTACCACATTTTGAGTAGGAAGTATTCTACTCACCCAGTCATGTTCATCTGAACTAGGAGGACTCGAATCGCATTTGAGGTGTGTGCTCCTGGATTTGAGGAAAGTCGGATGAGGCGGTTTCACGAAACTTTTCTCATTCCTGCGTGTATCCCGGTAAGTCTTTTCTTCCTCTCCGTAATCATCGCTGAAGCCTTCCGAAGAAGTTTTCGATACTTTTCGCACTCGCTTGTCCCTGTCCAACAATCTCTGGTACTCCAAAGTGCGTTCCCGAACTAAGCCGGAGGCCTGATATGAGCTGAAAAAAGTACTGTTATTTTTAAACCGGAAATTGTTTAAATTCAGTTATGCCAGTATTTGAACACAATCCAGTATTTGAACACAATCTAGCATTCCGCAAAAAATTGTATTCCAAAATATTTTTTGTCGCAATAGTTTTCTAAAAGCAAGCAAAATGATGCTAAAGATCATCAACAGAATATAAGTACAAGTTTCATGATAAAAATAAATTTCTTTAGAACACTATAATTTTAATTCGGAACACGACAGTTTCGTCGTAAATATTGAATGACCAATCAGACTGTTTCCACGATGTAACTTGTCGTTGCAAGTGAAGAGAGTTGCATATATTTTCATGCAAGTTTTTCAAGTTGCATGAATCTTTTTTGGTGCGATGTGTTACCGCGACTCATTTATTTGGAAGACTTTTGCCACAAACCACAAAAAATATGTGGTGGTATCACTGTGGAGAATGGTGATTTTGAATATTTCAATTATTTTTCGAAATTTCGAAGAAATCAAGAAAAGTAGTAAGGTGAATTCAAGATGCCTAAAAACCCTGGTATGTGAAAATTTGGGATAAAAGTGGATAAATCTGGATTGCTTGATTTTTGGTGGATAAATGAGGTTTCCATACAATACATACAGATGTCGCCTGCTCGCTTTAGTCAGTTTTATCTGAAGCTAAATTTGCACTAAGTGAAAATGTGCAGTAGAGTTTTTCCATTTTCATTCAATTGGCTAGTGAGAAGAGATCGCAACACAAACGATAATGGGTGGCTAATCAACCCAGTAGAACGCGAGATTCTGTCCTATGAAAACAAACTTCTCCATGAATGACTTTTCTTGATGTTTACTTTACTTGGAATAGGAAGTTATATTCATGTGATTTTCTCTCTTTGCTGATTATTTTTCATAATTTTTCAGTTGAATATATTTTTTCCAACTTCCAGCATTAGTTACAATAGTTGTTACATATATTATCTCGCCTGATGAACGAAACCTCACTCTTAGAGGTTTATTCAGAATATTGATTTACAATAGGTGAATTTTAGTTACCTTGGATGTACGTCTTAATGGTTAACGGAACAAACAAAAAAGAACAATAATGTAGGCGTTTTCTTTGGAAATACTTGGTGATATTTATTAATATTGGCAATTGGGTATTCCAGATCAAGTGATGTCAGGGGGGCAAACACCACTTTCACCATGGAAATCACATCATTTTGAAAAAATAAAAGATAGTTTCTGGGGGCAGATGCCACCGTATTGGTTCATTTCGTCATTTGACAAGTATCCGGAATGCCTGATGAAAACTGACAGAAGGATGACATTTCTCGCAGCGAACGACTTGCATCCAGGAAATAGGGTGAAAGAATAACTGACAGTAATGAGGCAATTTTTAAAACCCAAAAACCACTGCATGACATGGTCACAAAGCTTGGAGAACATACAATATAAACGGAATATACGAATAAATGTCTTATCAGGTGAGATACATGATTACAGACTAAGAAAATAATCACATAGGAAGACAAGCATACAGATGAATGAATGGAATTCCAAAACATATTTTGAGAGTTTATACTGTTCATGGAGAGAAATGTATAAAAAGAAATCCTCAAAATATCAATAATAAATGATTTTATTGAGAGGGTATACCCCTGAAGTAAAATATGTTTTATTGATTAGAAAGTTCATTACTGACTCAAGGTATGCAACCAAACATACCACCTGTGTATATCCAGTTGCGGTACCAACGATCTCAGTATTAGTCTAGGAAATGAAGCATTTTGGCTCGCAATTTTTTGGTCCACCATGGAATTACTTGACATTTCCACAGAAGGTGGGGAATAGCTCAAGGATCATTTTCTATATCATGGCGCTGTACGCTAGAGCCTTGGGGGTGGTTGCCATCCCATCTCGTGGGTGAACATTTTTTATTACATTTTAACTGTAGGAATCGACGGAAAAAGTAAATCTAAGAAAAAAATTTTTCATACGTTTTTTTCGTAAAAGTAATATTTTTTGAGTTATTCGAAGTTAAAAGTAACAGTTTTTTTGACGAAAAAATCGATTTTTTCAAATGTTTTTTCCGAATAACTGTGAAAATATGCATTTTATCAAAAAAAAGTGTGGGGAGCCAAATTGTAGCTAGCAAAAAAGCAAAAACAATGCTCCATTTAGATTTTTTTTATGACAAATACGAACTGAGATACAGCAAATAAATGCTTAGCTTTTTTCGTCGAATGTATAAATTGGAAGATTTAAAGCGAAATAACGAGAAAAATTTGCATTTTCCGAAGAAAGCTCATGAAATCTTTCTCAAAGTATTTAATTAGAGCTTTCAACCAAAAAAAAAGTCCCCAACATGAAAACTGACCGACTTATGATCAAAATAAGATCGGTAGCAGCTTTTTTCTACGAAAAAATCTGTGAAAACAACCCCCAAAGTACCCCCTAACTGAAATTGATCGCCACCCTTTGTAATTCTGAAAAAAATATTATTCAAAGAAATATGTAATTAATATAAAGTTTATGATCAGTCTCATACCAGTTCGAAACTGTTTGACTGTTCATGATATTCCTTTATAGAAAATTAGTAATAATTTTAACATACCCTCTTAAGATTTTATAATTGCTATTGAACAAAAAATTGTAACATTACTACCTAAGAATATTATTTAAAGAAAGGGTATATATACATTTTGTATCTATGTAGCATTGAATTGAATTACGAATAAACTGATTGACCCTTCTGTGATTCTCCTTATATATGTACTATCAATACACCCACGAAGTTTGACCAAGTGAAAATGTCTAATTTTAGAAAAATAGGAGTTTAAAGAGAAAACGATTTTTTCTTAAAAATATCTCTCAAAATACTGAAGATACGAAAAAAACAATATAGTACTAAATTGTAGCTTTTTTAATGAAAAAAATTTCTGTGTGCAAATTTTTTGTACAGTGAATATTCGGCGAGATATAGCTGTTTAACACCTACATTTACGATCGAATATCACCTTTCAAACGCTTTAAACTCTCCCCATTTGAAAATTAAGGGATCCTAAGTAATTTAATTCACATAGTCTTATAGCTCTTGAAAAGCCGTAAAAAATCTTTCTGAAAAAAAATTCCATCACCTAAAATGAAGGAGCTATGCTTAAAAAACCGAACAATTTTTTTTTTTTGGAAAAATTCCATTTACCCGCTTCGGAGAGTAGTAATCTACATACCGGTATATTCGGCCGTTATACATTATATGTTCCGCTTTTTCCATTCATATTGGAAGACAGAGAAGAAGAAACATCTGCTCACGTGTATGCGTGTGTGACTGTATATTTCGTTGATTTCTTACCCATATATTCGAGTTCGAAGACATATTAAAAAAATTTGAAAGGTTATGAAATTGTACACTAAAGCATGAAACAATCATTATTGAACTATTTTTACCCATAATTAGGTTTTTAATGTTATTCTATAATTCTTGACAATAAGGGGTAGTTTTCACCCCTAAAAAAAAAGCGTACAACGGCACAATATAGAAAATGAACTAGAGGGTGAAATAAGCCTAATCCCAAATTTTTGTACAAATCGGTGCTGGACGAAAAAATTGCGAGGTTCTACCATTTTTTCACCTTCATTTTCTAAACTATATGAGCAGGAAAAAATCCCAAATTTTTGTACAAATCGGTGCTGGACGAAAAAATTGCGAGGTTCTACCATTTTTTTCACCTTCATTTTCTAAACTATATGAGCAGGAAAAAATACAAAAAATTCCCGCCAGACTGTTTTATAGCCCTTTCATCAATAATATGGTTTGCTCCGCTTTTCATCATTTCATAACTTTATTCGCCATATCAAGTTCAAGAAATATATTTTCGAATTGCTTTATTTAACTTTTGTCGTCTATATTATTATAACTTTTTGATAGTTTTCTATTAATTTACATTCCAATTAAAATCACTTCATTTTCGGTTTTTAGTCCAGTTTATCGTCTCGATGCAAACCCTTTGTTGGTAGCTTTCGATATGGGATAATGAATAGACAATAAAACCGCAGTTCCAGTGTGTTTTGTTACATTTGTATTCAATTTTTTGATTGCTTACTTGTTTCTGTTGTCTCCCGATGAGTAGAATGCACTGGGCAGCTGAGGCAAGGGGGGCGCCGTTATGCTATCACAAGAATCATTTGAGTCATCCATATCTTTGACGTCGAAGGTGTTTTTAGCGGTTACAACTACTTCTAAATTCCTAGGTTTCGTCAGACTAAAGTTTCGTCTCGCCCCGAAAGTTGGGGACGCGTCGAAGTGACTTAGTCCCCTTATCACGTCTGTTTCACCCAACAAACCTGGAATAGAGATAATGCATTGTAAACATATTTTTTTCGAAAGACAAGATGGAGAGTTTTCTCCAATATTATCCTGCCCACAACTGCTGTCCAGATCAACATCTCCAATGAAATGAACACCTATTATTATCATTTAGCTTACCACTGACGTGGCTCCCAACACCGGAATCTTCTGTGAGGGAGCCATCCTTGGAAGAAGTTTCTTCCACTTGTTGCCGAGCCATTCCTGCTACTCTTCTATTGTTGTTGGCGAGAGTTTTAGCGGTTTTTGTTTCTATAACTCTGATTGGTTCGGGTCTGGGTAGTTGGGTGGTTTGGAGGGTGAATCTGGATATCTAAGGCGAGAAGAATACAATTAATATTGGATTGGGTACGATGGCTTCAAATATTATTTGTCACATGAACAAAACTGATTATATCGGAATATGCAAATATACTACACCACAAATACATTGGTTAAGCCAGATGTGGGAAAAGAAGGAATCCTTGGTGAAAATTGCGAAAAGTACACTGATCGCAAACATCGAAAAGAGAACAAATAATAAGTAATGAATAAGCTGAAACTAGGTGTTTCAAAACCTTTTAAATGCCTTGATCACGCCCAATTAGTATATAAATATGAAAAAATAATATCGAGAATATGAAAATTAAACAGAAATGAACTAATCAAATCCAAAACTGAGTGAAAATGATTATTTTGGATATCTCAAAATAAGCACATTCAATTTGAACACAAAAAAATATACGCAAGTCGATTAAATATTACCTGCTGTGGTGGAGGATCAGCTCTCAGCATCATATTACTCCTGATGTTGTTATTGTCTGTCGGTACGACAGGCCTACTGATGGAGACTGGTTTCCTCAAGGCATTATTGTTTCTATTTTGATTCACCACGTCGGTAGGGCCATTCAGATCCGCGACTTTATTCTGCCTGCTCGCTTGAGTTTGCCTGAAATGTTTACCAATCGGATATGTTGAGAGCTATCAATTTAGTCCACTCAAAGTGGAGTGGAAAACGGTGAAATGGATATGTATTCCAAGTACTTTGTGATGGTTTTGATGGTCAATAAATTTCACGCGTGAATATATTCGAGTATCCACTTGTGATATTTGAAATGGAAACTGTTCTATAAAAACGGGCACACTCGCTGTCTATACTTGCCGTTTTATTGGGAAACGCTGCAATTAGATAACGTGTTACCTTCAGTTTTAAAAATAACCGACTATATCACCCGCCATCTGGCAGTAGTGGTATGTATTTTTGAGTGCTCAGTTTTATTTACAAAATACGCTACGGAATCTTTCGTCAATAGATTTTATAACTGGAAGGAGCCTTTGTCAAAGGGACCTACATAATTTATTAGTTCCACAGGAAGCCCGTTTTCCTCTTTCTGAAAGGCTCATAAATAATTACAAACGATTAAATTTGATGAACTCTTCTATTAAATATGTAAATAATTAATTTATAATAATTATACTATTTTCCTTTTTGGGGTCAAGAATTTTTTTATCTTATTTCCACGAAGAACTTATTACGTTGGATCCTGATAACTCTTTATTTCATTGTCTTCAGAGAAAAAAAATAGCATATACTATTCATAGTCTGTCAGATCTTTCTCTTCACACTTCATATTTACGAATAAAACAATGATTTTCTCTTCGTACTTTTTTGGGTTTCTAACCTATACCACAATCTGAAAAAATAGGTATTAATATTGGAATTTATACAAGTGTAGAAGGGGCTTCTATCTACCCCGACAAGTTACTGCAAAAATTGAAGAACAGTTGATTTGGATAGAACAAGTCCAATTAGTCAGCATCTTCTCGTATAACTAAATTTTGGAAATGGGAGCCGAAACGTCGACAAGGAAACTGTTCCAGACGCGGATCAACCGGAAGTTCCAGCTATCACATATCTGCCTATGCCTATCCGAACACGCAAATCCAATATTTATTATTGAAAATTTTCGTCATTGAAATTTGTCAAAAATTTCAGATTTTGACATAACCTTTTGTCCTTCAGGAGGGGCAGCTAGCTGCGATTCATAACAAGCGAACTCATAGAAATGCAATCTTGATATTTCCCTGACAGCATGATTAAGGCAGATTCCTTTAATTTCCGTTTCCCACCATTACCCACTTTGGCCATAATTTTTGTATCATTCCATTCTACTGTGTGATTCCTATAGTAAGACTAATTTCTTCATATTGTGGTAGGTTAGAAACAAATAAGAGTACGAAGAGAAGATTTATCAACCACAAAATAATGACTTTCAACCAATACTTTAAAACAATGATGTTATGTCAATATGAAAAGTAATATAGGATTTATTTTTCCGTTCTATATTATTTTATTATTCTTGTCTAAAACAACGTGCCTTCGAACGTTTTGCTGTTTTCGTTACATTGTACAAGATGTAAAAATAAGCAATTTAATTTCGATTGAGTCTATGGACATAATTTCGTATACACCTTATGCTCTATACTCTATGCTCTTCAGGTTACTTCCTATATTTAAGAATGGATTATCCAATCTTCCAAGTGCAATGTGGCTATCACACCCATTATTTAAAATAAATGTTTAAATGTACAGATTCACACGAAAGGGAAGCCCTTCAATGCTCAAAGAACAAACACCACGTGAGCCTCAGGAAAAACTTTCCACGGCAAGGAGTTCCAAAGTTCAGCTGTTCTATTGAAAAAAGAATCCTGAGCAAGAGAGGTTCGACAGGTGTTCAAGCTCATAAGAAAGAGGTGAGAATTCCTGACTCGTGACGATTAGTTTTCGAGATAATTTGAAGTTTTAAAGGTATTTGTATTGAGTTCAACGCTGTTTAAAATAAATCAAATTGTTTTTAAGGTACAATGTACGTTTAGAACTTCATGAAATAATAAATTTTTGCTTTTTATGACAACCTGCTAATACGTGTCCATGTGATTTCGTATTTTTTGTTTATTACGAGGAGATTTTTTCGGGGGATGGGGTTGGTTACCAATCGTTACAAAAATATTCTTCAAACAGAGTTGTAAAGGTATTCGAAAGACCTTCAAAACAAGGTGCCACTCGATCTACTTTCCCTATCTAAATAAGGGTCGTCGGACGCCCCCTTCCGAGGGGGTGCGTACTACAAAATATCTGATTAGTCTGAAAGGTGTCCCCCTCCAATTAGAAATCGATGTGTCCGAGCTTTTTTTAAAACTCTTAATTTTTATTTTCAAAAACGGCTCTGTTAAGTTTTCGTTGTTACACACTGTATATACTGAAACAAGCCGTATCTGTGCCTTGTAGACCATTAGAAGCTGACGATAAGTGAAATACTTTTTCGCACGAAATAGAAATCCAAGCTTCCATGAGAGATTATTACTGATCGTAATTCGTAGTATCGAGATACTCGACTTTGTAGGAATAGTTGCTCCTGACATCCAAATATTGGATGAAGATAGATCGGCTTTCTTTGAGAAGATACATGCCTGGGTTATCCCAGCTGATATGGGGACTATGTAAGAGAAACTAGTAAAAAGAGTACTGTCGTCTGTAGTACATGCACTGAATAAGATGTTTTTTCCAGAAAATCATTGATATGAAGCAGAAACAAAGTGAGCGCCAAAACTGAAACCTGAAAGAGGGAAAATCGATGGATCTCGAGGCTCATAGCAAATTGGTAAAAAACAAAGCAAGAACGATTGGTTTGATGGATTGAAAATATGTTGACTGTTTCTAAGAAATATCTGAGGATGCCTTACAAAATAGTCATGAGTTCAACTTAATGTATAGAGTTATGTTGAACCGCAGTCACATAATATAATAATAAAAATCCATCGAATTTAAACATTAAAAAATGTATACCTACACGTTATACAATACATGTATATTCTTCTAAATTGAACTATGCTTTTTATTCATTCCCTAAATATGGTGGACGACGTTATTCTTTTATGTGAGCAGGGGGTTTGTCATTTATGTTGACTGCACTAAAATATATCGATGAGTTCTTCACCAGAGTAGAAGATGGTATTGGAGGTATAAGCATACAAATGACATTTAAAATTTTGTGTTCAATGAGCAGAGGTTTACACGAGTCCCTCTATTGGGCTTGAAGAATATTTTATATATATATATATATATATATATATATATATATATATATATATATATATATATATATATATATATATATATATATATATATATATATAACTGCTGTTTTCTGCATAACGAACACACATAATACATGATGATTTTGCCACAAACCACTCAGAAAGATATACTGTAACTCACGAAATAACCTCTTCCACAACATTCGTCAGTGATCATTTTGATGATGGGCGATTTTTTACTAGATTAGTCATTTCCCAGGAGAACGACAGGCACATCACATTTGAAAGTGAAAACTTCATTATTTTTAAATATATTTATAGTTGAAATTTAGAAAGAGCATCGATCATGAAAAAATATAAATAAAACTCACCTGAACCCGAATCTGGCGACTCTGGTGGCGTTGGCTTCCTTCTTGGGCGGCGCGAGCCGGGGCGTCGACCGCCCCGTCGGCGCCGCGTTCGACGTTAGGCCGTCGGTGTCGGCGCAGGCGTCGTTGCCGTTCCTGTCGAAGGCAGCGGCGGCGTCGGTGGGGTTGGCAAGGCGCCGCGCGGCGCTCGCGTTCGACGCCACCGTCGGCGGGCGGCGCTTGAAGCCGAACGACGTCGCGACGCCTCTGGTGGACGCTGTCGAAGTCGAGTCGACGCATGCTGCCGCGAAGCGCTTGTTGGCGTCCTGGGGGCTCAGCCGGTTGTGGCGGAGTTTGTTGTTCTCGTCGTCGGGGCTCTAGAACATTTTCATCGCTGTTATAATATGATAATAATAATAATACTTATATCCTGAGATTTGAATAGAATTATGAAAACAGTCACGAAAGCTACATCAAATTATCGAGGCAAGAGGTTCACATTGAACAATACAAACACTAATGAAATGAGAAAGGTAAAACAGGTGGAAAAATTAATTTTATCAAACATGGAAAATAAAATAGCTTAGTTCCCAATCAGCTGAAATATATTTCTACAAAGAGTAAAGAGTAGTTTCATATAACGACTCTTATAGTTTTTTCTTGAGAAGTTTAGAAATCGGCATTATTTTCGGTCCATTTTACATAATCATTAACTTGAAATTTGGTATTGAAAGGTTACAATTCTGCCTATTTAGCCTGATACCATCAGTGTATTTTATACATCTTGAAATTCATCAGTACGTACAGACAGGAGTTGAAGTAGTTTCAACTACTAAAATTAATGAGGAAGAGATGAAACAGTTCCAATGTTTAGTTTTGCATGAGGTAGTATATTTTTCGAAAAACATTATATTTAGTTAGTATCAAATTCTGAACTATATTAATGAATTTTAATACGGTTTAATGCATCCTTGTATAACATTTGTTTCTTCGGATGATTACACAATAATAATGGATAAACGAAGTTATCTCGATAAATACATTTCGTATAACTATTTTCCAGCTCTACACTCTCTGAACTATTAACACACCAAACAACTATGCTTTCATGATTTACCTCTCTCTTTTTTTACATATTACCTCTTTTACGCCTATGATTTTTTTTTCAATATCAATTGCCATTTTGTTGTTTTTCCACTTCCATCAAAACAAAAATTATCATAATTACCCTAACACTAGATTGAAAAATGAATATTGATACCAAATGTCGATTTTCTCCCGAACTGAAAATAGTTTGTTGATTGAAATTTCAGGAAGTATTCTTCAAGAGTATGCCAATCGACGAATGCAAACAAAAATGCGTATCATACATTCATTTTTCGTAAAATAATAAATTTCGCAATTTCTGGTACGAATTTCCAGAAATATGTCAATTTTTACGCAAAGTGAAAATAATTTGTTGATGAAAATTTCAGGAAGTATTCTTCAGGACTATGTCTATCGGTATGCAAATAGAAATGCGTACCATACATTCATTTTTCGTAAAAAAAATAATTTCGCAATTTTTGGTCCGAATTTATCGGAAAATGTCGATTTTTCTCGCGAACTGAGAATAGTTTATTGAATAAAATTTAAGAAAGTATTCTTCAGGACTATGTCCATCGACGTATGCAAACAAAAACGCGTACCATACATTCATTTTTCGTAAAAAAATTAATTTCGCAATTTTTGGTCAGAATTTTTCGGAAAATGTCGATTTTTCTCGCGAACTGAGAATAGTTTATTGATTAAAATTTCAGAAAGTATTCTTCAGGACTATGTCCATCGACGTATGCAAATAGAAATGCGTATCATACATTCATTTTTCGTAAAATAATAAATTTCGCAATTTCTGGTCCGAATTTTCAGAAATATGTCAATTTTTACGCGAAGTGAAAATAATTTGTTGATGAAAATTTCAGGAAGTATTCTTCGGGACTATGTCTATCGGTATGCAAACAGAAATGCGTACCATTTTTCATAAAAAAATCAATTTCGCAATTTTTGGTCGGAATTTTTCTCGCGAAATGAGAATAGTTTGTTGATGAACGTTCCAGGATGTATTCTCAAGATTTTGTGACAAACCTGTCAAAAGAATAGGAATGATTCTATTGTAGAAGATCATTGACATACAAATCTCTAAAAGAGCGTAACATTGCTCATTTTTCTATGATGTTCCGAAGAATTCTCTATTCTCGTCTTATAGAAAGGGTCCGTTCTAAATTCCGAAGGTGCAGTGGGGGCGTTACGTTCGCCTTGAAATCAAATATCGATCGATTCAGCTTGGATTGTACAATATCCACCTCAAGAAGGCACCGTGCAGTAACGACTTGCATCACACCTTCGATTCATGAATAACGTCTGGCTAGCGCAACCGGCGCTTTTAGGGAAACCTATGATTATCTAACGATGCACCGCCGTTGAAAAAATTGCAAACAATAGGAAACGTGTTTGCAATCAGCAAGATAATTGAAGAGCGATCCGTCTCGCGTTGAGAATTCGAAAATTATAATTCAAATCGCTGTTATATAAATGACCTCGTTCTTTTGCAGAGTGGATCAGAGCAAATATGTCGCGATGTACTACTTTCATGGATTTCATCAGTTTTGAACTGAACTCGGTAATGATATTTGATCTTTCATTTGAACAAGAATTATGAAGACTCCGAAGAGTAACCACAAATTATTTAATGATTAGAAATCTAATCCCACTTGGCACAGAAAATCGTTCCACATCCGGATGCGCAGTAAACTCCCTGTGTGTTTCAGATGGCTGTTCGTTCCAAAATGGGCAAAAGGTCACCAAGGATAAGTTCTAAATAGTCATTTAGCTTGTCAAATATGAGAAGACACCTTCGTGTGAATATCATCTTGAAGCAATGAGTCAAGCTTTTCAGGGTAAAATTTCACGGTTGTTTCTTTATTTGACAAGCCTCAACTTTCATTCAAAAACGGTAGCTCATCTTCATTGATATCGACGTAGAGACCGAGAAGAACATCTGCTGATCCATTCAATTCGGAAGGGTAAAGTTCATCATTGAAAATATTTCACCTCTTCATTTGAAATAGACCGCAGGCATGTGACGTCACATGCATCAGCCTGCTGGACAAACAAATCGTATTTCCATAAGCAACAATGGTAATTTAATGAGATTATAATTGAAATTCTGAGATACAAAATAACTACATAACAATTAAGTCATATTGTTTTATCAAGTGAGGAAATGGAATTAAAGATATGCAATGTAAAACGATTATTTTCATGGGTAGAAGGAAGTTTTAAAAACCTGATTTTTGAAGAAGATAAAGCCACAAATCATGACGTACTTGGATCGACTGGAAAAAGTTAGATCTCATTGAGAAACGATAATGGACAGATAGAAACATGAGTATCAATCGATTAAAAAAGGTATAAGAGAATTTCATTTTTGAAATAGTCTGAAACTTAACGAATTGATTGACTGGGAGAAATACTTGCAGACCTTCATAACCGAGCTAGTAAAAACACTTCTATTTTGAAATCCACTTTTATCGATGGGAAAGTTCAGTCAATTACCATTAACTCAAAGAAACCAATTATATCTCGATTAAATTGTCGTACCAGGCATTTTCAGAGGAAAAGTATTACGTCCGATAGAGAATGTTTCAAAATGAATTAAATGTTAAAAATGGGGGTTCTTGTAGAAAACATCAAAAGGAATTCAGAATATCTCAAAAACCCTGAAAATTTTATAATTCATGAAATCGATTGACAGAATTAGCAATAAAAAACGTGGTATTTATTATCACTTAATAATGTGACTTCTATCTAGAGAAGCATGTGGTACGAAAACGTTCATATTATCAATGTTACACGTAGTTCCAACAGTACGACATCAAACAGAAGCGTTCATTAGTGAACCTCATCGACCAAATGGTGTTCGATTCTTGATATATTCACATCATCGATGCCTACTTTTCGAAGGTTAGCGCTTATGCAATTTCGTTAACGGTAAATTGAATCGCTATTCGAAAGAACCTGTACAAGTTACAGTGTACGAGCACTTGCGATATTTCGTAGAGAACAATATACATTGCGAATCGAGGTAATTGCATTTTACCTACAGCAGAAGTGTGAAGGCGAAATTGACGCGGTACAAATCTGAGATATGGGCAGGGAACTATTTGAGCAATTTCTGGGCTGAAGCGTTGCTAATCAAATTCTTGGCGCGATCACCTTTGAGATATTGTATTGCTCCTGAGGCAGGGATCGTTCTTTCGAGATTGGTATTGATTGGTATGTGGTCATGCAAGACGATAACAATCGAATTAGTTGTGTAGTGTAGTGTGGGTTGAAAAAATGTGACCGAATAATTGGTTAATTTTGAGAAGATATTTTATAAATATTATTATAATTATTATTATAACGGAACAATCTGTAATTTTTATTATATTGAACATGTCTGTTAGTCGTGCTCGTTAATCCATTTCTCGCAGTTTCGACTTCTGAGGGTTGACGTTCCTAGGGAGGCTTTCATTGCCCCTTTTTTGCCCAACCCCTAAAAACGTCTCTGACGTTTTATACATAGTTCTATCAGTTTGTTGGCCCTATATGTAATTGGCTCATAGTTTATTAGTATATGATGGAAGTTTCCTTTGTTTTCCCAGAATTGATTCAATTTCAGATGAATATTCATCATCCTTTTCGAAAATCATCGGTAGTAAGCGGTTTTAGCACTCAACAGGTCGATTTTTCGCACGTTCAAACAAAAAGAGTTTCACATGAACCTAAATTCCTCCATTGAAATCGCTAACAATGGATTGTTGCTGATTGCCGCAACTGTTCTTCTGACCCAGCAGAATAATTGAATGGCTGACTGGCAAGTTCCCATCCTCATTCATTCATTCTTTCGAACGGGCACTGTCACGACTCGTTTATTTAATCAACGTCGCAACACGGTGTTCTGGGAAAGGAATAATGAATACATTGGAATCTATTAGACCTGTATACCATCGAGAACGAACTATATACTGGAATTATTTCATATTTATATAGGAAAGGGTTCAGGGGACCATTCACAGATGGCCTACTCTGTACTGATGTGGAGCAAATATTCCAGAATGGAGATACAAGTAGTTAAACTGGATGAATAAGCTGAAAGGGCAGGTTACTCCACTTGATAAGTTTTTTTTTTTGATTTATGAAGGCCTTGTGTACCACCAAAACGATCTAGATAAAAAAGTGTGTTTCAATCCCTTCCCAAGACGTGTCAATTTTTTTGTGAAACGCGTATCGAAGTTGATTATTTTGGGGTTTGAATCACAAAGAAGTCACTTTTGTACACTGAACTTTAATGAACACACGTACAAAACTGTAATTCACTTAGACAGTACCTACCGTTAGAATTAAAATGTCTAACACAAGACATCAATATTTATGAATGATAGACATAAACAGAGCTTGTTTGCTTATAATTTCAATAATAAAACAAACGATGAGATTGGAACCTTTGGTGAAAACGTTGAAAATTTTCCTAGATATCAATGAACCTAACACCAAACTGATGTTTGCAATTTGTTTGTTACTGCTACTCATTCATACAGATATTCGATAAAGTGATATGAAAGTTGCATATAAAACTTCTTACAAATTACAACAGCTCCTTCTCAACCCAAAAGATAAATTAGAAAAGACAGGAAAGTCGGGAATTTATGAAATCAGCTGTGAAGATTGCAACAACAAATACATCGGCCATAGCCGACGAGCTATCAAAACCCGTTTCAAGGAGAATTTTTCACACATGAAATACGGAAGGGTACAAAAATCCAGCGTGACCAACTCACTCTAGACAAAGACCACAAAATTGGTGAAAGCCATTTGAAACTGATCAAGCATGTGCATGACACAAGACTACTCGATGCATGTGGGAGTCTAGAAAGAGCAAAATGTAAAAACAGCATGAATGGTGACAGGGGACCTATCCCCTTCACCCCGCTCTTCAATCTCTTGTTCAGATATTAATCAGAATAATCAATAATAACAGATGACGAACCAAAAAACTTTGCCGGTAGTGACTGCACTAGTTTATAGTTGAAAATTTGATTAGAATTCGCATTAACAAAGCCCATATCGAACCGAAAAACAAGTATATAAACAGCTAAACCTAGTCTTTGGATTAAGTATCATTTTTCTTCTCCTGAAGATGCTAACCTTGTTAGCGAAACGCGCGTCTTGTGCCAAAATATCAGTTTGGTGTTAGGGTAATTGATCTATAGGAAAAATTTTATCATTTTAATGTACTTTTTTGATTTTTGTTTTTTAATCACACATTATGGGTATACACAGAGATATTATCTATAATTGCACAAATCTTGTAACCTCATATACTTTTATAGAAGACATGCAGTTCGCAGTTCCACTCGTGAAATAATTGGAATTATGTTGAAATGTGAACAGTTTTATGATCTGCCATATTATGATGCTTGTAGAATTTTCGCAAAATTATATCTCAAAAAATGTCATCAAACTAACACCAAAATTCGACGCGAGTTTCGCTGGCCGAAATAGATATCTTCAGGAGAAGAAAAATATGTTCAATTGATATCTTCTAGTGTCAGGTATCTGTTGACAGTTATCACTTTCCGAGTCACTTTCATACCAACGGTTCAATTCTCAACGACTATGCAGAATCTCACCAAGATGAAAAGACATAATGTGACGTGAAGTGTCATATTCCTCTAGATTGGTGATATGTCGTATTACGCACTCCTTTTCGATCAACTCGTAAATAAATGAATTGATGTTTTTGAAACACAAGCCCGATTAATACAATTAACTGTTCAAAAGGAAATTCAGTTCCATCAACGATGTATGGTCAGTAACTCGATATGGAAAAATTCGACGATCCGTAGAAAACCTTACCCTAAGGTCAGGAGGGCACTCGTCCATGAGTAGGTCGCCCAAATGGCGCTGCATTTTTCCGAAATGGACACACTCGCGGCCGCACTATTCGACTACATTTTCACGGAAAATGGGCCTGGAAATCGTCTAGGCATTCGGAGTGAATCATTCGCGAAAACCGTTTTCGCATCGCGTCGATAGTTGCGTCAGTGGTGGCGATGGACGTCTGGACGGGATTGATCGGCGGTACGGCGGCGTCGCGACGCCATGCGCCGTCGCTTTTATCGTTCTCACGAAAGCGTCTCCAGACAATGGGCTCTTGGATGCGGTCCAGCAGAGACCCGCTGGGCCGAAAAATCAATTTCCCATACTGGTCACGCTGCAGCGATTTACCCGATTGGAAATATATACAACAATGCGCTGGATTGCATTTAAAGTTCAATAGACCTAGCAATAAACGTTACATCATTTCTAAAAAGGCCTCGAGCAACATTTTTTGAATTTTATTGGTTGAAATAAAAATCCAATCGAATTAGTTTCATTTCCGATAACAAGAATAATATTTTTAGGTGTATTATACCTAAGCACATATTTATTTCACCAGCCCCGATAGGTGTAAATCGAGAATGAAGATATTTTTCAGTGCTTCAGGCACCCATTGTGTATGCACAAGTTCAAACTATTCAACTCTTTCGAAACTTATTAAAAAAAACATTGTGAAATGAAATATGTGGAAACATCAGATCAGATACGTGAAGGAAATGAAAAAGTAATAGCAAGGAAAAAAAGGAAAAAAAACGGAAGGAATCAAAAAACTTCAAGTGGAACCGAGAAAACCAAGAATGCAACAAAATAGTTGAATATAAAAAATATGAAATGGAAATTTCAGAGACAAATAGAATTACGAAAGGATATAAATAAATGATAAATAGGTTAAAGGAAGTAAATGAGTCAAAAATAACGGAAATGAATTCATGAAATCAATCAAATCTATCAGAATATGTGTAAAAGTATATTAGGAAGAAAACTGGTGTCATCAAATTTGTGAAAAATAACAATAGAGAGCATACAAATAACTCTGGATCACCAAACCTACCAAAACATATAAATAAGATTAGCGATAAAAAAGGTACTAAAAGACCTTTTTTTCTAGGCCTGCCACTCTGAATGATTCCAGCGTTCCTTCAATATTTCTCAATTTTCCAGATTAATTTCATTTCTTCGTATATTCTGAAACATCATTGAATTTTTCTAATTGATTTTTTTTTCACTCAGCAAATAAAATGCATGATGCAAATTTTTTTTTGGAATGTTTCATAAATTTTTACAATGAAAATATACTTGAATGTTCGGAAAGTTTTGTCACCAGACGATAATGATGAATTCGAAATTTTTGTATAGATAAATTACCAAGCTGATATTATTCGCACTCGACGCGCATTCCTCAAATAAGGTTAGCATCTTCAGGAAAAGGAAACTGGGATATAACAATTTGGAATCGCTGAACATACTTGATGTATCTAACAGAGTCTGTATCTCTAAAGGTGGCATTTCCTGGCAGTTGCCTGCCATCAAACCCATTCAAGTGTTTGTTACGGTATGTTCAAATAAGGAATTTTCAACTAACCAATTTTACTTTTAAACTATGATTATTGCAGTTATACATATATGCGAAGTCCTAGTTCACACAGAAAAATAAATCAGGTTGTCGAAATATATTACGACATACATCATGAATAATGAATTAATCTTAGAATAACGAAGGCCAGATCGTATTTTTTCTCTAGAATTTTGGCTTCCTGTTTGTACATATTTTATCAACAGAATTGATCATCATAACGATGAACATCCTGAGTAAACCGTGAGCGGATAATTAAAACACCGGGTGGTTTCCTATCTTCAGATCAACAGACACAAAATTATTGCGTTGACTCACTTTTTGAAAGTGTAGTGTACCCGTCTAGATATTCATGCCAGTACGCCAATGGGCGCAATTAGACTCTCCGTATCTATCAGGTTTCTGGTACTGATAAGGCATTGTATTAAGCTGAAGAAACATTGTCTGTCGGATGCGAAGATACCATCTCTCGCACAGTTTTTTCTTCCTATTTTCATCAGGCGAAAGGAAGTCTCATTAAATATGGCCGTGAATGCGGACCGAAAAGATTGTATATACCCACTCTCTTACCACAAACGAAAGCTATTTGCCCACGAGTATTCTTATTCGGGTTATCAAGAATGTAATTTACAAAATCAATAGTAGGGCACAATTTGCTCAATTTCAATTTTGAAGCAACCGGTTGGAGTTAGAGTCAATATAGTGCACATTTTAAAAATATCACGACATGAATGTCTTCGAGACACATTTGACATAATTCGAAGAATTCTTCTGGGCAGTGATAACAGGGCCAGAGCTGCTGAAATTTCCCACAAACATATACCATACCTCAAACGACTACTCACCGAGCATGATAAAGATTGATCAATTGCTGTTTATTCAAAATTTGTCTTATAGTTTTGAAAATGTATCCTAACGAGTATAACCTCGACGTCAACTTTTCACAGTGAGTCCTGAAATTCATCGAAGCGTCCGGGTGTAGGATTACTTGAGTTTTTGCATTATTGAAATGGAGATCTGAATTATTTACAAAATTTACAGTTTTAGATAAAGCCAAAGTACATTTTTGAGTGAGAACATTTTCATTTGAGTCAGACACGAGCAAAGAAATATCATCAGTATAAATGACATGATTGGTTCCAACACTAATCAAACTGAGTGCGTTGATATATAGAATGAATAATAATATATAATAATAAAGGATTCACTTTCTCAGAGGGCCTCAGCTGGTTTACGGAGAAACCTATTTTGGGTGCCTGTCTGCTGTGGAAACTGTTCGTTTTCATTTCAAATGGTAATTTTTTACTTTGCCTTTGTTTGTTTGATGTTGAAACAATTTTCCAAATATCGACTCATCATCAACATATCTGAAATAACAGAAGGTATTTTCCATAGTTGCTCTCACATTTCTATGACTCACCCAAATGAGTTGAAGTGGGTTTTTAAATCGTTAATAATAGTCATTTATGATATAAGTGCTAAAAGTGATATTTTATTTTGTGAGAAGGGAAGTTTGGGACACGACGCCGAAGGCGGAGTGTTCCATCCCTTCAAACAAAATAAAATCACTTTTAGCAGGTATATCATACACTATTTTTTTCTACATACACCATTCAAAGTCCAAATTAACGCATACCTATTTTACATAAATTAATTGATGAAATAATAGGCTCGAGATCATCAGTTTTGAATCAAATTTCATCTAATCTATTCATGAAACAAGTTGCCAAGGTAATCAAAAACAGGATTCGTTGATTTGTCTTTGTTGACAACTAACGTCAATAAATCACGAATTATTATTTCTCGTTTCTTCGTTCCTCGATGGAAAGTGATCCAGAAAATTAATTTCTACCGCTAGAAATTGAAGAAGCTGCCAATAAAGCTGCTTTTGAATTATCGCCTAGTAAGTCAAGTGTGATCAGAAATGTCAGTGGCAAGGAAGCCAGTGAAAAAGTTCTTCTTGCATACTTTGAAGAAAAGTCTAAAATATGGAAATCGTCAACGTTTTGGTCGAATTACTCTATGTTAAAGTCGATGATGAACATAAATAATCATGACATAAGCAGATATTACAAGCTTGTGGCTTTTTTGAAGCGGAAGGGTGAAGGATATCGACCGAAAATCACTTTTAGCACTTGTGCTAAAAATGATTTACTTTTAACACCATTGTCATAAAATGGCATTTTAGACACTGACAGCATGCGTCAAAAATTATACTTTTACTGACGTTTGTAGAAAAATATCATTATAACACCATATATGGAACAAGATATGGAACTTGCTCGGTTACACTAATGACAGACCCTATATGTACAGGTCATAATCATCCAACTAAAAATTCAATGATAACAAGTTGCTTTCACCAAAAGTAGCGGAATGAATTCCTTCGTAAAAAATGCCGCCAAAGTGAAGTTGAATTCGTCAATGATAAATCACTGGGACTTTTTTACGGAACTCGTACGTGGTCCGATTAACGCAAAACGTGACCCAAAAAGGCGAAAAGTTTCGTTCTCGAGGAATGTAAAAGTGAATGTATCCTCGCATGCAAATACCTTTATTATGAAGAGTCATCATCGTTGAGCACACGAAGATAGCTGGAATGTAGCTCACCCATTATCCTTTCGTGATTTGATGAAATCGACGATCGACGATGTGTTCAAGAGAGATTCCCGTTTTTTTCGGCGTTATTACTTATATCATTAACGAGATGGTATTTATGTTTTTTATCCGAGATAGATGTCAAATAGTCATGAGCCAATACTACAAATTTCAAAAGAATTTCACTTAGAAAGGGCGCACCTAACTGAAAATTCTCCTTATGTACAAAAAGTTGCAGACCAAAGCAACGGTAAGAACGAACTCAACATTCTCCTCCACTTTCGATGCATAAATATTCATTGATATTCGCTTTCGAAGAGAAAATGATCTTGTTCAGCGTCCAGATGAAAAAATCTACTGATACTGAAATTTATTAATTGTACCTAGGCTTGAGGTCTGGTAATAATATCAAAAGTATGAAAGTATAATTTCAACATATCCGATAAAACATGCCTGATTTCCAAACAAATAAAAATTTTAATGACTAAAATCGTAAGCAACGAAATTTAGCCTTGATATGTCGTTGGCACTGCATGTGAACGCAAATTGATAAGAAAAGTAAACATTGATGGTGTTATATGTTCCAAGTTACTTATAGGTTAATTTTCATATCAGCTCTTAGATATTTTCATACATCTACGGACTGAAAAGTGGATTCATAGTTGAGGTATAGTCTATCCTAATTCGGGGTTTCGAAACAGACCATAATTATGTCAGCTCTAAGAGATCGATGAAAAAAATGTGAGGTACTATTTCAATTCATTCGAGTCAAGTTATCTAAAATGCTCTCAATAAGTATATAGCTACGAATATTTTTTTGAAACGATACGAATTTTTTGACGTAATTAGAACACTTATCACACTTTCAATTCGTGTTCTACATCTACAAAAAAACATCAGCATTCTCGTCGTTTGTCTACTCGTCTACTAGGAATACTTTTCTCATTCAAGATATTCATTAGAAACGTCTCCAAGAGTAACCTTCATTTTTGATAATAAATGCAATTCGGACAGCAGAAAATATTGGAGATTAATTTCATTGATTGAAGAAAAATGCTAGGATAATGCTAAAGACGCTATATCCGTCGCAAATGCAAGTAAAATGTGCTCGATACTATCGAATGATACTATGATATATACCATTAGAGTGGCGTACTTGGTCCTTTCGAAATTTCAAAGTTTTGTAATTTTCGCGGTTCATCCAATTCAGATTTACTGTGAAAAAAATAAATAAATGGAAGAATCATAAAAGGTAATTTTTTCCTATAAATGAAAACCAACCGAAATGAAGAAATGTAATATAATTATTTTCAATGACAATTATTTATTCATTAAAACACGAATCCATTCATTTATTTATTTACTTTTTGGGGTTTTCCGGTTTGTGCAAGGAGATACTCAACTAATGGATAAATCTGCATAAGTTTGACTCACCCCCCTTACCGTCTTTCGTTTGTGCATTTTGTCGGGTCGGTTGTGGGAAACTGCTGCAGATGCTGCGAAGGCCCCTGCGGCCTTACGAGACATGCATTGCCCCATGGGATTTTGGCGGCTCCACCCCCGAAGGTTCTGTAACGGAAATTACCTCATAACATGTCGTCTTCGTGCGTCAGGACACTTAATTTGATTAACTTTGGCCCGCTTATTTTTTTCATATAATCGATAATGAGCTAATTAAATGATAGGTTCAGCCACCTTCGAAAAGCTCGTGGGGTGAATACACAGGACGACAGAATCCTACCAAATGCTTAAATATTTTAGGATGTAATCATTTCAATGGTTTCCATTAAACTTGATCTTTATTTTTTTATTGTAATAGGTTTTTTATAGCGAATCAGTCTTTTTTATAAAAGTGTGATTCTAGCGTTGTACACTTGTTCAGATCTTCGTTAATATATCTACTCATAGGCATGAATTTGCAATCTCGTATGCAATATCAACTATCGAGTAACAAGTGAATAAATTGATTAAAAACTCTCCACCGAGGCATAATTATGCACTTCACAAATACTGCAGAAAAATCAGGCTACTATGATGCAGTGCGTACTGACAAAATTCACGATTCAAAAATGGATTAATTACTGCTAAAAATAAATTTCACGCATGCATATCTTATCATATATCAGAGAATCTGCCTCGGATTCTGCAATCAGTGTTCCATCCTCGTAATTTGATGATACATCTGACAATTCCAACAAGTTGTCAATCTCAATACACACTGGATCTACCTAAATTCTATAATTTTTTGTCTCAATCATTTATGTATTAAAAATTCATGGTTAGGTTTTTTCTAATAAATGGCAAGATATTACAAAAATCGAGATAAAAATACGCAAATTTCAATATGAAGCACGAAGTCGACTATTTATATCAACAACAAAAATAAATTCAATTGAAATAATGTAGAAGAAATTCATCTTCCTTACCCAAAAAAAAGTCTTATCAAAGGGCAGGATTAATATCCTGATCGCTTCATAAATGACACGATCCAGACTTGTTCTTGTATTCAACCCAAATAATTTTTTTCTGGAGATTGACGGTTTTTCAGCCTCATCCTGTATATTCATCACAAAGGTAGAAATTCAAGGAAAACGACTCTTCTCGAAAACATGTGCAAAGATATAGAAGGACTTGTACGATGACAAAAAGCATAACAAAAAGATTATCATCCAATTTCTTCAGCTTTTTTCCTCCACCTTTGCAGGGGCATTGGAGAAAGTGGGCATCGAATAAATTTTCACTGAAAATCTTTATTATCAGGCAGTGGCGGATCCACGGGGGGGGGGTTCGGGTCCGGACCCCCCCCCCATTAGGAAAATAAGATTTTTTTTTTCAATTTTTATCAGCTCCTAATTTCCAAATTTTGTTAGGGAACGAAAAAATATCACATGAGCAAGACAAAAAAATAAAATTGAATAATTTTTTTTGCTTTAAAATTGAAGAACTTTAATCATTATTATTACATTCCATTGAAAACTAAAGAGCAGGCTATATTTGAACATTAGTAAATTTTCATTTTTTAACAACCAATTTCATCAATTTATTCAATTCAATAATCCTCCAATTCCTAAAAAAAATAATTCTCAAGAATTAAAAATAGTACAAACAAGATCTGGACTGAATGTTACCCAAACAAACAAATTTCGCTTGAAATTTTTGGACTCACCGATTGTTCTTTCCTTTTTTTTTCTGTTTCAGTCGGTTCAGACGCTGGATCAAGCCGAGTAAAATATGAAAATAAAGTCCTCTTCATGTTGTAGGTTCAAAATAAAATGCTTTCTTTTTTTCTATCAAATTGAAATTTTTCTCGATGACACTTTAAAGAAAATTGACACTTGTCAGGCTTATCGAGGAAAAGTTTGAGAAATTTCTGACAGTGCTGTCATTGGATCCTTTTTGGCGCAGTATTTGAAAAATTAGACTTGTTACATTTGTGATGAGTATTGTGTATGCCGGTAACGATTTGAATATACTATGTATGAGTAGAATATGCTGTTGATTAAGTTGAATCAAGTCGATTCGAATTAAAAAAAGGAAAGTTTCGAACCTAATTTACCTCCTGGCTACACCTTCAAATTTTGCTCATGTTAATCTCTTTCACCTTTTTTTTGGATCTTGACTAGTTGTTGCTATACGGTAGCTCATAATTTTCTGTTATATATATATATATATATATATATATATATATATATATATATATATATATATAAATTTTGAGTTATGGACCCCCCTTGACCTGATCCTGGATCCGCCACTGATCAGGGCTAATGAATATTATTGTGGTAAAGGTATATACAATATTTTCACGCATTTGACACATACCAATTCAAAATAACCATGCGAAAAATATTGTAATGAAAATAGTATCAAAGAATGTTATTGTTGACATAAAAACTGTTTTAGGAGAACACGCTGAAATAACATTTCTTTACCAGCGCATCCATTAGTAAAAAAAAGGTATAAATGCATTTGTTGGACATTCGTGATATGTGAACTAATCAGTGAAAATTTTTAGCATAATAATAATGTTATTCTACCTATTTCTGATATTCAACACAGACATGATCAGTTAATCCATTTTTCGTGTGTTCATTAACACTGTTGGCATTTTTTCTTTCTTTTCTGAAGTTTTGTCCCCCATACTGGAATGCCAAGTGAAAACAAAAAACTTGTGATTGATTAGGTATCTACTTTATATTTCATCGACAAAAATAAAATATTATAAGACCGGAATGACACCATACTCCGTAATCTCCCACCGAGCTCACAACCTCCAATTGCTTATTTCAATTATTATTATGTAGTCCAACAATTGAGTCAGAAGAAGTTTTTTATTGAGGAAGAAAAGTCACCCACCACCTCTCCAATAACCTAACCCTTTTTACATCTTCACTTTAACGAATATTCACAGAGTACTTACTGTCTACATCAAAATTTTGGTCGCGTTGAAAAGGGAGATTTAATGTAAGCTCTCGTGTATCGAGAATTTCGAAGAATCAGTTCTATAACCACAGGTAAAAATATGATACTTAGTACGAGCCTCAAAAAAGAGGTTTCAGTCAAACATCATATTTTTATCTTGGAATTATAATCATAATATAATAATATTTATCTTGAGACTGGACTATAAAGTTCCAGAAAAATATTTGAGTAGCTCTCTGTGAACAATCGTAGGATTTTCATAACACAGAAGCGTAATGCACATGTTAACCATCCACCAAACGAAATATACCGAATACTTACACTCTTATTACTTTGTCCAACAAAACCGTATGCTCGATACAAAAAGGAATCACTGTTGGGGAAGAAAAATAATATGAAATCAGGTATTCTGTGGTTTTGAAGGGATATTCTTAGACTACATAACACAACCTTCGTTAAGATGTACTCCCGATAGGTGCTTTTTCATCATTTATGTTTTTTCCGGTTTCTTTTGAACTGTTTACTATGTGAAAAACCGAGTGAAATACGCTAAAAATGAGATTCACAAGATAATGAATTTTAATTGATATAAGTACAGCAACATTATTTTGAAACAAAAGGAGTCTTATTCCTCGATACAGACTCATTTCATAACTTTTTGCAAATATTATCTGAGTGGGAATGTGGGAATTATTTCACCAGAACCTTCACAGCTCATTTCCATTCTTTGAAATTTCTCCTTCGATATAATTTTCCAATAGAAAAACATAACAAATGACCGAGTAAATTTGTATAAAAAATACCTAAGTACTCCATTTGAAGATGAATAGTGTTGGTTTGGACTTCCCTTGCCTATATTGACTATATAGAAACATATTGCTAAGAAAAACGAAAAAAAAAAACCTATAAGAAATACAAATCAAATAAGGCAATCAAATCAAAACAGAGAAGTTGAGATATACTTTTGGTCAAAAAATAAAATTGAAGGTTTGATTGATCTCAATTTTTTTTCACAAAATTATTTTCCGAGTTATTTTCTTTGATCAAACCTATGAATTTATAATGTTATTTTTTACCAAAAATCCACTTCAACCTTTTTGTTTGAATTTGATTGCCTCGTTTGATTTGCATTTCTTATGAGTTTTTAATAGCAACATGTTTCACTAGAATTTATAATATAGCAAAGTCGGAACCAATACCGCTCAGCAAAGGACACACTGTCGACCATATTCAAGCAAACAATTCAAAGATATTGACTGTTTCGATCTCGGCTTTGACTGATATGAAAGAAAGACGGTGAATGACCTCACTTAATATCTTGCTGAATTACACACAGAGAAGGGGAAAACGTTCTTTTTCTATCTAATCTTCCAGGAGTGTCACTTCTGAATGAAAGGATGAGAGCTGTGCACGAGACTTTGGATTTATCGTGGGATTTATAGATTGATGGTCAAAGTAAATAAGCTCGTAGGTAAGTAGGTACTTATATAGGTGGGTTTAACATTTTTTTTCAAAATCATCTGCGGCAAGTAAGTACCTATGACATTCGTGCCTAGACTTTTGTTTTTGATTGAGCCATCGTGAAAGTAATTATTTCTTGTCCTCGGTGATAAGCCCATTATTTATTCCTTCAGAATGATACAAACCTATATTATCGTTGATCATATTAGATTAGAATATTTTCAGGTACTTAAACCCGTCTGTCGTGAAAATAATTTTTGCAAGTAGGTAAGTATTATAGGTAGTTATGATTAATAAGTCCATATCCAGGGGGTGACCACCCTAGCAATACGTTTATAAATTTGACCCGCAGTATTGTTTGATTTTCGGCCGAAACCACTTTGGAAATCGCAGTAGCTAGAGAAATTCCAAAAAATTATTGAGATATGCTAATTTTTTGGGGAATATCGGGGTATTTTTCTTTGTATCGAAATCGAGATCGAAATAAAAACTCGGATCGAGTTTTGAATGGTCGAAGGGCGAACAAGTGTTTCAGTGAAGAAGTTATTTATTCAAATCATTATTTGAACAGACCAGGGCTGGGGAGGTGAGGAACTAATGAATTGAAACTCACTCGATCTCTTTCCTAAAAAAAAATGCATACCTCAATAGAAAACCACGTGAACTTGAATTTTGTTCATAGTGAACAACGCATAAAAAATATAAATATTGAGAATATCTGCACCCAGAAAGTGAATCAAATCATCTTTTGAACAATTCGTTCAGGACAGTCTCATATCTACCTACACACATAGGTTTTTGCTGGCAACTGTCAGAAAACAACTACTCCCCCCTTGGCTTATACCACGAAGGGCATTGCTTTATATCCGACTGGTGCCAGGGCAGGTTTCTTCACAGAAGAAAATCCTGCATTTTCTTTTGACGAAATGAAGGAATCGATTTTCAATTATAAACACGGACAGGACGGACACACTTGGAGTTAGAGACCTGTCTCGGGCTATTTGGCCACTCGTCAGTACAAGGCAGTGCCGTCATCAAACATAAAGTCGATGACTTCCCATAATCAAACTTTTACAATATCAAGCCCCGACCAAAGCTGATGCGAACAACACGAAGTCATTGTGCCATGGACGAGGTATATCAGAAACAAACCGAATTTGCCCATTTCTTCTGCGAGGAAAATGTAAAAACATTCAACATATTCGATTGACATACTTGAAGACTGGCGCTAAATCAAATCATCTTTCGAACAATCTGTTCAGGCCAGTCTCAAATTACCTACACAGTAGGTTTCGGCTAGCACCTGTCAGAAAACAACGACTCCCCTGGCTAATACCACGAAGGGCATTGAATTATATCCGACCGGTGCCAGTGCTGGTTTCTTCACAGAAGAAAATCCTGCATTTGCTTTCGTCGATACAAATGAAGGAATTGATTTTCAATTATAGGGACGGACACACTCGCAGACCGGTTTCGGGCCATTTGGCCACTCGTCAGTGCAAGGCAGTGCCATGATCAACGTAAAGTCGATGACTTCCCATAATTGAAAATCTGAAACCTTCCATAGTATTAAGCCTCGACCAAAGCCGATGCGAACAACACGAAGTCATTGCGCCATCTACCAATGGACGAGGTATTCCAAAAGCAAACCGAATTCGCCCATTCCTCCTGCGAGGAAAATGTAAAAACATTCAACATATTCGATTGACATACTTGAAGACTGGCGTTAAATCAAATCATCTTTTGAACAATTCGTTCAGGCTAGTCTCAAATCTACCTACACAGTAGGTTTTGGCTGGCCCCTGTCAGAAAACAATCCCTTCCCCCCCCCCCTTTGCTAATACCACGAAGGGCATTGAATTATATCCGACCGGTGCCAGTGCAGGTTTCTTCACAGAAGAAAAACCTGCATTTGCGGTTCTTTCAACATACAGGGTTTTCCTTTCGTATCTGCATTTATATAAAAAATCGAGAGTAATTAAATTTCTGGTTTGGGAAAATCATTCTTATGTTGGCTCTTTTCTCACGAGAAAGGACTGTTGTCATCAGACATCAAAATGCGATAAAAAAATGTGAGTATATATCGAAAAACAAAATCACGAAGACACAAGTTTACAAAAATTTGACTGGAAGCATTTGTTTGAAGTAACAATTTTTTTTATAATTCAGGCACAAAAAACTATCTCAAAAATAACCTATTCTTAATGGAGTACCCATCGCAATAATTTTTTATTATCTCTAAGAATCCTATCGAAATCGGATGGGATTTCCAAGAAATCACAGGAAATCTCTCGAAATTGTACGCAACTCACACGTAATCATTGGAAATATCTCGAAATCTTATGAGATTCCAAAGAAATCCCCAGAAATCTCTCGAAATCGCATGGGAGTTCCAGGAAATCATCGTAAATCCTGAATATTTCAGGAAATCTTGAGGGATTTCGGCAATACCAATCAGTGTTCTGATGTGTGGTTACCCCCACGGTCCATATACTTACATGAATAATTGTCTATTAATTCAATGGGCAAAGAATGATTTCACAAATTGAATGTCAAACAAAAAAGCAGACCTTCGTTTACTTGAGAGTACCTATACCTAGGTTTGAAAAAACTACTTCTGGACGTAATTATTTATTTTGATGCCTAGAAATTTGTCATATTTCACCCTCTTTTTCTGCATCGTTGAACAATCGGAACATGTGGTTCATCAAAATGTAATCTAAGGCTAAGGTATCATGAAAAAATTCGATTTGAAATTCAGCGACGTTTTATTGCGAAAATTTGGTGAAAGCTCCGGGCATAGTCGAGTTACAAGTTAACTTTATTCATGAAAAATGGTAATACTTATATGCTAAGAAAAATAGCAAAGGTGAAATAAGGTATGAAGGTGATATTTTGTTGAGAAGCAATCTTAATTTATCTCAGTTTAACTCAAGACACCTAAGTATTAATAAGAGTATATATAGCGAGGAGCATAGCTACACACTCACAAGATTCATCTTTAACAATAGAGTTGAGGTTCCTTAAAATATTGTATTTTATTGTAGCAATCGCGTTTCCAATAACTACTTTTTTAACGGAACAGACAATGATAGAATATAAAATATTTTAAAAATTGGAACATAATTTCATATTTTGTTGCGTAAAAACCAAACTTGCAGATCATGGATCATATATCCGAGGGATTATCATTCAAGTACATTTAGTTCAATCTTCAATTGAGTATGTAAACGATAAGCTATTTTTAAAATAATTCGTTAACAATTAATACTGAATGAACATGACAAATGACTGTTTTTTAAATTATTTTTGTATTGTTCAATTATAATTTTTTTACTTTATTTTTAGTTATAAAACAATTATGATTTATTATGAATACGGCAACCGGTATATTTGGTAAAATATTTATTAGTTTCCTCCGTATATCAACTGCATCAATATGTAAATTCATACGGTGTCAATGTCATCATAAAATGAACTGATAGCTACTAGCTAGACTGCATCACACATCCGCATTCATATTATCAGACGTCAATTATCAAATCCCCTGGGCCTTCGGCAAATTTTGAAAAAAATCATGTTTACCTTTTTGTCCCGCTCCAAATTTATTTGAAAATTTGTTGGAATTCACAAAATACATATTCACCACATGAATTCTCAATACATTTCCAGTCTGATTTGTCTTTTGAATTTCAAATTATAAACACTTCCTAATAGAAACACCTGTCACACAGAGCACACTCTACAATCCTAACTATGTACTGTCTATAGACTAGAGTCAAACTTCAAATACTTGCAGGTAAAGCACTTTAAAAAACACCAGCGTGACTCCATGACAGGAGGCAAATGCCCCCAATCATTGAAAGAGAGAGAAAGGAAACCAGAGAAAATGAGAAATCACAATGCGGATTTAATTCGAAGTAGAAATCTGTAATTAGTTGGCTGCGTACTGTTGGAGTGGAACCATTGTCTAAGGATCCTTAGACAATGGTGGAACATAAAGAGGGCTCTGAACGATTTGTAAACAAAAGAACTTTAATAATCCAATCACAGATGTCGACACTTATCATTATTCATTTATCATCACCATTTATTTACGCCAAACAAATGGATTCCATAATAAACCTCAGATGCTCTGATAGGTATTTATGTATCTAGGGCGTGAAATAGGCTTTTATGGACCGCAGCGTGTAAGTAATAGCCAGAGCAATAGCGAGGGCTATTAACATGCCTTGGTCCATAAAAGCAAATTACGCCCGAAATACATACAACATTTTATGCATGACCAGTAAATTTGTGTCATGTAGATATACCTATTTATATGTAGAACACGATAGAAATACATAAAGGCTGTTGTAGGCATGGCCCAGCTCTTCAGGTTGACAGTCATTCGATAGGTATCTGAAGTTAAGCAACGCCGAGCGCGGTTAGTACTTGGATGAGTGACCATGCAGGGAAATACCGCGTCGAAAGCCCGTACAGCTGCAGTGAAATAGCATATCATAGCTCGCAGACAATATATCAATGAGCACAAGATATATTGGGGATATGCCGTCTTTCGGAGGGGACGTAAAGCCGTCGTTCCCGAGTCCATGGATGTTGGGCTCGTTAAAGATCCCTACCTCTGGTTGGAATACCAGAAGGTTCGGCAAAATTTCCGGTTGGGGGAAGTGTGCTCACCGGCGTCGGTGATTGGCCTTGGTAGCGGAAATAGGCCGACGTTAAATAATTTAAAAAAAAAACTGCTGTATATTTATATCATATCGGAAACAGAATGAATCAAGAAGTGATGGAATGACTGTTACCATGGCGACTCAGACAATTTTTCGAAATGAGATTATATAGGCTACTAGCCATATTTGCTGTCAATTTTTGTGATCCAAATAATGAATTAGTGATTTTGAAATGGATTCAAGCGACGATTAAAGTGTATACGACAGAAAACAGCAAATCCAAATATTTCCATAAATAACTGTTCTAATATAATTGTATTGTCAATATAAAGTTATAATTCATTTTTAAATTAATTATGTTCATTGCATTCCTTATATGGAGTTTTGGGTTTGATCATAGGATTTTGCATGACAGAAATATCAAGAAAACTGCAATATTCAAAGAAGCCATCACAATTATTCAAACACAGATATCCTGGATTATATGGGAAGGCTCATTATGAGTTACTTATGAGTATAATAGATATATTGATAGCCTGATGATGGTGGTTGATGAATTCTCGACTTGTGATGTGAACTCTTGTATAATTCAGATTTGTTTCGATAATTCTGCATTTATTGAAACCATCGGAATATAGACTTCTATCGATATCCACTTTAGCGCCTGCTCAACGACTTTATCGCTTGCCGGGCGATAAAGTAGTCCGCGGGCGTAAAGTACTATATACTTTACGGCCGCAAATCCGCAAATCCGGGCTGAAAGCGCTACACGCCCGGTCGTGCATAAAGTTTTTTTCCTTCTTCAAGAGAAAAGGCAATGCTCTTTAGGCAATGGCGTTGCACTGATTATGAATGTCATACTGAAAGAAAAAGGTGACCTCCAAATATAACTTTATTTTGTATTTCACTGCATAAAAAATTGAGGAATTTGGTAACAATGATATCAATGGAAAACTACATCAATATATACCAAAAAAATAAGTGGGCTGTGGGGAAAAAAAATCTCATTGAAATAAACTCAATTTCATTTCACTCAAAAACATCTTTTTGTATAGTATCGAATTTTTAGCGGATGTAAGTTTGAATATATTTTTCATAAATATTTTTTGCTTGTAATAATTCTAGATACATCTGGTAAATAAATATCAGACATAACAAAATGATTGTTATTTTTGACACAAAATAGATAGTTATTTTCCATTGGTAGTTTTTCAATATTATCAATTTCGCTCCGTTTGAGCAGATATAGAGGATTACGAAAATCCTCCATAACTGATAATGGAATGGTTATCGCCCGGGACATTCCATGCCATTTTTCTCGAATGAAAATTCAATAATTTTTTCAAATGCCCCAATGGGTGGCCCGGAGGGTCCTGAGAATTTCATATTGAACACCATACCATTTTCCATACATATTACTTTTTTCAATATTATAGATATTGAGAAAAATAATAAAAGCAATCATCTCTTGAACAATTCGTTCACCCACCGACTATGTCGAATGTGTGTGTGAAATGATAAAACGTAAAAAATACTAAATTTTAACTCTCAGAAGGGGAAAGAGGGGGGAGAAAAAGTAACAAACGCGGTACACGCTTTCGTGTGTCTGTGTGTGTATTGGGTATCTGTGAAAATTGATAAAGAACAGTTTAAGGCTATATTTATCTCCAAGTGAAAATCTTTCAACTTGTATATAGCTCAACATTTCAGAATAAGTCGATTGAATTTGAGGGTACCCTATGTAAAATTTTAAACATTTTTTGTCGCTTGAAATTTTTCAATAAAATCAATGACAAAAAAGTTACAGCCAATTTTTCATAAAAAATTCACAAAAAATGCTTTTTTCTCAAGTGCCACCACTGATAACGAAATGAACGATACTAGTTGTTATAGTACATATCAGCCCCATTGAAATGATAAATAAAATCACCCGGGACTTTTTGCCTTTTTTTTCAATTTAAATTTTTTTTAAGGCTTCATGGGGGGCCCGGGGGCCCAAAAATTTTTTCGAAAACAAGTCTTTTATATACTGAATTTTTCATTTTTTGAGCCTGGAGTGAGAGAATCTAAAAATGCCATTTTTTCACCCTCAGAGGGGGGAAGATAGGGGGAGGAGGAAAAAAAAATATTGTGAATGTTTTTTTTTTCAGACCTGGGTAACATCATTCGAGGGTCAAATCGAAATTTTGTGATTAAGGGCATTTTGACCATCTTAACCGAGGAGACCCTTTGACCACATCTCGTTGACAATGAAACTGAGACTAGATACCCTCAGAACTTTGCATCTATTAACTAACACGCATAAGATTCTTATTTCCAAAAAACCAGAATATCTCTTTCGTAAGCTGTCTACTTTTTCCAGTCTTAGTAGATCAAATACTCGAAACAGTAAATCACTTATCATACCTAGGCATCGTTCTGCCATTTTCACCCGCAGCTTTTCATAAAATGCTCCGAAATTATATAATCAATTACCCAGTGACTTTAGATCGTACACTCTTTCTAATTTTAAAAAAAGGTTGAAGATTCACTATAAGGAATCAGGGAAAAACTGACACGGAATATGACACGGCATGGCGTTCTGCTTTCAGAAATCACGATATAGAAATGATTTAAAATTTTTCATCTGTGAATGGTATATTTATCTTTCTTGGCGATTTTCTACCTTATTATTTCAATAGTTTTTTGTATGCGGTTGAGTTGAAAAACAGCTTTTGCTGATACTTCGCCGATTCATCACTTATGGTTATTCTTTTACTAGTTTGTAAGTTGATTTTTGTTTATGAAGTTGATGAATAAAGCCGATTTATTATTTATTATTATACTTTCCTCTATAGATTGCATGGAGTACTCACCTAAACGCGAAATGTTTTTCTATTTTTGAAGTATATCTAACATTTATTTGTGTTGTTTACTGACGTCTAGCGATACGGTTTCAAATGTGTTGTTATGGTGACTTGATACAATGCAATTACCGCTGTAAGTTTTCGATAATTGCATTGCTCTTATGGGACATTTTATATACGAGGGAAATATTCAGTGTCACATGCAAAATTAGGTCGTTCAATAGGAGAAATTATAAGAACAATCGAAATCAGGTAAAATATATCATAAGTGAAAGACAGGCAGTGTGGTATACTGAGATAGGTAGGTTAATACTTCTAGGTAGCATAAAAATTATTTGTTTCTTCATGAATGAAATAATTGGAAGAACATGAATATATGCTTCAAATGATATTTGATGAAGTACTCAATAAAACACAAGATTCCTTATAATAATAAATGTATTTCAATACACTACATTAAATGTAATTTATAAATAAGTTGCCTGTATAGTCCAGTTATTCGGATCCCTGAAAACAAAAATTAAGTAATATGCAGAAATTCACAGATGTTCCAGTTCAATTAGATATATTAATAAATACTCTCTGCAAATATCTGAACACCATTCATATATGAATAATTCAAATTTAGTTATGATAGATCTAACTATAACAAGTAAACTGTCCAATAAAAAGATTTTCAAACAAGAAGGAGGCGGGATTGTTTAAAACTGTCAGACCCAACAAATCTCAAATATGGGATAATATTCACATACTCCAATGACATTCAAATATATTCTGGTTAATGTTATCAGTCCAACATTTTGAGGAAATGTTCTTCGACCATTTGTTCTTCAAGTCAACGCAAAAAGAATAATTCTATGAAAAAAAGGGACATGAAACAAGTAGCAAACCAATTTTGTTAATGGTTGTATATTATTGAAAGAATGATGGAAATTACTTGAAATGTGCGATGTTTGACAAAACTGACCGATTCTTTTTTAATGGTTTTGTGAAGTTTAACACCTCTTTCGTCCAGATATTCTTGTTAAAAATACAACTCACCGTAGGATCGCAATCAGCACAGTGCCAAGAGTAACCTCTTCTTTTGGGGGTTTTCTTCACTGGTGGATCCAAGCAAGTGAAATGATAACTCTTCAGACATTCGTCGCACCTTGAAGAGAATGATAATTATAGATTTTCTTTTTGAAATTTCAAGAAATATAAACCTGAAGAGAAATGTGAACAATAATAGGCATATAATAGAAAGAGACAAATTAGTTGGCTAGTGAAGTGTTTGTTATCATTTCTATTTTTATGATAGTCAAAATTTGAGCTATACGAGAAGTTGCTGACTAATTGGACTTGTTCTATCCAGAAAGAACTGTTTCTCAATAAACGCAGCAACTTTTCGGGGTAGATTGAGAATCTGCCCTCCTACACTTGTATAGATTCCAATATTAATTCTTATTTTTTCAGATTGTGGTAGGTTACAATACCCAGAAAACAACAAATCAGTACCAAGTTTATGAAAGTATGTTTTTGAAAATATGTTCATTAGGATAAAAATCTTATGTATAATTAGTTCATACAGCTTGTACAATGAGGAACTATTTCTAAAACTTCATTCCCTCTATAAAAATACCCAAGTACCTGAATAGTTAATACAATGCACCAAGGCAGCGGAAAATAACGAATCTGTTCAAAAATTATATTGCAGTTCAAATGTGTTTAGTAGAATTAGGTTGATTTTGAACAAAAAAATTGTTAATTTTCAATCAACGATTTATTTCTCAGCAAAACTGATATCACACATGAAAAAAAATTAAAAATATGAAAATAAGAGATAAAAGGTCCTAAATGATGAACAGATTCCTGTGCTATGTATTAATTTCCATCAACGTCAGATTTTATAAGAATATTGTAATTGTGTTGATCATCATTTATTTTGGATATCAAATTAGAATGTTTGGAATTATTTTTGACAAAGTGAATGAATGCACACATTTTAAAATGTATAAAGAAGAAGTATCTGAAAGTTACCTTTGTTTATATAACTTTGCTGTTGTTTTTTTTATCAATTTTATAAATAGATGATGAATGATTTGATTTTAACTTATCAATGGTTTCAATTTGATTTCTGTCTTGATACGATTTTTAGAGATGCCCCTCAAATATAAATCAAAAATTGAAATTTGGAATTTACTAAAGAGGAATAAACTGATTTTAGACATAAGAAAGAAAACATATTGCGTATTTTATAGAGAATACCAGCGATTGGAGATAATTTTTTCCTCGATACGTCAGCATGTTTGTCTCAAAGTAAGATTTCATCAATTTAAATTTCAAATAATTCCACTACAGAAAGTTTTCATTTTGGAATATAATAGAATCTTTCGAATGAAGGGAGGTGGATTTGCTTTAGATAAACAATGATATCTCACGAAGATCATCATAGAACAATAATGAAAAAATTTGGCAAAATGAAAGAGACATGAAAAAAATTATAGAGTTGAAAAATTATAGAGTTTTACAGTTATCCTAGTTGGAATAATCGATATCTTGGTGATGTATAGCTGGATTTCAAAAAGATTTTCACAGATATTTCTGTTGGTATAAATGTAAAAGTGAATGATTTGTAACGCCATCTACCCTATAATGACGATATTTTTACTTGACAATGTAAGACAAACTTATATTTTCTGAAGGGTAGAGATATCTATTTGTCAGTTTGACACAATGATTTGACCGAAAAGTTGACAGAAAGCTGATGAAGCTTCAGTGCAGTGTTGGACATAGAAGTTTATACAGAATATAATAGTTCAAGCCTGAAAATACTTATACAAATATGAATAATTTATGATATTGATGAAATATTATACATCTGTTTTAGAATTGGTTGCCCTTTTTCTGGCATTGTGAAGCTACAACATCCGTAACAAATATTGAAGAAAACACATGACTTGAAAAAGAATTCTTGCTGCCCAAGTAACCAAGATGCAAACTCCATAGTCGCTGATTGGTTTCATCTATGTTAAGGACATTCGCACAGAAACTTTCATTTTTCATAAAATAACGAAAGTCTGGCGGCTATTATGCAACTATACGTGACTCACTTGACGGAATCGTTGTTGGACCCCTCTTGCTGGCAAACGTCGCAGGAGGTGGAAGAAGCACCGCCGCCCTTCTTGGGCGACAATTTGAGCTTGTCGAGGGCGGGGGCGGCGGATTTCCCGGCGTCCGACACCCGCGGACTCCTGCTCTTCCTCGCCTCCCGTTTCTCGAAGGCGGTGGAGACGGGCGTCTCGGCCAGTGACTTGGGTGGCGGCGGCGGCGGGGCGTTGTCGTCGGCCTCGTTCGGCACGTAGAAGCACTGCGGATTCGATTCGGAGGCCACCTCTCCGGCGGGCAGGGGGATCGGCTTTATCTGCGAAAATTATGACGGAAGATTACCACTGAATATTTCCATCGTATGTTGAAAATCTCATATGAAGCGGGACATTTTCGATCAATTACAGCGATAAATTCCCGGCGGGACATTTTCGGGCTGGTAAATACCCGGTAGGTATCGAAAAATACCCGCTCGGTCCGTGTATTTGTCTATAGTAACTATTGTTGAAATGTACATTTGTCATCTTGACAGGCATAAATACTGAATTTTAAACGCCGATTATTTTCCATTCAAGCATGTTGTCAGTAAAAAACCTGCATTAGGTTATTTTCATATTTTGTTAAAAGAGCCCTCCTTCTTCGGAGTCGGTCTCTTTCGACAAAATATGAAAATAAACTCATGCAGTTTTTAGACAACATGCTTTCATGGAAAATTATCGGTAATTTTGAAGCACTTGTGTAATTACTCCCGATAATCATTATTAAACAAAAGGAAAGTTTCGATGGACGTTTTCATTGAAAATTCACGGTTTTCTCAAACTAATAATGATAATGAAATTCATTCAAAATTCATAAAAAAGAGCATAAACATCAATTTGTAAAAAAGGTGAATAAACGGTTCAATTATACCAGCGAACATACAAACTCGTTGCGACAAAATTGAATCCATTTTTTAACTGTAGTTTGAAAGATAACAATCGCTTGATCATTTTTAAATGCGTTTGAATCAAATCATAGTAGAATGGCAACAAATATTTGAAATTTTTCTGAGCTATTGTTTTAACTCTATTTTTCAATATATATATTATTTTTATTCCTAGTATTATAAATATGATTATTAAAATATATTATCAATTTGTGTTTATGGATATAAATCATGATACTATATGGAAATAACTGTCTTATGTTCATTTTCTGTGTTTCTAGATTTTCACTTGAATACAAATAACACTTATTATATATCAATCAATCAATCTTTATTGACCCCAAGAAACATGAATGTTTATAAAGAAGGGATCTTAAAACTAAGTCACTATTACAATACATGCATTAATAAGAAGATTTCGATCATGAATCAATCCAATGTCAGATGGAAAAAGAGAAGTGTTACCTACTGGATCAAATACTTTTTCAAGTTTTTTTGAAGCGTTTGTCAAAAAAATCTTCAGTTAATTTCTTCGGTACTTTGTTATATATTAACTCTCCATTGTATAAAATTGATTTCTTTCGGAAGTTTGTTTTGATTCTACTCATTGTACTCAGATTTTTGGACTGCCTAGTTTCATATTTATGAATTGTTTCAATTGTGTTGAAGGTTAGAGAAGAATGTTTATTTTTATTTTTTACGGAATGGATGAAAGAACAAATTTTTTATATAAAGAGGTGATACTTAAAAGCTCATTTTTCACATATAAATCGGAAGTGGGATATCGAAAAGGTAATTTGAATATGCATTTGATTGTTTTATTTTGCAGAGATTTTAGGGGATGTACGATCGAAGCGTTAGCATTTCCTCATACTGATATCCAGTATTGTCGTTTTGAATGAATAAAGCTGTAATATATTAATTTGAGATGTTTCAAACAAATATTGTTTCGAATTTCGAACAAAATACCAATTAATGGTGATATTTTTTTTCTTAAATATTCAATATGATTTTTCCAAGAGAGTTGTTCATCAATGTATAATCCTAAAAATATTGTTACTCCCAAATATTCTACATTTTGCCCATTAAAAATAATGTTATTCTTACTATGATTTGGTTTTCTCTTTGCTAATAACATATGATTTTCAAAATCCGTTTCTGAAGAACTTCAAGATTTCTGAGGTGGGATTTCATGACTTCTCCCCAAGCCAGAATCACATAATTCAATTGGGACTGTATAAATGAAAACAAATAATGTTAAGGGTTTATACGATCATAACGTTTACTGCTTGGTTGAATTTAAATTTGAAATACAAATAAATGAACTATTCATGCATGTCATTAGATCGATTCAAATTCAAATAGTCTACATGATTTGATAGATTGTCCAGAAATGGAATGTCAAAGCCTTTCAAATTATAAGCGGCTAGCACTGAGTGCTCATCCAAAAGTGTGTGATGAATAAAAAAACGCATCACTACTTTTCAATACTATTTATATTTCACAAATCCGACCTATATTCATTTATTTTTGACGGAAGTAAAGTAGGAGATGACAATTTCCGGTGTGCCAGCAAATTACAAATTTTCAATTATCTGATGACAATCTGAATGTATTTGAATAGAGAAACAATAAATGAAGGTTATAGTTTTTCCTTGGACCAAGTTGATAGATCGTAGCATTTGTAATATAACAATACGATATGGTCACAAAATTCGGGGATGAAGTCATCATTTCTACACTGGCAATAAAAACACATTGAAAGACTTAACTTAACATAATTTGTCATTTCATGGTATAGTTTCATATGATAGGATTATAATAGTTAACATTCTGACATTTGAAGGTGGAAGCATTGTCATGATATATTCATAAAATAACAAATAACGCTGGTTATTGCTCTGAAATCCTGTAAAATCTACATATTCATGTGAGTGCTATAACAACTAGTAAGAGTCAAATTATTTATTAGAGAAATCATCGAGTCAATTATGGAAGTGCTGCCTTTACTAGTAGAGCTAAAAATAATTAGATTAATACTACACGTTCATTTTTCAATAAGGTCAATATCATGTTTTAATGAATTTTCCAAAATGTCAATATCTTTCTCACAGTGAAATATTGTTATCATCTGCAAAAGAAAAGTGCATTCCATATTATTATTATTATTAACATTTTATTATCCCAAGAAACCTTATAGTTTATAACAGGGATACAACAAACATATCTTAATTAAAAACTAAACTTAAAAAAATAAGTTATTGAGTTATAATAAATACAAATTTAACTAGTATCATCAACAAATGATTGAATCAGAAATATCACCTTTTCATTTTTTTAAATCAAATTCAATAAATATTTCTTCAAATGTTTCTTGAATAAGATTTTGCTTTTTATTTTCTTCGAGTTTTTTGGAATTGAATTGTGAATATTGATTCCATTATGAAGAATTGACTTCTGCCCAAAATTGGTTTTGGAATTACAGGATCTCAAGGCTGTGTTCTGGCGGGTATTATGCAGATGAAAATCATTGACTTCACGAAAATTTAAATTAGATGATTTCATTTTGTGGTTGACAAATTGAATGAATATGCTCACTTTGAATTTATACGTGGTCTTCAAATCAAGTAATTCTTTAGGCTTATATAAATTAATGGTTGGTTCTCGAAAATCTAGTTTGAAAATACATTTTATTGTTTTATTCTGCAATTTTTGTAGTGGCTTGATAAGAGAAATATTAGCTGAACCCCAAATAGCTATCAAATATTGTAATTTTGAATTTATGAGGCAATGATAAATATTCATCAGATATTTATGAGGAATGTGGTGTCTTATTTTGAATAAGATACCAATTATCGAGGAGAGTTTGCGTCGTGAATGTTCAATATGTTTATTCCATGACAATTTTTCATCAATATATAATCCTAGAAGTTTCGTAACTGGCTTGTATTTTATTGTATCATCATAGAATTTAAACGCATTTTTAGGGTCATTCAAAATTCGTTTCGAAATTTACATGTAAGAAGATTTAGAAAAATTCAAAGATAACTTATGTTGATTTAACCAACTCGATATTTTTTGTAGGTCTTGATTCATAAAGTTTTGAATATGTTCAAAGTTATCTGAAAAATAAATGAGAGTTGTGTCATCAGCGAATAAACTGAGTTTACCATGAAGTTTCAACTGAGTCATTGAATTGATATAAATGAGAAAAAGAATTGGACCAAGAATAGATCCTTGGGGAACCCCACAAGAAATTTTTTCAATCGAACTCCTGTGATTGTCTATATAAACATACTGTGAGCGATTAAGCAAATAATTTTGAAACCATTTATGATTATTTCCTCTTATACCAAAAGAATGTAATTTTTCAAGCAAAATATTGTGATCAACGGTATCGAATGCTTTTCGCAAGTCTAGAGAGAGAATGCTATATTTTATGTTTCGATCAATTTCAATTTGGATATTAGTTACAATATCAATGATTGCAGTTTCAGTATCT
Organism: Zygogramma bicolorata; assembly: GCA_032362365.1. Lineage (NCBI taxonomy): Eukaryota > Metazoa > Arthropoda > Insecta > Coleoptera > Chrysomelidae > Zygogramma > Zygogramma bicolorata. The sequence goes on along the minus strand of JAVJAQ010004958.1, from coordinate 253,033 downwards.
CTACACTTACGAAAACCATATTGACAGTTATATGATAAGTCATTTTTTTCTAAAAAATCTAAAAGTCTACTATGCATAATTTTTTCAATTATTTTGGAGAAAATTGGAAGAACTGAAATAGGTCGATAGTTATTCATATCATTTTCTTTGCCACTTTTGAAAATAGGAAATACTTTGGCTATCTTCATTTTACCTGGTACCATACCTGTTTCAAATGATTTGACTGCAATTTCATGTAAAATTGGTGATGTCATATTTAACCATTTTGATGATGTTCACACTGATCTCATCAAAACCACTTGCTTTTTGTCTATCTAAATCATCTATGATTTCTTCAATTTCCAGAATGCTTGTTGATTTGAAAAACAAAGATGTAACGTTTGATGGATTAATATTATAATTTGTTTTATTTGAATTTTTTGATGACAAATTTGGACCAATGTTAATGAAATGATTATTAAATTACTGACATATTTTAGTTGTTTCTGTGACTTGTAGGCCATTAATCATTATTTCTATTATTTTATTTTTGCTCTTATAATTTTGTGTATTATATAATGCTGAATATATGCTATGCCAAATTGTTTTCGGAGTAGAGGAATTTGTGAACTGATTTTTATAAAAAGTTTTTTTTGCTTCTTTGATAGATTTTTTGACAAATTTGTTATAATAATTATTGTATCGTTGACAAAAATATAAATTGAGTCTTTTAATACTGTCAATTTAGATTGAAAAAAGAATTGGGGACAAAACTAAGATTTGACGGACGCCAATTTTGGAAAGTTTTTCGTTGCTATTATATTTCTTGATTTGTATGTAGTACTGTTTCTTTTTTTAAAGTAAAGTATCCATGCTGTTGCTAATGTTTCGTATTTTTGAAGTGCGCTTTTGTTGTTTTCATTTTATTGGAATTGTACTGTTACGAAATCTCCTAGACCCTGTCGATCGTAAAATTTTATATCGACGAAAGGGTGGACTAAAGAAATGTTTTCCTGTGGAACAACCGAACGAGTTCCGTATAGCGTAGAATTCTAGAGATTCCTGTATCGAGGCGCGAATGGAGAAGTCTGGATTAATCTTCATATTCGAACAATCAATCAATCAATTTATTTATCCTGTGGAACTTACATAAGTTATAGGACAAGTCAAGTTGTAGAATTTGAATATGAGTATAAAAAATATATATAAATGTAAGTGAAAAATAATTAAACTAACACATTCATATCAACTAAAACATATGATGGGTCCAACCAATAACAGCACTAGATATAGAACGTATACAAGCCTACATGTAAAATTAAAATATTCATGACAATTTGTCAAACCTAAAATTAATTAGTAATTTTTAGTACAACACAATTGATTCCAAAAATTTCTGTATTGAGTAAGGACACAGATCTATAAGAACTTTTTTTAATTGACGGTTGAAACTATGATTTGGCAGACTTCTTAGATTGTGAGGAAGAAAGTTGTACAAGTACAAACCAAAAGCATGTGGTGCTCTTTTGGACAATTCCAGGTGCTTGAAGGGCACATGGAAGTTATCTTTTTTCCTTGTATTATGAGTATGAGTGTCACTGTTTCTTAAGAAGTTAATTTGGTTACAATGAACGTATGTCAATACCTCAAGGACGAATATGCCAGTAACAGTTAATATTTTGTATTTTTTGAAGAAACTTTGACATGAGTGATCAGGTGGACACCCCATTAGGCATCTTATGATGCCCTTCTGATATAGAAAAACACTGTGTGCAGCTGGAGTGTTTCCCCATACTATAATTCCATATGAAATTCTGGAGTGGCTTTCTGCATGATAATATTTGAGGAGATGGTCCACACTTAATGCACTTTTTAGGTTTCTTAATTGATTCAAATTTTTACTTAGTTTAGTGCAATGAGTCCTAAAAGACAAGGTGGAATCGAAGTATACTCCTAGAAGTTTAATGTCTGCAATTGAGTCGATTGTACTGTTATTTAAATCGATGTTCAGAGTCGGTATATTTAAGTTTTGATGGGTATGAAATATAGTGTAATTAGTTTTACTGGAATTCAATAATAAGGATCTGTCAAAGGACCAAGCAGATAATTGGTCGACTGAGTTTGTAATTTTTGCTTGCAATGATTCGTAATCTTTATCTTTCAGCAGTAAAGTAGAGTCATCTGCATATAATGTGGTAAAAATGTTTGATAAGATCAGGGGCAAATCATTTATATATAATATAAACAATACAGGGCCCAATATGGATCCCTGTGGAACCCCTAGAGTGTTTATGTCCATTGATGAGAATACAGATCCTCCTAATTCGGACACTTTAACCATTTGTGATCTCTCTTTCAAGTATGAATCAAACCAATCAAGAATAATGCCTCTGATTCCTTATCGGTACAGCAAGTTGTGTAGTGTGCCATGGTGAACACAGTCAACAGACAGTGAACAGACTATAAATAGCCAATTTATAGTAGAGAGAAATATTAGTAGGAGTATTGAGAGATAGTAGAAATTGTGGAGCTTAGTAGAGAGTCGAGGTTAGAGTTTTTGGTGAAGAGTATTGGATGTGAAGTCTTAAGTGTTTGTAAGCGATTTATTATATTAGTCCGTGCAGAAGTTGAATTGTCAAGTGAAGTTAACAAAAGTAATCAAGTATTGTTCGGAGTATTATTTAGTAATTGAACCCAGGATATATCGTAAAAATGTGATGTTCGATAGGTTTCAATGGCACAACCTGGCTGATTCATTCAACTCCTGGATGGATAGTTCACAATGGTTGGGACACGTGAATGAAATTTTATACTCAAATACGATGCCAATTGCGAGCTCATATGATGCAGAGCTGCCCCTCCTACTGACACGTTAAGAAAGACGAGCACCCACCTTGATGGTGATCCTTGGATGCGGCAGGCACTCGTCCAGGTCGATGCTCTTCTTCTTCCTCTTGCGCTTGTGCTCCCTGCCGAGGTCGGGCGAGTACCGGTTGCGGTGCTTCTCCCTGCGCCGCTTCTTGCCCGACTTGTGGCCGCCCCCGCCGCCGCTGCCGTCGTAGCCGTTGTCCACCACGATCTGGACGCCGTTCGTCTCCGCCAGCTCGGAGATCAGGCTCGAAAACGTCTCCATTCTCGAGGGCTGCTCCGCCTCGACGGACGGCGATGCCGGGGGCGCGCCAGGGCTTACGGGCTTTATCTTCAGCTTGGGAGGGGAGGGGACGTCGTAGTCGAACTTGTTCTCCCTTGAAGAAAATAATTGGCCATCAGATCTTGTCACAAAGACTAGCAGCAGGGTGAGTCGCAAAATAATTGAGTCTATAAGTTTGGGTTACCACAAAGATCCATTCTGAACCTCTTCATGACTATAATTTATATTAATAGTGTACATACACAACATTGATGATTCCTCGATGCTCATTTCCTGGTGAACAACTGAATGCATTGAAAGATCTATATCTATATTGTCTGAAATAAAATGTTGTGATTTCCAAACAATTTGGTGTGCCAATCGTGGATCACTCGCAAGGAGGTTATCTTTGTAATAAATCCATCAGATTGGACTGAACTGGCGGTTCTATAAAATAGGGCAAAATACAGGTATTCTCTTTGGATGATGAAGATATTAATTTCCATCGGTGTTTTCAAACTCCCACAATGTAAACTAATTCAACTGATCATAATGTCTTCATTAATCAAAAGAAAAGTATGTCTGGCTAGGCATGATGAGGAAACATCTCTAAGCTACTATTTGAATATTTAGACACGACTAAGAGATCTTTTTTCCTTCTATTTGTCACTCGAACATCCTGGCACAGTCCTTATATTCAATTATATCACAAGATATAATATTGTACCATGTGATTTAAAAATATCTGGGCAGCGGCCCAGAATGGTTAGGGCTTTCGCGGCCGAGGTTTTTAGTAGTAGTGATACTGATAATGCGGAACAGAACATTCAAACGTTCCACTCGTGCATGTAGACTTGTTAGACACTATGACCAGAAATAATTATTTATCATTAGAAATTTATAATATATGTGGCGGAAGTAGTTGTAAATTGGTCAATCGCTATATTGATCAATTTAAATCAATTTAAAGACGTTTTTTACTACAACTGGTATTGATTCGATCAGTTGAATTTTATTTTTACTCATGCTCCATTATTGATAAAAGCTATTCTTCTAACGTTTGAGGACAGAATTTTCAAAACTTCTTTGAACTTGAACAAACACTCGATGGAATCATCATTTTCGTTGTTAAAATTCAAGAGGCGAAACTGAACTTGAAAACAACACATTCTGTCTGGCGTGACCTTTTAACTACTGACCTGTTGCTGTAGATGCTGCGACTCCTCCTGGGCGCCTTCACTTCCTCCACTTCGGATTCGGACGTCTTGTCGCATTCGGAGCACTGCCAGCCATACAGCTTGGACTTCTTGGGCAGGCGGCTTAGCGGCGGGTTCAGGCAGTTCAGGTGGTAGAAGAGGTGGCACGTATCACACTTGGCCAGCAGGTGCTGGTCGCGCCGCTGTCTGCAGATGCCGCACTCGTTCAGCATGAGGGGGTCCGCTGTTTACGAACGGAACGCGATTAGCAACGGAAATTTCAAAGACAACGTTCAGAAAGAATCACCGATATGCCAAAGTGCCAAGTAGTTCTGAAACATTTGCTGAGAGCGCTACCGTCTGTGTAGATCTGTCATATCGATTTGTTTGTTACGAATTAATGGGTACGATCCTAGAGTAACAAATAACTAATCGGAAGTTTCGCCAGTGGTTTCGTTCGAGAATTCGAATGTCACCAATTTTTTATGTATGTAACTGAAGCAGTTAATTTCTCAAGCACAACCGACATTTTCTTTAATTTCGGATCTATTTGACGTTGAAAGTTTATAGAATGATTGTCTCGCAAGTCTCGGCTTGAACATATCCAAGCGGAAAAAATCGCAGGAACATCTTACTATTGACTTGACAAATGTTTAAAATGGAACCCTGAGATACTCCAACATTGAGATAGTTCCAATGTGAAATAATTTGTCCACGAGTGCGAACTTTCACTGCAGAAGACATTGTCAAAGCACATGCGGCAATGGGCGAGGCGTTGTCGCATTGTGTTCACTGCAGACCGCGGCTAACAAAGCCAGAAGCCACTATAAATTCATATTTTTCCGAGTTGATACAATTTGCATTCAGTTGATTTATTTGCTAGGAGCCGAAAATTCGACAAGATAGTGATCACCGGGCGATTAATTTCAAAATTAGAAACCACAGTAAACGATTATTAAGAAACACGAACCTGGCTGGATACAGACTCATTTTATCACTTGTGGTTTGGAAATATCTCAAGCAGAAAGTGTGAAAACCAGGGATTTATGTCGATATTTGAGACTATGTAGCTTTTATAAGTACAATTATTATATTTTAAAATTCATATCACTTGAAGTATTAAATTTTGAAATGTTTCAGTTACAAGAATTTCTAGAGTTTTCAAAATATTTATCTTTCATGATCAGTAGATTTTGATCAACAAATTTGTTGAACCATAAATATTCTAAGAAAATGGAAGCATCACCTAATTTAAAAATACTATTCATACTATGTTGTGAAATATATTAGTTGCTTTTCCGTCGTGATAAATAATAATAATTATATGCTTTATTATGATAAGACATAATATTGTTGACAAAGCTTGGGTAGTAAATACTTGAAAAAATGCCATATATACCAAATGATAACAAGAATAAAACTGTAGAATGGGTACAAACTATGGTAAAAATGGAGATTATAAAGTATATGTATATATAAAAGACTAGAAGTCAAGTTTATAGCAGAGACGACATAGAAAGTAACAATTTAAGAACTCCTTGATATTCATTAAAAAAAACTGTTGCATATTCTCAGGTGCATAGCATAAAATTATACATTCCAAAATTTTCATCGTTATTGTACTATATGAGTTTACTACCTGTTTTTTGCATTATCTATTGAAATGATATTAATCCAACTTCGAAATATTTGCAAAATGTGAACAGAAAATCATTCATTTATTACTTATTTCGGCTCTCGTCCTTAACGTACTTGGTATTTTGTAGCCAAAACAAGCTTCAATATGGATACATTATATTCAAATCAATGTGAAAACTAGTCCCAATTCATTTCGTCACATGAGAGTCATAAAAAATAACGGGGAATTTAAAAATCAATGTAAACGTTCCAATAAATTTATATTGGTGGAATTGTGTCACTGCGTTTATTTTACGTCCCCATCGATGGCCTGCAACAGTTTTTATTTTGAAGGAGCTATAGTATCCAAATTTGAAATGTACCAGACGAAAAAAACTGATGGCATAAAAGACTGATACGGAATTAGAAAATATCCCTAGCGATGACTATACGAAATACGAATGTTCCTGACATTTGATTCTAGAATGTAATGAAATCCAGAAAGATTTTCTGTGCTCCTGTGGTGTACATAAAGGAAGCATTTAATTGAAAAAGATGAGATCTATGACATTTGATGGATGTTTTAATTAGTTGAAGTGTGTTGAGCAGTTTAAATGTTTTGAAATGTTAATTATTTGTAAGTACCATTGTTGTATTCTTAGAGTGGAGTCACCAAAAACAGTTCTCGGAGTATTATTTAGAAAAACGAGACCCGTTATTCGCTTACCCTTGTTGGCGTGGCTGCTCAACACCCTGTCTCCTCTGCCGCCGAGCGGGATGTTCTTCAGGGGGAAGCCGACGCCCATCTTGAGCGCCGCCGCCGTCGGCACCATCATCGGCTGCGGCGCCCTGCTGGCTGCCGCCGGCTTTCCGAGATCCTCGATGTTCGGCAGGTTCTTCGTCGGACTCGCGCTCAGGATCGCCGAATGGTATTTGTGGATGGTAAGCTTGAGGTCGGTATTCTTCGCGGTCACGTCCGTGCTTCTCTTAAGAACCTACAGAAATTCTCATTCAACTGGAGTCCAGTCTGGTACCTCAACGAATATTGGATCGAGTATCTTATTATTCACGCATTCCACATGAAATATACATTGCTATATACAGAAGACAATATTTATCAGAGGTATAGGCCTTGAGTTTATGAAACTATATATAAATAACAAATTTCCTAAAATAATCTATATAATAAATAAATAATAAATCCCTGAGCTTGAACAACAAAATGGACAAAAATAAATAAATATATATGGTAATATGTTATCTTTGGTTTGTATTTGGATGAATTTATCACAGTAACGGCCCTATAGATATGTCAGTTAAATTGTGAACAAAGCCTCCGAATATAAGTTCTTTAATTTTCTTATTGAAGGCTAGTACTGCAAGGGCCATCAAACTTTCAGAAATCAAGTTGTAATATTTAAAACCTTGATGTGTGATACTCTGATATGTATCATATGCATACAGTTCAATTATTCTTAGAGAAATTACATTCAAATGTGAATGTTTTTTTCCAGTAATGAAATAACTGATATGAAAAAAATATCCAATAAATCATTCGAATAAAATGGAAAATAATATAATACCATATCAAACGTGGCCGACTCAGAATTTGAGTTGTGCCTTTGAGTGTTATGATATTGGTTAAAAAAAATCGGTGTATTAAAAAAAAATCATACATAGTAGAATATAACAAATATGAAACAATATCGAAAGTTCCTCCGACTTGATTAACCTCATTCAAAACGAAATTCGACAATTTTAGTTTCTGTCAAAATTTCGAAAATAACCGCTTACACTTTCGTTCTGAAAAGAGATTAATTCATTTCCCCAAAATAGAAAACCTTTGTCCGATTCAACTGATGCTGTAAGTGTTACCGTTTCCGAGATAGCTTTAGTGAGATCAGCTACAAAACCGGACTGTTATTAACGCTTTTTTTTTGTTAATTTCAATAATCAATGTGTCACTTGTTACAAAAACCTACCAGTTGTTCCAATGTTGAAGTAGTATTTATTGGCCATATTTACATAATACAGAGTACAATTGGCAGGTCGAAAAAAGTCATGAGAATATAAAAATTTCACGTTACATAGATAAAAATTAAATATTATTATTATTTACACTTTAAAAAACTTACTCCCCTTTGTTAATAGACTCATGAAAAAAGTGGGTGCCTTCGGCTGATAATGGTGTCACTAAATATTAGATTTTTAAAGGTTTTGGTAACTGGCTTTCTCATATGAAAATTTATGCAGGTTGTCTTGTCAGTATTTAAAAAGACTCAATTTTTTGGCACCATTGTTTCATCATTGAAAGCTTCTCTATATTACTGTGCAATTTTTCGAGGGTTTCCCCACAGACTATAGCTGTTGTGTTATCGGCAAACATTGTTACTTGTCCCGCGAAAACATGATTGGGAATATTGTTCACAAAAAGGAGAAATATTAAGGGTTCCACGACAGATTCTACTTCGATGAGAATACTATTGTGGGAAAGATAAGACTCAAATTAAAATTAATTTTAACAAGATACCTCTTATACCCTGAATAACTAGGTTTTTGTAATATGAAATTTATTTTTAGGCAGTCAAGAGCTTTTGAGAAATCGAACAAGTAGTATGTGTTTCTTCAATTTATCAATATTGATTTTTGAATTCAACGTTGCATGGCACATTTTATCCATGGAGTTTTTATCATGATAAATGATAATATAATAAGAATAATATAAGTTAATTCATGAATAGATAATAATAATTACAATTCGAAAATTTTATGAATATAAATTTTTATGAATAAACTGAAAAACAAACCTCACGAAAAAAACTTGTTGTAAGGTTAACTGAAAGTAATAACAATTTACAATCAATACATATGAAGTTACATACCTAGATAATCATCAATTCAAAGAAACCAATTTCATAAACTATTCAAAAATGTATCAAAATAAATTCGAGAGGTCTTGATTATCCATATTTTACTTTTTTGTTTAAATGATTTAATTTTTTTGATTTCATGTGGTATTTTGTCATAAAGATATGGTATCATAAACTTGTAGTTTCTTTTTGCAATTTTCTTACTAATTTTCTCTTTAGATGTAATTACAGTTTTATTTCGAGTTTCATATTTATGTTCATTATAATTTATATATTTTTTATTTTTATGAAGGTAAATCATCATTCTATAAATATATAATTGATTCATATCCATTTTTTCACTTTCTTTGAATAATAATTCAGTTGAATATTTCCAGCCCTTATTGTAAATTATTTTTTCCAGTTTATATTGATATAGATACCCCGCCCCAGCCTAATATTCCATAACTTATTTGGGATTGTATTAAGGCAAAATATAGAATTTCAAGTTGTGGTATTGTTAAAAATCCTTTCAATTGTCGAAATTTGGGAAGAAGAATTCGAAGTTTTTTTACTTTAAAATATATTTGCTGATCCCATTTCAGATGTCCATCTATCATTATGTATTTGATACAGTCACTATCCATGATTTATACAGTATTAGTAATTTTAATAGGGTCCCAATTTGGTAGTGAATTTTCGTAAGAAGAAAAGGGAAGATATTTTGTTTTATCGAAATTATTGTTAATAAATTGTTATCGAACTATTTTTTAACATTGTTAAAATTTTCTTGTACTATTTTTTTAACTCTGTCCAACTTTTAGCAGTGTAAAATATAACAGTGTCATCCGCGAACGCGTGAATTTTTCCTTTGGATTTGAGTGAAAAAAGATCGTTTAGATAAATATTGAATAACAAGGGACCTAAAACTGTACCCTGTGGTACACCACATTTAAACATTTTTGGGTAACAATATTACCTTCTTGTATTCTTTCGTTTAGGTAATTTGCAAATAAATCTTGGGTTATTCCGCGAAAACCAATATTCTGCAATTTTTCCAAAAGTAATTCATTACTGACTGTAATGCCTTTGCTAGGTCAAGAAAAACACAGATAGTTGGCAATCTATCATCGAGTGAATCATAAATATTACTTGTCAAATAAGTAATAGCATTTTCAGTAGAAATATTTTTCCTGAATCCAAATTGGTTGGGAGATAAAATTTTCTGTTGTGTTAGATAGTTATCAATTCTAGATTTTCAAATTTTTTCAAATTTTTTTGCCAGAGTAGATATTAGTGTGATCGGTCGGTAATTTTTTATATCACTTTTATCTCCGCCTTTGAAAATAGGTTTGATTATACCAATTTTAAAAAGTTTTGGACATATTCCAGTGTGAAAAATACTGTTAATGAGAGGTGTTAATGGTTTTATCACTATATCGGCTAAAGCTTTCATAACTTCAGAAGTAATTCCATCCTTTCCCGGTGACATTTTAAGTTTGAGTGAATTGATACAACTGAGAACTTCACTCTCGCTTGTTTTTTCAATGGAAAATGAATTTAAATATGTTTAGGGGGATTCTTGATCTATTTTATTTTGTGTTTCGAAATGTGTTTTGCAAGATTATTTTCTACATTGCTAAAATAATTTATGAAGTTATCTGTAAAAATAACAATTTATTGACAGTAAATCTCATTATTAGAATTTCAAAATGAATAGTAAGTGAATAAATATTTGATGATAGTTAGTCTCCCAAAAATATATCATTGAATTTTCGTTTCGTGCTAAATTTTATTACATTTCAAAATTTTGTATAACAAGGAGTCTGTAGTCCTCATATAATAATGCATGGCTGGTGGTAACTACCTCAGTGACGTGATCATCTGATCAACAACATGGCGTTTGGTCAACCAATTTCCTACATTCAAATATCTGGTGTGGTTTGATTGAGGATTTCTTTCGACAACAAACTGCTCGCATTTGTGACAATGAATCTCGTCTACACAATACCATTTCCCAGGCACGTACCTCGACTAGTATCGAACCGATCGGCCCCGCGTCACTTACCTCGTCGTAGCGAACCCTGAGATGCTGCTGTTCCTCAAGCAGCGCCTTGTTCTCCTCCATGTACCGCTCGAGGCTGGTTTTCATCTCCTTGAGCCTGTCGTTGCGATCGAGATAGTAGGCGATGAACTCGACGGTGAAGGCGGGCGGGATGTGCCACTTTTTCCGCACGTCGATCAAGGCGGCGGCTTGGCTCTCTTGCATCTCCAGCGCGATCGTGTCGATTCCCATCAGCTCGGCTTTCCGTAAGAGTTTGCGGCACGCGGACGCGCTCGTCGTCAGCAGTCTCGGCATTTTCTGCGTCGGCACTACACGAATAAACGATCAGTTCAGTTCATTTATTGAACTACGATACATACATGTAGTACATTTGTAGGAGGTAAATAGGTACATGTGAGAAGAAATGAAATAGCTCGATAGAGCGACAGTAGGTACACATTTACAGTACATAAAAATACATTATCTAAAAAACAAAGAAGTGAGATAAGGGCTTGTGAACAATACTCTTAAGTTTTAGTCGAATGACATTTCCCTAAACTCTTGAATGGAATAAAAGGAGTGGTTCAGAAGATGCCCTATTACTTTCAGTTTAAATTTGTGAGTGTTTGAGTTCTTTATCGAATCAGGCAGTTTATTATAAATTCCGACATCTAGTGATTTCTTGGCCAAGACTGTAAGATGGAGTCTTGGAGGAACCATAATATGAGCATTACTGGTGTTGTACTGATAATTGTTAGTGTGCTGCAGGTATTTTCCTATGGCTTGCTTCCTATGAATTTAAAAGAGTCATTCAAAAATATAAAGATATGATAAGGAAAGAATTTGAGTATTGAACAATGGGCGACAGTAATCTCTGAATTTCGCCCTTGTTAACGACCTTATAGCTTTCTTTTGGATTGCGAAGGCTCTAGCTGATTCTGATTAATTCCCCCATAGTATGACTCAGTCTCAATTCGACGTATTCAGAGCTCGACAGTTTCGAGGAAAATGTTTTACTAGACATATCTGACAGAAACAATTGCTCTTCTACTAGATATACTGGATAATAACACATCAAGGTGTAAGATATTTAACAAGTTATATTATATTAGAAATATCAATGATAATGGTAATTGAGAATGACAAATATCTATAATATAATGAGAAATGACAAGTATATATAAGTCTTAAAATAAAAAATGTGACTAGTACCTATAAAATAATACAATTGCGCCAATAATGAAAATCAACAATAAAAATAATAAAGAATGAGATTACATTAATGGTAATACATAAAACTATTATATTATATGAAAAAGTGACGTAAGGGACGGAAGAGCAAGCTCAAGTTCTGTAATATAGATTCTATATAGATCTAGACTCTAAGAGAGTTGGCTTTTTGGAGGTATTCTGATATACCGTAGAAGCAATTTTCAAGAAAAAAATCTTGTTATATTGAATTTTTTTGATTCTAATAGTTCAATTGATTTATCGAGAGCATTATATAAATTTAGATTTAAAGAATTCTGGTGGCTTGCAGCTAGTCTGCTTCGTTGAAGATTCAACAAGTTTGCAGGTATGTTGTGTCAACAAGAATTTTGTACTTTTTTGATAACGACTTTTTTTGATTGAAATAATATTTGAAAAAATAATTTGAAGGTCATGTAGTCAATAATGATAGTTGAAATGTAAATTGCCCAAATTTACAAATTGAAAATATATACAATGAAACATATATTCAAAGAGTGCACTCAACACTGATTCCAAAAGCCAATATGTAAAAAAAAACAAAATAAAAATGTCATTGAAAATGTTGATATAAAAGTGTGAGGAACTAGATTTTCCTTACCTATAGCAATAGGGCAAAAGTTTCATAACCAAGGATGTTGTACTCACCCCAAGGTGGTGGCTTCATCGCCTTGTGGCTCAAATAGTGAACTTTCTGCTTATCCATCTTCCTCCTTATCCTCACCTGCTCTGCACTATCACTGTGTCCTTCTTGTTCAAACTGATATTTTCTGTAGTGTGTTCTCAACTGCAAAGCTAAATAGTTTCTCTTTCGCTTCTTCACCAGGGTTTTGTCAGAGTGCATTTTACAATGAGCGTAAAATGGATCTGCCTGATCCACCTCTTCTGAATGAGCCTCTGAGAGAAAACCCTCTTTTTGTGCACTGAAATCAAGTTTGACATTCATATTGCTCAAATAACAAAATGTATAAACCTTATAAAATAATCACATTCAGTAATAATTCAGTAGATTTTTCATATAAAGCAAATCTCAATATTATACATACAACTTTTTCCTGAAACCCATCATAAAGCAATCGTTAGACTGAGATTTCTTATACAATGTTGTTGAGAGCGGTCAATAAATATTGATGAAATAACTTGAAGACTAATAAGTATTTTTTTTTCACTATTTCGAGTACAGTTAATCAATGTTGAGAAATCAGAAGATTCGTAAATTTAGGTCATAAGACTGAAACCTTTCGTGTAACTGAGAAAACTTTTTGAGGAGATCAATGATCAATAACCGTCACATCAAACACTGATATCTTTAGTGGAAATATACTGATACTGAATCTTAATTCTAGGATCGGCTGAGATATATCTAAAAATCTAAGCTATTGATAACACTACCAGCAAACTTTTTCCTGAGAAGATGGTTGAGGTCAACCTATCGGAATTTATCGTTCCTATAAAGATACTTTTCTTTTGATTATCTCAACTAATTTTTTTTAAATAATACCAAATAGCCTAATTGTATAGGGAGTAGGCTATCACTATTCATAGTATTAATATACTCCAGATTGTTCGGTTGTAATTGAGAAAAAGTTTCATATGCAACTTTCATAACTTTTTTAAAATGCGTTCAAGTCTTCTAGTGCACTGAGGTTCATAAAGAATTACTACAAACCTTATAGTATTATAATATTTTTGAAAAGTCAAGATTTATGAATATAAATTATGCCTTGTTTTGATTTATAAGATATGTTTTGGCATATCAGATCTAATTGAAAAGTGATAGCATATATATATATATATATATATACATTTTTCAATATTTCAAAGTTCAATCTTACCTGAGCAGGCTAAATTATCAGTGCTACAAATGACAATGCTTACCAAGTAACATGGAAGTAAGTCCTACACATTCCAGCATCACACCCTATGCACACTCCTGTCCGGGCAAAGCGATCGTCATCACACAGAGAGCAAGTTTTAGCTCCCCACCTGCTGTAGGGCATTTCAAACAGAGTTACACTGGTCAGTTTGTCAACTTCACCGAAAGCAACACCAGGCACATACAGTGCACACACAAGATGCACCCATTTGCCCACGTCTGTTTCTTTAAAGATTCCACCAGAGTTGGGGCAGAGCTCACACACAGGTTCCTTAACACCTAAACATGTAAATTGTATATATTAGAATAGTACGGCTCATAAGTTAGCTGCTTGTGAACCATAACCTACCAGCTTTGCAAGACTCACAAAACCAAGGTGTGGTTGGTGACAGAGAATCGGTGCTAGCTATGCTTGTTGACTCTGATATTCCATAACAAGCCTCATGTACTGTAATACCACAGCCATCACATTCAACAATTTCATTCACACCATCACTTTGATCTCCCAGACAACCACAGCAGATGAGTATTTGAGCGTCCTTTTCATCAAACTGCAAAATATCAAGGATAATGATGGAAATTTTACTTAGTACAACTAAGTACAATCTTTTACAGAAAAAAACAATTAAAATTTGCCATAAATGAAAATACAAAACCGCAACTACTTACATAATATATATTATAGAGTTTAAATCTTTAGGATGATTCATATGCCTTTTGATTTTGAAAAATGGATCATATCTTTCGAATATGAAGATCAAGGGTACTTACTTTCATTTTTGACTGAACTGAAGCCTGTCGAATAACATCAGAAATTGATTCAATTCCATTTGTGTCAGGGAGGCTCAAATTCCTCAATTCATCAAGATCAGACACTTCAGAGTCATTGACATCATCATCATCAGTACTGGCATCATCTAAAAGGAAAAAACATTCAAAACTCTTTCAAATTACAGAAACAGAAAAAATTATAATGAAAAGTTACAACTATATTACCATTATCTTCTGCCTTACTATCCAAAGAATCATCATCATCATCGCTAACTTCGGGGTGATCTTCAATTCTGAAATCGCTATCATCTGAACTCTCTTCATCAAAGTCTAAAACACAAGCCTGTTCGACTGGTTTCACCCTACGTTTCTTAGGATCCCTTTCAACTATTGCCATGAAAATGAGGATTTGTTAATTCTAATAATTGCAGAACTTTGCAACAAAAAAATTTTTGGAAATTGTATTAAAACCTAACAGGAAAATTGGTGACGAAATAATATTCTTAGGCTACTTACTGGAACTCATTTTGAGTTTTGAATGTTTTGATCTACAGCGATGTAATTTGAAATTTTTTCATTGAGAGTTTGGAAATAGTGGAAATTATGACATATCAACTCAAGCCTCAAGCCCAGAACCATCATAACCTCACATACCGGGCGTCAAATTTTGACGTTTTGTGGTTTGACATTTCGACTTCGACGTGTTATTTGACACTTTAACCAATCAGCCATGCGGATGCGGATCACGGATAATAGAGTATACGGTCGTTCAGTGCCACGTCATTGACTTGTACATGTCACTGGATAACCAATCAGAAAACATGATTTAAGCAGGGCTGAGGTTTAAAAATGACACCGGCTGACAATCATGTTTTCTGATTGGTTACCCAGTGACATGTACAAGTCAATGACGTGGCATTGAACGACCGTATACTCTATTATCCGTGGATGCGGATAACCAAAATGAATTGGTATTTACCGATTGAGATTGGTACCAGTGCTGAGATTGTACCAGATTTGTAGAGAGAAATGTACTAGATTCGATGGTTTTTGCACTAGATTTTGGATGAGTATGAATGAAAACGCATGAGCAAAAAATTAAACTGACAAGTGTCAGCCTATGCGCTTACTCTTGACACTACAGTCATACGCTTTGAACCTTTGCTGTCACCAAGGGTTGTGTATTTAGCGGATTTGGCCTTAACGCCCTCAACTGAACTGGAGCACTCACCGCTAATTCAAAATTAATTCATTGAAATATTTCAAATTATACGGCGGTTCATTCCAAATACTCTTTGAAACGTTGGCAACACTTAGGCTGGATTCAGACAGATCCAAAATCCGATCGTACGACGATCAAATAGCTTTCTGATTGGTCTAAATTGGTCTGAATTTAAATTTAGTCCAATCAGAAAGCTAGCTGATCGTTAGACGATTCCGTTACCACTATCACTGTCAAGTCAAGGACTGTTCAGTGTAGTGAATGGTGTAAGTATTGCGCAAGTTTCATAGTTCACACACTCTATTAAAAGTGTCGAAGGTAAAAGCTGAAATTGTACTAGGAACGGCAGCACTGATTGTTACCAACCACACCCATTAGGCATTCCAGATACTTGTCAAATGACGAAATTAAGGTGGCTATATGACGAAATGAACCAATACGGCGGCATCTGCCCCCAGAGCTTTCATTTGTTTTTCTCAAAAAAAATTTGATTTCCATGGTGACACTGGTGTTGGCGACCCAGACATCACGTGATAATAGGGAGTTATTGCACGTCATCTGGGGCCCTATTCTTGAATCACTCGGTGGCTGAACGTATTTGTTGCTGCTAAGCGGAGACCAATCAAACATCTCGCAGCTTAGCAACAGCGTACACGCAAAACTGCGAATGGTTTAAGAATAGGGCCCCCAGAAGCTGCAATTCTTGAAATAAATCCGTATACCACTTGTGTTGTGTTGCAGTTTAACACATTCAGTCCATATATCTCTACGTCACTCTATTCGTATGAAAATGAAATCCGTATGACCCAAGAATTGCAGCCCAGGAAAATACAGAAACTTTTTTAAGGTGTAACGTCGTACGTACATCGATATATAGCGCTAAGGTATAACGTATACGGTATACATTCTGCAAGTTTGACAGATGATAAATTCAAATTTGGACCAATCAGAAAACTATCTGACCGTCGTACGATCGGATTTCGGATCTGTCGATCTGTCTGAATCCAGCCTAATTTAAACGACTTTGAATATTCGTCATAAATCAGCTGTTAAATGTCATAGCTATTACCGTATCACCGTAAAATTTTGCTGTTTATCCACCTATGGAGCATTTTTTGTTTTTCCGGTTATAAGTTTTGAAAACATTTTTCGCGGGATTTGGCCATTTTTAATTATCGAGTTTATGATTGGTATTTATGTTATTTGGACTCCGACCTTTTTGGTGATGATTAATTACTATTATGATTATGGTTAAATACAAATATTTTTCAAGTTTTAACTACGAGGGTAATGATTACCAAACAGCGGTCTCGGACCTTCACACTGCTTTTAAATAGTAGGTACCAAAATATTTTCTTCAATTATAATTTAAGCTGTTTCCCCTTTTTTCATCTTATTTCCTTATATTATAAAAATTTTAATATATTTAACATTGATAATTTTTGAATAAGAACGAAAATTGGAAATCATAAGCAGTTAGATATAGTTACTACTTTGAGGTAATAACTATAATATAGCATACTGCAATGTCATGAAGGTAAACTAGCAATAAATGGCCATGAATATCAATAGGACGATGGCCTCCACAATAAGTTTTTCCAATGACTTCCACCATTTCATCCATTGCTCGCACAAGTTTCGATTTCTGAAGGTTGACGTTCGTCAGCTGGTTGACAGAAACGAACAATTTCAGAACAACAACAAAATACATACATGTTTTCTTGGTCATCCGAAACAGCCGGAAAAACTTTAGGTTGTCATAAGCCAGAGATGTTTCGAAAATTTTAAAAATCATATATTCTTTTTTTCGTTTCAAAAACAAAGTAATTTGGCTAAATTGTTTCCCAAAAATACTGTGATGTGGAATATCTTCAAAAAAAGCTATCCACCCATGAATGCAGCAAGCTTTTTGTTCTCCATTATTTTATTTTCCAATTGATTTTCAAAAAAAAAAAGTCGAAAAGGATTGGGGATTGGAAATAATGATAACACAACAAACACAGAAAATATAATGAAAAATGAACAAGCCAGTCTAACCAAACAAATGACTTTGGTTAAAACCGATGGCCGATGGATTCAAGTGGTTCTAATAAATGACATCATCAAGTCGTACGCCATGTAAACCAAAATCTTAACCACGGTGAATACCACAAAATTTTGGTTTGTCGAATAAAATTTTTCAATGACCTGTGATTTGACGATTTCATCACATTTTTTTCTCGATCACTTTGAACTATGAACACTAACAGCCTATGGCACCGACTTGTTGTTATTGGAGCATTAAGCTAATGGGTCATTGAAGGTCAGTTGACGCACTGCAGCGAATGCACCATAGTTTAGGAGATTCTTAAACACCCATTAATGAACCCTCACCTAACTTGAAGAGTCCCTTTGTTAATGGCCTCATAACAAATATTCGGTGCAATCGGCTGCAAGTATGCGACAAAAGTCTGTATACTTCACTTAACCGAAGTGTTGCCAATTTGTAAGCAATTTCTCGTTCTCGAGATTTGTAAATAATATTGAGAAAATCATTTCTGGCTGTTTCTTCTCAAAACTAAATGGGAAAATACAAAACTCCTATCAAAGAAATTACCTAAAAATAAATTCAAAACACACAGGTACAGGTATATATCATTCAAGTTGAATTCATTAACAAAAATAAAGCACAAGTCCATCTACAGCTACAACTACACTCCTGCCTATATATGGAGCGACGGGCGTTGCTTGGTAGACTTTTCATTACTTAGTTTTCATACCGAGCATACGATTATTGAATAATTCAGAGAGCATTCACACAATAAAACAAAAATCATTTTGGAGAAAATTCTTTTGAATGCTGTTTAGTTCATTATTCGCCTGTTTTGTACGAAAGTTGAGCAAAATAGGATGACTTCTATCTGATTGAACACAAAAAAATAAGAAATATATGCATGAAAATCAGTCCTAAATTGAGTGCTGATTTAAGTTTTCCGAGAATTCAATTTTTCAGTTGAGATATTTGTAAAAAATAATTTAATGAGCATGGACTGTATGCTTTGAATTGAATTGGTCAATACTCACAGTAGGTTTTGAATAATGAACCACGGTTATATGTCCAGTGGGAATTTTGCAAATGTCACAAAAAAAACGCGAAATGAATTATCAGATCATACAAGCTTTGCACTAAATGTCAAAATCTGCACCACGCATAAATGACCGAAACAACGAGAAAAGAAGAAGAATAATTATTCATAATGCAGCGACATTTTCTTTTCAACGGCGATTGATCGAACTAAGTAGTTAATTTTATCACGTGACGCGAGTCCATCGTCTTTGTGGATTACTCTGTCATTTTATCAGATTTGGAATATTTTCATCCTGAGTTGAATCATGTGAGTAAAACATTCAATTCCGTAGTAAATATTGTAAAATTGCCTTCACAAAAAGATTCTGGTTTAAACTTCACAGACGTAATCAAGTCGGATATTTTTGCGCCGCCATTTTCACTAGTTTAAATTTTGATTTCCTGTCTACCCTGTGACCTGTGATGCAGCTGTTCACAGATGAAAACGCTATGAATACTTTTTGAACATTTACTACAGCATTTCCTGACGATGCACTCATTAAAATACATTTGAAAATATATTTTTTGAACGTTCAATTTGTCTGATCCATTATCCAGCTGCTTTTCTGTTTATTGATTCATTATTTCATTTCCTCATTCGTGTTGAATACTGACAAAACGACGATAATTTTGAGTTGAACAAGGAAAATTTATGTTGTATGACATTTTGGGAAAAAACAATCCAATTAAATACTCGTCATGCTGCGTTGCCAATTCTTTTTGGATTAAAGGACATAAAAACAAATTGAACCCTTTTCAGTACCAAAGCAAAAGTGATTCTACTTCTGAATCAAATCTTCAATTAAAACTTGAATTCCATTGATCCTTTGTGTTGAAAATGACTACAGGCTAGATTACATGTTCCATCTGTAAAAACGCAATATTGGAATCTTAATACTGTTACTAAGGCAATATCAGTTTATCAGACAGTTACTTGGTTTGAAAAAAAAAACTATACCAACGTACCTATTTGTGTCGTTGAACACGACCGGATTATTTGGAAGTTATGGACCATTCTGGACCCTTCAAATGTGCTTTGGTTTAGGTACAAAATGAGCAGGTGTATTCTTTGTGAATCAGAGAGCTAATAAGTAGTTAGTTGTTCCTGATACTTTCTTTTTTGAAACAATCAACCAGTATATAACCACCTTGAAATGGAACACCCAGTATATTTAGGTATTCATTTATATATGCAACATTTTAATTTACATACATATGAATATTCGAGAGAATATCTTTTTCTGGTCAGAAAGTATTGCGTATAATTTTTCCCAAAAAAAATAGCGTCTAGAATACTATTATCACTTGAAAACATGTGCTTTGCTCCCATGAGTAATCCATGTAGAAATCAAATCAGCGGGTACCTTTACTTTTTCCATTAACTTATTGTTAATTTGAAATGATTTTTTTTTTGGTTGGCATTCCGATTTTCGAACACTCTGATCAACTTATTGAGGAAATTCCAAAGTTTGGGTAATTTCGTGATACCTAACATGTGAACCATCAAGATTTGAAGAAAAATACAAGTAACATCAAATAATTACCAAATACTAAGACAAAAAACGACTATCGCGTCCTGTTTCGCAAATATAAGCTATGATCAGATTCACTGGCTGTTAATAATATTTTGCCGAAGTCATTTGGACAAATGAGTGACTTCAATTAGTTCAGAGAACGGCCGAAAACACATTTGTTACGTGAGTTTTTTCATCTCGGTTTGATCATTTGAATACATTTTTCGAGACGTTTTCCAATGTGCCATGCTTTGTTTGATATATGAGTATTGAAACTTCAATGTATTTACCTGTATATTCGATAATTCTTATAATGATGTGAAATTCTGTTCTTTACTATTCCTATACTTACATGTTCTTTCAATGGAAACTAAATACTTATCATACCTAGAGAGAATGAAGTTTTTGGAACTATTTTTTGGGTTTTCCAAAATAATACGAAACCTCTTTACAAAAAGTAACAATAACATCAGCAAACCAGTTATTTTGAAATGTTTATACCTATGTGTTCTTTTGGGGATTCTATTTGTCTGTAGTAATGGATAAGAAATACTGGGAGGGGAAAGCATCTGCCTTCAGTTGCATAAAGTGGATAGGGGCCGTTCATAAAATACGTTCGCATACAAGAGGGGGGGGGTCTGGCTGAGTGTGACAAGGGGGGACGGGGGGTATACGGCATTAGGTATATTTATTATTTTTTGATATGAGCGCTAGAAGCCAGCGTGACCACTTTTGATAGAAATCTACTTTTTTAGTAGATTTCTGACGAAAATTGAAAAATTTTTGTATGAAAGAAATCTTCAGTAGATTTTGGTAGAAATCTACATGTGCGACATCTTCTAACGAATTCCTAAACTCGTCAGATTTTTCAGTCAAATCTATAGTGACTCCATCTTTGCGAATAAATTTTCAATTGAGAATGCGAATTAATCTTGTTACAGTACACTGTATTTCACTATACAAATGAAACAAAATAAAGCGATTTTTTACTGTTTCATTGTGTTATTAAGCCATCCATAAATAAATATTTTTAATTTTCAGAATTTGTGTACTATCATTTAGAAATTATCATACTCAGCAGGGGTGGTCATAGTTTTTGTGACGAAATATTTCTAGGGGGGGGTCACAAAAAGTGTGACACAGCGTGACAATGGGGGGGGGTCGAAAAAACCTGGTTTTAGTGTGACGTATTTTATGAACGGCCCCATATCGTAATAACTGTGCTTTTGGTTTGTTTGATTTGTTCTGATTTTATGGTTGTCGACCTATTACAAACTCTGTTATGTTACGGAAATCAAATATTCCGCTCTCAAAACTCCAGTGTACATAAATGTTTTTTCCTCGGTTTTTTCTCTATGCTTGTCTTTAACAGTTTCAAAAACGAGCATAAAAGAATAGTATTTGTGAATAATTTTTGAGAAAGGAAGCAGAGTTGATTTCCGAAACAGTAACAATGATTGTTTGTGGTAACTTAACAACCCCAAAAAAATACGAAGAAAAAATTCATCCACCAATCACATAATACCTAATGACTTTCGAACAACTGAAGTCTATGACTTAACTCCAAAATGTTTTCTATGGAAAGTAAATATTGGATGCAAGACAGCAAACATTCCCCCGAGTATTTCACACGAGCTAACTAACGCGTGTTTGGACCAGTTTCAATTTCTTATCTCCGATCATCGATCTCACTCATGACTGATAATATTTATTTTACGTCCGATGTTAATAAGCGATGCAAAAACCACCACGTGGCTAATGATAACCTCAGTTTGTTTATTTATATCTTACTCGAAATACTCGAATGTCATTCGAAATATGTTGAAGCAACCAAATTCCGCAATACGATTGGTTTCGCTCAGGGTCATTTGCCTATACCTTTTCGACACACTTTACGGGGCAATATTTGGTGAGGACACTACATCTTTTCGCAATATTCTGCTGTATAATTTGTAGTCGTCTTTAAACGTATCTTGAAATGTTTTACAATCAAGGGCGCTAGCGAAACGTTAGGAAGAAATTCGAAAGACCGACGGCCTTCAAACCCGAAGAAAAGTAGTTATACTAATAACCTCGGCCGCGAAAGCCTTAACCATTTTGTTAAAACAATAGTTCTACTTACTAAAACTTAGAATGATTGCTATTGATGTGATGATTGAAATGAAAAAATATGACCACAGACAAAAACATGTGTGAAACGATACCCAATAATTCCTCCCTTGTATCCTGACTAGTATATCGACACAATGGAGGACATGTTGACCAATTTGCGTAAGTATTTGGAAAGACGACGACAGGAAGATGAGAAGCGACGGCAGGAGAAAGAACTAGAGGAAAAGCGACGGCAGGAAGAAAAAAAGAACGAGAAGAAGCGCTCTAGAAAATTCTCGAAGAACAGAGAAAAGAGCGAGAAGATGAAAAGAAAGATCGAAATAAAGCACTTCAGAAAATTCTCGAAAATGAAAAAGAAATGAACGAGAAGAAGCTCTCCAGGAAATTCTAGGAGAACAGAAGAAAGTGAGAGAACAAAAGAATGAATTAGAACAAAAAGAAAAAGAACGGAAAACAGACTTCCAGTAGGTTCTAGAACATCAAAAAAGGTTCTTCGAGTATATGTTACATAAACTGAAGTACGAGTGGAAGAACTGAAAGAAGAACTGGGGCCTGTTTCATGAAAGTACGAGTCTTGTAGCTACAAGAAAAACACAAAGAAACACGATGCTAAATAATTGTTTTTTACTCGTTTTTCACCTGTACCTACTTTGTCTTTCTCTTGTAGCCATAAGATTTGTACTTTTATGAAACAGGTCCCTGAAGGAGACGCCAGGAAAATAGACGATGCATTCAATAAGAAACGAGATAAGAAAGTAGATACAGTGCCAGAGGAGATGAGAAATGAGTTGAGAAATGAAATGAGAAGTCTAAAAAAGCAGATAGTTCTTCTCAAGAATCACGATCGCCGAGACACATCAACAATTTCTGTAAAACCACCGACTTTTGACGGACAGTCGTCTTGGGCCATGTATCGTAGACAATTTGAGGCTGCGGCAGAGACTAATGGATGGGGCGAAAAAGAAAAAGCTACGGCACTGATAGTAGCTTTGATAGCGCCAGCTTTGGGTATATTGCAGACGATACCCATCGAAGAGCAAAAGAAATATGAGGACCTGATTTCTGCACTAGAGTTGCGGTATGGCGATCATCATCTAGAACAGCTGTACCGGACCCAGATGAAAACACGCATTCAAAAATCTGGAAAGAGATTACAAAAATTTGAAGCATACGTGAGACGCCTTATCCAGCTGGCTTACCCAGAAGCTCCTGGAGATTTCAAGAAACATCTAGCGGTGCAGATGTTTATAGACTGACTATACCCAGATATCCAAAGAACTTTACGACTGACATGTTTCAAAAGAAGTAGCGACGCTTTGGTTCGCCCTTTTCAATAGAAGAACCTGAACAACGATTTGGTATGGCTAAGTGCAGAAGTCGAAGTGGAGAATTACTCGTACAGAGCGTTGGATAGTTAGCGGAGCAGTTTGAGTGATTGTATTGTATTGTGATAAAGAGTTGTAATAAAAGTAGTGAAGTGTTGTTTGGGTTTTAATGAACGAACCTGAGGAAATATCGTAACAATATGTTCTGAAAAAAATTGTTTGTTTCCATTAACCAGCTGACGAAAGTCAACCCTCAGAAATCGAAACTTACGCGAGCAAAGGATTAATGTGGATGCATCAATGGTGACTCCCTCAATAATGCGCAAGATTTGCTTCCTGAAAATGATGATGAAGAATATGCCGCTCCGATAACTATTATGGACCAAATAATAAAAGAATTGGATGATGACCAAGAATTTGAATTTCGTAAGGCAAGAAGTGATGAATGAGAACCTGAAGATTTCAAAAAAACAGGACAATCAAGGACGAAGGAAACTCGATAAAATTTGCTTCGTGGATTAGGCCTTATGGGGAAACAACAAAAAATAACGATGTAGGAATTCGTGCAATTGCGATAAATTTAACTTACATTTACAGACCCGCTGCATCGAAACTATCAACTTTACAGCAAAAATGAATGGGACATAAATAAAAGAGAATTTAGTCTCCTCGTTTTTTTATACGGTTGCATACTTTTCATGAAACGCACGAGAACCGAAAGTTTTGGCAAAAATGAATTTTTTCAACAGAACACGATTTCTTTTTATTTCCACGGGGATTTCGAGGTCGCAAAGTGAATATGTTGTTTTTGACACCAGACCTTACATCAAGCATCAGAAATCAAAACTTGAATTATTTTTAGGTAGCCCCCCTTTTATTGCTCTGACGACTGGGCAAATTATGTAGATGAACTATGATCCCATCTTCCTGAAGAAGAAGTGGATCTGAAGGGTGATAGGCGCAGCTAATGCGTAGGGGATGGACAATATCGATTAAGTCTCGGATTTAGTCTGGAAGCCGAAAGATGCGATATTCATTGGCGCACTCAAAAAAACCCTGCGTACTAAATTTCATGTATACATACATAAATACATATATAATATATATATATATATATATATATATATATATATATATATATATATATATATATATAGAATAACGATTTCGTGACTGCTTCGAGTATAGGTCTTGCTGTAGTGACTGCAACCTCACTACAGCAAGACCTATATATATATATATATATATATATATATATATATATATATATATATATATATATATATATATATATATATATATATATATATATATATATATATCATCATCTTTCGGCTTCCAGACCCGAGACTTGATATTGTCCATCCCCTACGCATTAGCTGCGTCTATAACCCTTCAGACCCACTTCTTCAGTGATATGGGATCATAGTTCATTTACATAATATAGCCCAGTCGTCAGAGCAAAAAAAGGGGGGTTACCTAAAAATAATTCAAGATTTGATTTCTGATGCTTGATGTAAGGTCGAGTTTCAAAAACAACATATTCATTTCCGAGAATTTTCTGAAGTGCTTTACCTCGATCTTTCTTTTCATCTTCTCGCTCTTTTCTCTGTTCTTCGAGAATTTTCTAGAGTCGTTCCTCTCGTTCTTATCATTTTCGAGAATTTTCTGGAGCGCTTCTTCTCGTTCTTCTTTTTCCTCCTGCCGTCGCTTTTTCTCTAGTTCTTCCTTCCTCCGGCCGTCGCTTTTCATCTTCCTGTCGTCGTCCTTCCAAATCCGCAAATTGGTTTTGAATAAATGTCAAAATGTCCTCCATTATGTCGTACGTTGTACTTCTCGTATTCACCAAATGGCTTCCAATTTCCTCGATAATTCCTACTTCTGACACCACTGTTACGATATTTCCTTGGGTTTATAAAAACTCCAAACAACACTTCACTACTTTTATTACAAATCTATATCACAATACAATACAATCATTCAGACTGCTCCGCTAACTATCCAACGCTCTGTACTGAAATTCTCTGTACTAGAAATTAACTACTTTGACTTCTGCACTTAGCAATACCAAAGCTCCCTCCGATAAAAACTCTGCAAAACTCTCCGCCTCTCCACTAAGCTAGAAACTCTGATAATTATCTGCCGTAGCGATGAATCGCTTCCATATATATACCTTGCTTACGCCCATGGAGAATCTTCCAGTCGAATCTCTATGATCGAATTCTCCACGCGAATCAAGACTTCCTGGAAAAATGACGTTCTCGCTTCTACCCTTCATATTACTTTGCGTTTACGAGCGACAGGGCCGGCGCTAGGAGATTTCGTAATAATATGTTACTCGAGATGTTACTGCATTTTAATGCAGTTTTCCTGCAGCCGCAGGCCGGTCCAAATCTTTTTTTGCATTTACACGAAATGCATTTCAGCAATTTTTCTGGCCCAGGGTCATGTAAAGTTGCTGCTGCTTCGGTCGGTGGTAATGAGGCGAGATTGGTTTTGATTTCAGTTATTAGTCCGAAGGTTTAGCGCCTTACAATGATAAAAGAAAACGCTACACTGCTTCACACCGACAGCTTCAGGCTCAGCATTTTCGTCATTGAAAACTAGGACGTACTGCTTCTAAGTGCTTATTCTTCTGAAAGACGGTGATGCATTTTGTCTTCCTTTCTCTCGAGAATGCGGAAGTTGTGTGTCAGCCGCTGGTCGCAAGTGGAACAAGTACATTTTGTCACAGTTTTATGTATTGTGGTTGTAGGCTTTGCATTGAATAAATTTTCTGCACTATTTTGCTTTTTCCGGGTTTGAGAAAATCACCTGCCCACTACATGATGTCGGAGCGGCTCAATATACGAAAGCAGTTCCAACCACAGAAACGATATTAAATAGAGGAGAAACTGGGGTCAGTGAAAAAGTCGGGGTCAGATTAAAAAAACTTATTCGAATGAAAATGCTAGTTTTTACTTGATAGTACCTTAGTTGGGATTTAAAATTTCTGATGAAAAGTAGGTACTCACGTACATTTACAGAGCCGCCGCATCGAAACAATAAACAGAAAAAATTAATGGAACATAAATTGTGGAGAATTTTGTACCCTTCATTTTTGTGTAGGTGAAAATTTTTCCTGAAACGCACGAGAACAGAAATCAATTTTTTCTACAAAACACGATTTTTTCTACAGGGATTTCTAGGTCGCAAAATGAATATGTTATTTTTGACACTTGATCTTACATCATGCACCAGAAATCAAAACTTAAATTATGTTTAGGTAAAAACTACCTGAAGACAGGGCTAATATCAGAATGGAAAAACTAGATGGTAACATAAAATCCTTATCATAGTTACGTGCTAATTCTAAACTAGTTTTATGCAACTTGTATCGAGTAAATAATAATAAAAAGAATCGATGTGATTCATCGTTTCAAGCGACACGTGTGGCATGATTTCATACGAAATTGTGTTTGTTTCGGGATATTTCACTATCTGGGCTATTTATTATCTATTGCCAGTGGCTGCAGATGGATTTTCTTTCATCGCTGAAATGATAGACCGATTCCGTTTTAAATAATTGGGGCGACCAATGCCGCTTGTCTTCGACGCGATGATGGCCGATAGGGCTTGGCGGCACCATCGCTCTCTGTGGAGATGACGATAATGTCGATTTAGTTGTGGAGCTAACCGCGATATTGCGATGCTTGTTATGGACCAAGCAATAACAAGTTGGTCGTGTTTCTTGGTTTGTGAGCTTATAGTCAACGTCACATACCATGTGATATTTGGATAGAGTTTACGAGTGTTACAAATAATCTATGGGTGTCTACTCACGCCACATTTGCACGGTGTTTTGCTAATTTTTTCAAGTTATGATACAATCAATATTATTCTGGGGATCCACCCCTATTTTATAACATACATTTCAACTTCTTGAAACACTTTGGGGTTCTTGATAGTAGTTTAATGTTACTTAATATGTATCTTGTTAATTTTTGATCTCCCAACTTTCCTCCTTTTTGTACTTAACTGAAGATGAACATATATATGTTCGAAACATGTCTTAACTAGGACATTGTTCCTGTAAGAGTTAAATATGTTGTGGAGATGACTTCGTGTTTCCTTTCGGGACGTGTCACTACGTCGAATTCCCATTACGTCGAATTCCCACTATGTCGAATTCCCATTACGCCGAATTCCCACTACGTCGAAAAGCATCCCCGCCACTTACGTCACCAAAACACGATCGTTATCGAAGCTGGATCCCATTCGACGTAATGGGAATTCGACGTAATGGGAATTCGGCGTAATGGGAATTCGGAGTAGTGCCACACCATGCACTTTCAATATCAACAGCACAGCGAAATTCATCCTTCTTTTAGGTTAGGTTAGTTAGGTTAAGTCAGATTGGGTTAACAGGAAATTGCAGAATATCCGGTAAATTTTGCGAGTGCGTATCACTACGTCGAATTCCCATTACGCCGAATTCCCATTACGTCGAATGGGATCCAGCTTCGATAACGATCGTGTTTTGGTGACGTAAGTGGTGGGGATGCTTTTCGACGAAGTGGGAATTCGGCGTAATGGGAATTCGACGTAGTGGGAATTCGGCGTAATGGGAATTCGACGTAGTGATACGCCCTCTTTCCATTTTCAATGGAAGCATTATGTTCGCAAGTCCAGCCTAGTGTCACTGATGAGACCTGGTGGGTCGAAACAGCTGTCTGGCATTGAATTTGTGAATGTAATGGTTTTTCGAACATCGAAATTCTGATTTCGTTTTGGTGATACAGCCATATTTGCAAGGGACTGAGAACGATTCTCGATGGCAACGGTGCCAACTATAACAGCATCGCTGCTGGTTGGTCCGTTTATTGAGATCTTCGTATACTTGGTATACGTAGTCTGAGTTTTTGTTAAAATTCAACAGATGGCGTTCTTCCTTTACGGATTACATCATCTTATTCCGATATCATTATGATGGTATAATCAGACAAATTGACTTGTACAGAATGTTAAAAAATAACGAGGAGGTAGTCCGCAAGATGAGCAATCATCACCCCCACCACCAATATTTCACATTGGTACCAGGAGAGACAAAAAAGTTGCAGGGACTAGTGTATACTGGTTGACAGTCAAAACACTAGTAGTTTGAGATAAATACTCTCTCCTTTGTGTGGGTGATATGATGGACCTAATCGGATAATTTAAATGAGCAAAATCTTGGATTTTGAGACATGCAACATTACAGTCGAATGATCATCAGGTAGTTTTTCATTGGTTCAGCTTTGAGAGTAAGTGAGCAACATCTCGTCATTGGACGTTTCTCGGAGAGGCCGAGTGGTTTCACTCCAGGGAACAATTATAGTTGATAGGGATAACGGAATAAAATACTGGCCGTGTCGGTCCCATCGGTATTGTGGTATTTCCTTCAAAATTATAAGAAGACCATGGAGTCGCAAATTGCAAGGGTCACAATTTGAAATATTTGAATTCCGGTGGATTTTTACAACCATTTTGAATGAACGATCAATTTGTTGAATGTTTCATAAAATTAACAAATTACCTGACCTTATGTATATTTTGCCATCCATGATACCAAGTATATATATTCATCCCTATGAAATAGACATTTTTGAAAACCCTATGCACCTTCTGAAACTAATCATTTGCTGACTTTCCAGCATTATTAGATCTGTTGTAATAAAAATCATGACTCTTGATACAGAAAGATAACTAGTTTGTTGTGCAGACCTTTTTAGGCGATCTAACACAATTTTCAATTACCAGAATCAGTATCTGAATACAGAAGGTTTGTATTCGTTACGACGGGAATCGTATCCAGCACAGTTCCAAGTAGTTGCCCAGATATGTCCTGACAGTCGACTAACTCAAAACCTAGGGGTTGACCACTGAGGGAAAATGTGTACAATGGAATTCCCGTAAACCGGAATTCCCCGGAATTCCTACAGAAAAACGATGTCAATTTGAAGAGATATCGATACAATTTTAAAACTAAATGACAGAAATACTGGAAATTCCGGGGAATTCCGAGGAAACCCGACGAAATATGAAAGATATATTTCGGAACATTCATACAATTTTTTTTTTGGATTTCTGAGTGGAACATAAACTTTAGACTTTTAAGTAGACCATGTGTCATGATTATGACACAATCTGAATAATATCGGATTATACATATCGAAACTTGTCACATTTGAGGCAGGTATTCATTTTATCGGAAACAAAATAAATCATCTATATAATGCAACGTTACAATCGGAAAATAAAGGGAACGGATCGTCTTATTCCACTCAGGTTTCCAAGTTCTGAATTCGTTAGAATAAATATTTAATTGAAAAAATACAGTTTTTAATTGAAAAAAAAAACGGTATTTGTGCTAAATTATTACAGGATACTCAATCTGTGGGGAAAATTCTTTTTAGACGTTTTTGTCATCGCTTATGAAGCGAAAATAAACTGTTTCCTTAAAACGTATATTCCATAATATCAAAAAATTATTATCGCTCTGTTCACCCTGTATAAACTCAAATTGGACAGGACTCTGAACTACATTCCATCCGATTATCTTTTTTATTACAAACCGATAAATTATATAAAACCGTTAAAATAACATTATGGACCTGCAAAAAAACTCCAGAAATCATACAAATACAGCAGTCATTGACTACATAACTCAGATATAACGCGAGGTATGTTTTGTTTTTGAATTATGATTTTATATAAATATTGAAATTTTACTGTATGCTTTATTATTATTTCGCGAATAAATTGATGTTACCTAATAATAATCCCTAGAGTTTATTCAGAAATTTCTCGGAATTCCTATCAATTGTACACCGGAATTCCCATGTGGTCCATTCCGTACCTGTCCTACTGCTTTCAACCGTTCTGGACAAGATTCGGAAGGAAAACAAACCTATAATAAACATGCAACTCAACATATGCCAACATGGCATATGTTGATCATCAAATCTCTCAACGCTGTTCCACGAATCGTGTGTTATTTTTACCGGGATTATCTCACATAATCTCTTGTGACTTCTGGAGATTAGTGTTCTGCGACTTAAGCTGTCCGAGTCACCGAGTCGGTGCCTCTGTCAGTCCGGCCCCCGAGCTAACGCGAGGCCCCTCGTCGCGCCGATGGATCGGCCGCCTGTGGGCCCCACGTGAACCCGCGTCGCACGCACGGTCACTGACCCTCCGCCACAATCGCTCAGGCGCTGCCTCCATCTCGTGTTGGGTGCACTTCGAACCCCCTATCTGAGGATTCGTCTAATTGCTCTGGCCGGGCAGATGCTCTGCTGCCGCTGCTGAAACGATGAAAAAGTGGTCGGCCCGCCGTGGGTCGCCTGCTACCCCGAAGCGCCTCTTTCTGCTGGTGGAATTTCTAACATGCAATAATTGAAACCACTCTACATATCACATGGTATGTTATAACTGAGAGCGCATGATTAGAGGTACTTTGCCACTCGAAATTCATCAAGCTCGTCTAATTTACTAGTTATTCCATGCTATTTTGACAAGTCAGGTGACAAGTGACATCAACAATCTTCATAGTAGTGACGTTTATCACGATTGTGAACAGCCAAATATGGAACCGGACCGCGTATTCTATCCCTCATTGGTTCAGCACGTGCTGAATATTGAAGCATCCTAATGCAGGAGGAATTCTGCTTTCTTACAATCTCACATGTGTGTAATTAACATCACTATTGGTTTTATAATGTATTGAGCTGGGAAGCAAAGATAATTCCTCGACGGACGTAAAATTGATACATTTACAGAATGTCTTGCCGAGAATATTGTGGTAAAACTTTTGGGACAAAATCTTCCGTGAGAAAATGTCAATACGTAACCGAGCCACCACTTTGATCCTTATCTTTGATCGGGCTCGTGAAGTCACGGGTTTTATACACGTTGACGCCGTCTATCTTGTACGCGTAAATAACAGCATGGAGTGCGTTGTTGCGTTATGTTCAACTAACTGATAACGATATTGTCTGCTGCTATGCGAGCTGCGATGTTTCGAAAGTCGAATTGGGAAAATCAGTGCCTGTTTGGAGCCACAATATATAACTTTCTCAACGGACCTCTTTCGATGGAGTACCAATGCATCCTATCTATCTATCCTATCATTGCACTTGTTTTCATTCAAACGGATATTTTGATCAGGAAATCGTCCTAATTGAGTATGACCATCGCAAGTTTGCGGGAATTTTGCTCTTACTAATCCGCAATCAAACATACCGGCGAGCATACCGGTCAATATTTGATTATCTATTGGTACGAACTTCTGTCATACAAATGAACAATCAAACGTAGTTGTTTGTGGTACACATATGGTCCCAGAAGAAAATGTAACTTGAGGTATTCGATACCAAACCCATCGATTTCGACCGAAGTCCTTCAAATAATTACCCCTTGTTACTAACTTCACACAACATTCCCCAAGAGTAGTATAGTATGACTCTTCGCGAACCCGCCAACCATGAAATGTAACAGGAGGTTTGTTCAACTTCTAATATCGAGCAGAATTATTTGTGCAATTAAATAATCCGGAACTTTCAACTGGCAGTCCCAAAAACCAGTACTATTTTAGTAAAATCCGAACGCTTTTTGGTGGCTTGTGGATTATTAGCTGACAGCTGAGACACTTGTCGTATTGAAACGAAATTAATTCGTATGAAATGGCTATTAGCATTGTTTATAGAGATCATACACATCATCATCAACTAATGGACTGGCCGACTGGCCCTGAGAGAGAGGGGACTGCTGAATGAGCTAGATACTTCAAGTCTAGTTAATGGTTCTTCTTCATGAAAATCTCTCGCTGCTAGAATCTTTATTCTCCCATGTTTGATTGGTTACTCGGTTTGGTGAATTTCTCTCACACCACCAATGAAAAAGGAATGAGAGCAGCCGAAGCAAATTTGAAATGCTTGACATATTTTATATCATCATGACATTATTTGAATTTTTGGCAAATTTGAAACGTGTGTTCTTCAAATTACTTCGAATTCAGTTTCTGCCTTTGAACTGTCTGTTACTCAATCAATAAACATTCATAATGCCCTCATTTTGTGCAGTGTTTAACAGCTTCAGTAGATATAAAAGAGAACTTAACTTGAAATTCCATGGGTGAAATATTATTTCTCATATTATTTTTCACTAATAATAATTACAGACTACCAAAAAACCAACAGTTGAAACTGAAATCGGTGGTAGCTCTCAAAAGAAGTAATTACAATTCTTCTAAAACTGCAGTGATTTGTAGCGAACTACTGGATATATATATATATATATATATATATATATATATATATATATATATATATATATATATATATATATATATATATATATATATATATATATATATGTAAATTTCCATGCTGCATGATATTGACTCCAATTATTGACTCCAATTTCATTCAAGTCAATTATTCCGGAGTAAACAAGTACATATACAAATTGAATCATTTAATGAGTATTCCGTATTCCGACAGTAGAAAGAAACAATAACCTTTCTTCGAAAATTCAGAAG
The DNA here is from genome assembly GCA_032362365.1 of Zygogramma bicolorata. Classification (NCBI taxonomy): domain Eukaryota; kingdom Metazoa; phylum Arthropoda; class Insecta; order Coleoptera; family Chrysomelidae; genus Zygogramma; species Zygogramma bicolorata. Next base: position 219,488 of record JAVJAQ010004958.1, on the reverse strand, counting down.
TAGATACCAAAATACATGCTGAAACTATTGGGACAACCAAAATAGTTGAGAGAAGCAGCCTTTATACAACAAATAAAATATAATGTATGTAATAGCGAACTGGCTTTCAGATATGGTTTGAATACATGAGTCCTTACACAAATGAATACTGATCACAAAACCCTACCCGTAGTATCCATCCCTCGAATGATATTTTGACATGGTATATCTCTATAAATAATGCTATTAGTCAGCCTTCAAATCAGAACAACAATGTTACCAGTATCAACAACCAAATTATATACCTAATCTTCATTTCCAACCAAAGTTCGGAATCGATCTCTACTCTTGAGTAAGTACTCGTTTGATAGTTCCAGAACCGTACGTAGAAAAATTCGAGAAGTCGAACAAAGGATTCAAATTCAAACACGTTTTTGTTTTTGCCCATGCTCCTGGCGATTCTCGAACCTTAATAGCTATATAGCAAGAAGCCGAACAAACCTAGAGTTACTCTTCAATGCGACTGAGAAATTTTCGAGACAAGAATCCGTAGAAAATGGAACCCGAACCCTTGGGTCATGTGTCTGGCGCAAAACCTCTTGTATTAACCGCTTTTTCCATGAAATTAGAATAAGCTCAAATCGATCGTAGATACCATAGCCATTCTTGAATCATTACTTTCTATCCGTGACTAGACATAAGAATGGTCGAATAAGAATATATGCACCTGATGCGAACGATCAAGAACATCCGAACGCCAAACATGTGATTGTCCGTACAGACGACGACAGTCTTTGACCTTTGGGGAGCTTTTTCCTGGCTCGCCGTTGCCAGTGTACACGAAAATAAACAAAACCCGAAACTATTTGCCCGGGACGTATTTATATCTTTTCCGTTGGTGGATCGCCCGACGCTGTCGGCAGAACATAATACCAGGCGGCTTCGAAGACCGAGATCTAGAGCATCTCTCACTAAAAGGACTCGCATAATGATCAATAATGTCCTGGAAAACATCACGAATTCGAAACGTTCGGTTTCAGAGATGAACCTATTTTCAAAAAGTTCTCACGTTTTCACTGTTTGAAGCAATCCATCAGACATTTTTTTATGATAAAACACCAAACTAAAATTGCCTGTACTCTATCAAGACTGGTATGAAAGTTGCAAAGAGTTCACTGATATTGTATTGATGTCTAGTTTATTTCTTTGGATCGTTGATTCGATATTAATTTTGATATATATCTTCGTTATTCCTTGAGTTAACGTGAAACGAGAAACGTGAACATCGTTTTGATCTGAGGAGAAAAGCATAGACTGATGTTATTAATGTGGTTAAAAGAGTCTGGAAGCTTGAATGGGCAGTATATCTTTTTCAGATGTTAGGGTGTCTGATGGAACTCATCCAACGATTAAAATTTCAGGGAATGGTGGCATGGATATAAACAATTTTTTTGTACTCTTCGAAATATAAATTTCTTGAAAGGGAATATTGATTGCACATTTTTCAGATGATATCGTTTTATCAGTCCCGACATATCTGAGTAACCAGCTTTCTTTTAGAGTAGAAATGCAAACTTAGTTTTCGCCAGTGCTGGAAAGCACCGAGTTACTAGAATCCCCATTCACATATTTTACAACTTGATTTACACTTTTTGCCTTTTGGATTCTGAGGAGAAGCTGGGGAATCTGAAGAAGAAATTTATCTGTCTACTTGTACCGATAGTCATGCCGATTTGACGATGAGTAGTCTACTTTTCGATTTAGGTGGGAATAACTTGGAAAAGGGAAAAGTTGCAGAAGGTGTACCTCGGCTATGCTTCATACTGACGACGAAGGTCTCGATTCGAGTTTTCGCAATAGAAAAAGCGAATGACACGCAGGATCTTTCTGTGTAATCGTGAGCGTGACGCGATGTGGTGTCTGCGTGTGATGCAAAGGGCGGGATCGATAGGCCCAGTTCGACGTGCTGGCGGCGGCGGCGGCCCACAATTTCACTCTCTGTTCGCCTATTTCGGGGGAGCGAAGGGGGCGCTAATCGCCGCCTCTCGCGCACCCCTTTAAAGGGGATGTATAGATGGGGCCGAAACAGACGGGATCATCTCCGGTGATAAGGATTTGAGAGAGCGCGTGGTTCGAGGTTTCCTTGTGGTCACGGTATAGGGGCTCGGGAGGTCAAGAAACTATGTTCGTTTGTGCATGCCCGTATGCCGTATGGATTTATATAATGATCACTCCTAAAAAACTGAATGAATAGTGATACAAATATTGAATTTTTATAACGAATAGCAATATACAGTGTGTCCCAGCTAAAACTTGTCACCCCCTTAATCTCCGAACTCCTGAAAAAAGTTGAAAATTAGTCCAGTCTATGACCATTTTCCCGTGTATTTATCCCATACAGCACCGATTCGCATGAAAATTTGGATTCAGGATCTATATACACTCTTTTTCAAAATCTACCCTGTGCCGAGGGTTGCTCTCTCCCTGGGGGTGGATGCCACCCCTTCTTGGGGGTGAGAACATTTTTATTGGAAATAAGTGCGGAAATGAATGGATTGACTAATTCTAAGCACTTTTTGTTCAATGCAGTTTTTTCTCAAAAGCAATACTTTTCGACTTATTCGCGAGTGAAATTGTAGGTTTTCAGAAAAAACAAACACGTTTTCAGATCCTTTTTCGCGAATAACTGGAAAATAATGCAAAATTATAGCTTTTGAAAAAACAAAGGCGATTGTTCATTTGTGATGTATCCGAACCCACTACAAACTGAATAATTGCTTGTTGAAAGTTGATTGGTATTTTCAAACGCCAAAATGGAAAGTTTCTTCGTACAATAACCAAAAACCAATGCATTTTTCGCAAAAAACTAATTTGACCTTTTTTGAAGTCCTTCAAAAATCATTTATTTTTGTTATTTATAGAAGTTTCTAGCATCAAAACTGACCGAGGTATGAGGGAAATAATGTTGAATCCTATTTTTTCCTTGAAAAAAAATTGTGAATAACTCATCCTCTCTTTTCCCCCCCCTTTGGAAAAAATCGTTGCCTAGTGGAACTATATGTATATATATATATATATATATATATATATATATATATATATATATATATATATATATATATATATACATATATAATATACATATAGTGGAACTATATGTATATATATATATATATATATATATATATATATATACATATATAATATACATATAGTTCCACTAGGCCTAAAATATAGTTGCTATGTGTATTCTTCAATATACTAATGTACATACTCTAATTTCTACAAAAATTGTTTTTGGTTTGTTCCCATAACTCGCTTAGTCTTCAAGCAATCAAATCCACCAAAGGAGTATTTTGTAGCTCTTTTCAAGAGCTATAAGCTCATTCACATTATTTTTTGTTTCAGATTATATTTTTGAAAAGGTTCATGCTGAAAGGGCTCAAAAAAGGTACTTTGCGCGAAACCTCACAATAACTGGCCATATCTTACTGTATTTTCATCCTGCAGAAAAAAGTGAAACACTGAAATTTTCAGAGAAGACTAGCCTTCAATTTTGTACTCCAAAAATTTTTGCATGTGATCAATACTTTTCGACTTATTTCGAAGAAATTGTGATTTTTCGCTGAATTACGTATATGATTTTTTCTCTTCAATCTCAATTTTTTCCAAAACTACGTACTTTCAATTGATGAAAAACTCAGAACTCATTGAAAGAACATGAATGAAGTGAATTATGGAGTAACAACAATTTTTTTCAAAGGGGGGAGAAGAGAGGATGAGTTATTCCCATTTTTTTTTCAACGAAAAAATAGGATTCAACATTATTTCCTTCATACCTCGGTCAGTTTTGATGCTAGAAACTTTTATAAATAACAAAAATAAAGGATTATTGAAGGACTTCAGAAAAGATCCGAGTAGTTTTTCCCGAAAAATGCTTTGGTTTTTGGTTATTGTACGTAGAAACTTTCCATTTTGTCGTTTGAAAATGCCAATCAACTTTCAACAAGCAATTATTTAGTTTGTAGTGGGTTTGCATACATCACAAATGAACAATCACTTTTGTTTTTTCAAAAGCTATAATTTTGCTCTCCGCAGGTTTTTTGAATTAGATGAATATTTTTCCAGTTATTCGCGAAAAAGTATCTGAAAACGAGTTTTTTTTTTGACTGAAAACCGACAATTTCACTCGCGAAAAAGTCGAAAAGTATTGCTTTTCAGAAAAAACTTAATTGAACAAAAAGTGCGGAAATCTTCCGCACTTATTTCCAATAAACATTTTTTCACCCCCAAGAAGGGGTGGCATCCACCCCCAGGGAGAAAGCAACCCTCGGCACGGGAATAAATAGTAAGTAGAACCTATATCCAAATTTTCATACGAATCGGTGCTGAATGGGATAAATACACAGTTTACACTTTTTTCACCGTCATAGACTGGAGTAAATAGCTCAGATCCGTCGATATTCATTTCAAGAGGGAACACTTTCACTAAATACATCATTATTGCGTTGTCAACCCCTTCATCCCCAGCACCTCCTACTTCAGAATTTTCAATGGGACTTCTATACTTGATACATCATTTCGAAGGGAATTCAATCCCATATACATCGGTGTACTGAAATTGAGGATCGATCAAGTGTTGTTGAAGTTCTAATGAAAACTCAGTTTTATCAAGATGTTTTTTTTTCTCAAATTAAAATTATGGAGACGTGCCATGCAGCGAACGACTATCAGACGGCTCACGCGACCATTCCCTCGTTCTATCGATTCCACGAATTCGGGACGAGCGTTTTGTTTGTCGAGACTTGGAATGGGAGCTCGGGAAGGAGGTGATTTATGGAAGGGTTGCCAAAAGCAGCGGACTGGAGGGCGAAATTTGTTGTTATTAAATGAGTTATCGACATCGACGACGATAAGGGGATTACGGTTGCATTCGGCACGTGAAAATGTTGAGAGATTATTTTCGGTCAAGGGGCGCATCTATTATTATTTTTATGAATGACAATGGCAAACTTCCAGTCATTGATGAATAATTAGAAGCCACCGTTCCTTGCTAGAGCCTTGACAAAAAAAGAAACAAAGGGGATAATAAAAATATAAGTGCTCGGTACTAAGCGTATCATTTAATTAAATAATATTCGAGAAATTCATCAAATTCAAATGTCAAGATGTCCTTAACAAGAATGTATTAAACATAGGGTGAGTGAAGCCACTTTCTATAGGAAGGGTCGAGAACAGGTAGGTCAGTATTGTTTTATAAATTACCTTTCGTACGGTTTGGGCCTTTACGTGTTATTTCGGAAAAAAACAAACATTTCGTGAATACGATCCTTGTATATCTTGTGCCTTTTACAAAATGGGCCGAAAGCAAGTAATCATTCAGACACACCTACAACATTTATAGTGCAAAAAAAATCCACATTGCTGACCTTGCGATTGGATCGTTTACAGATTTGTTTCCAAACAAAAGAACGGCCGCCTTCTGGGAAATTCTAATTTATCGTTTCCTATCCGATTATTTCTGTACCTCAAGGATACTTGCAAACGCGTATTCAAAACAAATACATTTGTGAATAGTGTGGCGTATTATTTTTCCAACGACCCACGTATTGTCACGTGTCTTCCTAAACATTCACGTACGCTATCTTTGATAGCTTGATTATTATTATTATAAACAATATCGTTTCGATTGTTCGTACTTGTGATCGTTCAATTTGCGTTTAGAAATGTGAGCATTTGACGTTGGACATCTCTTGAGAGTGTATGATCCATATGTAAATGAACATTTCGCTTCATTATTATTTTCCAGATTGTACATCCCACACCGTAGGCATGAACATTATCTTTATTATCGCCTCATATATAATAAATCCGTGATTGCAAACGACCTTCTGTTTTTTTCGGAATTTGCGAGCGATTCTTCAGCTGATTTTTGTTTCGACTGAATAATTTTCCTTTTGCAATTTGCGCATTCTTTCTATGGGGACTTTTGGTAAATTTCAATCCGTTTCTGTGAAAAAGTATCTTTTAATGTGTCAGTTCAGTCCAACACGTGGACTTATGGAACAGCATAAAAAATTGAATGGTAATAAGTTCTACAAATGAAACATAAATAGTAACCAATCAGGTACTGACAAGCTAAAAACAAACAATAACAACTAGGGAATCTATCAGTGAATCGGGTTTTCGGAATCAAAATTTTTCAATTCCTGGATCCATTTTTCACCAAAAAAAACTGTCAAAACTCCGTATGAAAAATTTGGTTTTAATCAAAACATAAATAAAATGGAATAGCAATTCATATGTTGTGTGCGAATTGGCAATATATCGATTCCAAAAAATATATTTAGGTTGACGTAGGCGACCACCCACTAGCACTAGATAATAACAAACCTGTTCTATCTTCTGACTGACATATCGTATGTTTTTTGTTGCTGGGGTAGCTTTTATGTTGTTAGATCTCATTAATATTCTCATAGGTATATTTCTTGGAGAGAAAATAAACTTATTTCAGATCTAGAAAATCCTGGGATTAACTTTTCACTATCCCGGCTGATTTTTTCTTCCGGGATCCCGTACCCCGGGATTACATTCCGTAATCATAAGAACCTAACGAATATCCTTAATACGCATGGCGTTGAAAAGTCATTACGTCAAAGCAAAAAATTACCTCAGTTACCGATTACATACAGCTTGTCCATTCCATCCTAGCACGGAATTGATGACGTAAGTTTAGTGCGCAACCGGATGTGGAACCAATTACCGTGCTAAGTTGGATTGGATAAGTTGTACCTACCTATAGCTTGTTATTATTACCTCTCCTCTCCCCACTCCGAAGGGCAAGAACGGCACGATTCCCTCGGAAGTCGAAACTTTTCTGAACTGATGATTAATGGTAACTTACCTTTTTACGACTTACAAAAATCAATTGCTGTTAGTAGCAGGACAGTTGAAAAATCAAAAGACCAGAAATCCCGATCGAGAGTTGTTGAAACCAGTCTATTTCAATTTTTTTAATATATAATAATTCTGGATTGTAGTCGTCCTCTGTACTATAGTCGGCGCCATAGACTGCATATCGATCATGACGTCGATTGAACACAGACGAGAAGGTAATAAACGAAACGTCCTTGACTATAATAATAGTTTACTTTGTGCCGATCCAACGAGCGTGTCGTATCGAAATGTAGATGTTGCAAAAAAAACATAAGCCTGCGAGTGTTTCCTTATTATCATCATCTTACCACACGCGACCGTTGATCTTCCATATTCAGACGAAAATAAACCCTTTGAGTGTGTGCGAAATTGTTTTCACAAGCCGCCGTGATTTTCGTTTGTTTTTGTCTCTATTTCCATCGTCGATATCCAAGGCGAACTTTGATCGCGCCAACGGTCTTTGTCAAGACACGAGAGCGTTGCGCTTTTGTCATCGCGGTTGCGGCGTATTTGGTTTTCTCGGAACGATGCGAATTTGTTTGTTGAAAGGTATTGGCAATTCATTCGAGCAGCCATCTTGTCAAACTTCCGAAACTGTTTGCTTTTCTTGGGATAGTTCGATGATTCCATCGAAATGAAGACAAAGGTCTTAACAGGAGAAAGTATGTTCTTTCTGGTTATCGACAAAATGGTAAATTTTGACTATTCTAGTCGCTAGAAGCTCAGCTCTAATGAATATCATAGTCATGCTTGTTCCAAATGCGTCACAGAAGCAGCGCCAACATTGATAAGCTGAAAGCTAATTTTCACTTGAAGGAACCTCGTGATTCTATTATTATCGCCTTGCCCTGCCATTTACGTAACTGGCATAATTACATTGAATAAATGACTTATGTTGATTCAAATAGTTTATCAAATATAATTCTGAATGTTCGTCGAATATAAAGGCTATTGAATAGGCATCGAGTTTTTTTTGGCTTGTTGGGTACTTGAAATGTCCCCCTTCGTGTAGAATCATCATTCATTAGGAAAAGTAGTAGCAGTAACCACTTTGAAGTTTGATATGCAATTGCACATTGGAAGATTTATTACAATATGTATGTAATTCTGAGAATAGTTATTTGTTTCACTAGGTAGCAGAGTATTAGATTGACTGCTGTGGGATAGTTCATAAGCTGAATGTACGCTGCCGAGTTGAACATATATTTTTTTTCTCCGATTGTTTGCAGTGGTATATGTAGGATATTGTATTTGCAAATTATTACAATTCTCAGAATCTTTTTATTTTTCCTGTAGTGATGAATTAAAACAAAATTTGATAAAAATTGCAAGTTGGTTGGTTGCCATGGAAATGTATATGTTCTTAGTAATTATAGTTTGACAACATAATAGACAGTGATAGCGACTCAGAAGTACTAACTCCTCCAGACACATCAATCAGCAAAGTATTACGTTTGCTGCCTGGGCAGGAAAGTCCTTACTTCGCTACCCAATCAGGAAAAGTAATACTCTGCTGGGTTAACAAAATCAATATTTGCAGTCAATCGGGAAAAAATAATTTATATGGCTCACATGAAGCTTTTTGTAGAGATCGATGACACAATAACATCAAAGTGATATTATTTGCTCCAAACGTACGTCTCGCTAACAAGATTACTTCTCTTCTGAAGATGCTAACCTTGAGAACTTTTTCTAAGAGTTACACGCATGCTATCGTCTTTTTAAACAATAATGTAGAAAGAATTCTGAGAAATGAAAGTTATTTCAAAAACAACCAGCGATTTCCTTGCAATTTCGAATTTCACATCTACCATCTTGGGAGTTCCTTCTCCAAATCGATTTAAAATACCAGCACATGTTCTTAGTAATATTGAGGAAAAATCAATAAGTTCCTTCAAATTTAATACATTGCAAAAACCAATCGATGTTTCAAACTAAATAACTATTTACTTGGCATTCTAGATGATTCATTGAAATGTTTGAAAACAATAATATTTTCAATAACAAGTTTATCTACTCGAATAATATAAATAATAAAAATGTTTATTTGTCGTACTAATCAAACATAAAAACACCAAATGCATAGCGGTTTACGGCACCGAACTAATTTCTGTTCAAAGGTGAAAGAAAAATATGATGCTCGGACAGATGCTATAAACGGATAATTTAAAAACGATTATCACCACCCAACATTTAGGCTTACGTCAAGCGAGTATTAATTATTTTTGAATTAACTTGGTAATCGGTTCGTATGGAGTTTGTGAGTTCAGTACACTCTGTAGATGAACATGCCGAGTACAGGCCGATCGAGGAATTTTTTAGCCTTTAAGTGGGCCATGTGGATAAAAATCAGCTCATGTTTTCTCATATGAATAACTTCAACCCAGAGATTAATAAATGCTGCCGTCCTAAGCCGAATAGTCGTAACTTAGCCAATCGACTTTCAAGAAAATTCATTTCATATGAATAATATTTCACGTATCATTGAGGCATACCGATTTTGTGTGCCATTCACAGGTTGATATATGCTTGAATTATTTCCGGAAATTGTCTTAAAATATTCGTGAGCAAATTTCACAACATATTGAACTTCAACGAATGATTTGAAATTCTTGTTTTAGCATTTTAAAGTTTGTCAAGATAGGCTTTGGAACACATCACAGATTGAACAATTGCATCGAAATTGCCCTGTTCTGTCACATTTAATTTGGGTTATTGTGTGAGCTTCAACAAAATGAATCGATTCTGTCAAGAGACTACCGTGTCGATGGCTCGTGAATAAAATTGTGGATTATTATTGTATTTTCATTAGTCTACTAAATAATTTTAGTGCCCTATTTGAACGTTACATTTTGTTTACCTCTGCTCAAAGTGGGCAAGTGATCTGTTATGTCAAACAAAATATGCTCTGCTTATGTAGAAAAAAATCCACTATAATTCGCTGTATGTTACCCATGCGGGAAAACATTTCCAATAAAATCCTCAAAAATACCTGAGTTGCAATGGTAACGCGAAACAGAATAAGCATTTTATTGGTCGAAAACTGTTGGTGTGAAATTTTCAAACCAAACACCACCCAGGCCAAGATAATCTACTAAGAGCGTTAAGTAGTGGTTTGAAGCGGTAATTTTAGAGAGCAACAATCCTTCGCAAATCTTCCATATATTGTATTAACAGAAATGTTCAATCAAATACGCTACAATGCTCCGTATAAATTATTTTTCTAATGACAGTGCTCTAGTTTTCATATAAAAGGCCCTTCGTCAACTTAATTCGGCCCGCGCCATTTCCTCAATCTATGCCAATGACTGATACCCGCTAAGAAGATGTGAAAAGGGGTAAAGATGTACCAGTTATATTATATAAAGGAAATATTATCTCTGACTATATCCCAAGACTTCGAAATTATGTCAGGTCGTCAATGAGTAACTTATCTAGTCAACTGTCTTTTCGAGAGGGTTCGTTTCCATCCGCTTCAAAAAATCCATTGTTATTCCGACACATAAAAATCGTGATAAACACATAATGTATAATTACCCAGGAATATGGCTTTTATCAATATTTTCGAAATATTTATAAAATCTTGCTTTTCTTATACCATCGTGTGCTAGGGCAACTCTGCCAGGACTTATTAGGTCTTTAGAAAGGAATAATCCGAAATGAATACCAAATAACAATCAAACATTTGAATATTCCCTCAAAGTTATTTTGAGAATTCTTCAATAAACGCTTTTTTACTTGCAACGTCTCAGATCCCGCATCCAATGCATTGTTATAAGTTCCCTATTTCCTTTCGGTGTGGATAATTTTTTGTTATTTGTCTTTTACTTTTGTATGTTCACTGTATATCAATTTTCTGACGTTCCTTAATTTTGTTCAATTAGGGTACTTGTTTTTTGACGTTATCCGGTTATGTATAATTCATGGAAAATATTTTTATTTAGTCAGGTGCCAGATTGTCTTGCTGTGCGAGTTTTACAGTAATATACATTTTCTCTTTGAGCTGCGGTGTTATCATTGTTTTTGACATTTAAGTCTTTGGCAGGCTAACTAAGTACGTTGGATAGGCAGTAGACTAAGTAGGTTCTATTGTGTCAGAGGTATTACCGTTACAAAATGTTTTTTTCAATTACAGAACAACGTCCAATGTCTGTTGTTTGTTACATAAACTTTCATTTTCAATATGTTATCTATGTATGCCGCCCCCTAAACCTTTCTGTTTGGGAGTGGCAAAATATGTGCTGCTTAAGGGTCTTCAGCATTCAAAAAAGTTGAAAGGTGATAAAAAAATCATGAAGAGAATATTTTATATTTAGCGTGTTATTGGGGTGTATTTCGTAAAATTGGGACATTTTAATGCCACCGAAGCTTCCAAACTGTTGAATATTTTCGTAAAGTTTTTGTTCAGTTTAATCTTTGATATGTCCTCAATGTCATGAATTTGGTAACAAATTTTCCACAATGCTGGATTATCTATGTAGCAGGTAATTTTATATCTGATTTTATATAACTCATTCAGTTGGTACATTATTCAAAGGACAAAACAATATCAGAAGTTTGAATTGCTTCCGATATTTTGACTGGCCTAGATACATAATTCTTTGTAGAAATATAGAGTCGCATTCAGGAAATTGATTAAGTTCCATAAAAATGTAACTCTTCTTATAGAGAAACATTATTCAAACGATTCATTGAAATATCGTTTTTTCATAACGAAGAATGTGGGCGGGGCCTTCTGGCGATAACTTTCTTCCTTTATCTTTCCAATAATATATCGGTCAAGGCGTGCTTTAGTCAAATATGAATTTACAGTATATTGAGCGACATCTACAGGATTTCGATTCCAAAACCGCCACCATCGTGGCCGATCGAACTCTTTCATCAAGTAGGCCTTGTTACTGACTCTCTGCGCGACACCTCAGGAGCTGCATAGTTATTCGTGGACCCGTCAAACATGAAATATGTCAGAGTCGTTTCTCAATAAATTTTCAAGAAAAAATATTTGTCTCATTGGGAATCCCACCCACAGCCTCTCCATCATGAGCCGTTAACACAACTACCTGTGCCAACCTGCTGACCCCCTTCAAAATATTATTGCCGACTTGAAACAATTCGAATATCATCTCAACAACACGAATAAGTTTGCGCAAAAAAATGTCAGTACAAGCGTATCTGCTCAAACTTAACTCACATGACCCCGTTGTCTGTAAAATATTCATTTCAATACAATTTTGTCTTCATAGCTTACACTCTAAGTTGAGGGCCAGTTATTTCAAATATGCAATGAAATTCTTTCTAATTTTTGTCTGCAATTGTCACCGTGAGTTTAAACCTTCAAGGAAACTTCCGGTGGCAATTAAGGAGAAGAATCTGACATATTTCGCGTAAATATTCTGCCAATTTCATAGTTTGAACTGCAAGCACATCACATATTTGAACTGAACCTATAAAAAACTTGTCCTTTACTGTTCGTCTAACTGCCAACACTGCATTCAAGATTCAGCTGTACCTCACGTGTAGGCCATCGATATTTTCTAGAAAGTGAGCAGGTGCTATCATCTATAGCCCGAAGATTACTCGATCCTCTGTAAGACCCTGAGACTTCGAGCGCACAAAGAAATTCGAAAGAATAACTAGATTATGGGTATTGACAAAAGACCTAGCCAGGTACACACCTGTTTGGCTCACCAAGAGGCTGCAAATAGCTTGACTTTTATGATGCCAGAGGAATATAACTTTCACAATTATTATTGAAGTTTGTAACCAATACAGCAGAAAATTTTAATTTCATTTTCGATATCATCTGTTCACGATTACATCCATGACGACATATTTTATGACATTGATTCTTCAGAATTTATCTGTTTTGTCGATCTGATCGAAATTGTTCTATTGTGTTGCGAGTGTTTTCAATATGGTTTTGAAGTAAATGATCCTAGTTAAGTGTTATGGCATGAAAGCATTAAGGCAAATTTTTTATTGGTGATGGTTTGAGTTCTGTATTGTTAGCCAGCAAATACCTACCTCGAATTAGAACTATGACAGAAGATGATCATCCCAGGATATGCCAATTGGCAGTAGGTACCTACTGGTATATGTGTTTAAGGATGTGGTATCTGAAGATTGGAGCTAGCAACAACTATCTTTTATCCATATTTTTTATTCATTATAAACGTGCAATTGGTATGAAGTAAGAAACTACTCACATGAATTTTGATAGGTATAGAAAATGAAAGAAAACAAGGGCCCCGATCTTCATTCAGGAAGACAATGAGCTTACCTAGTTTTTCCTGTATATACCAGTTCTTTCACATATTTCAGTTTGGAAAGCATCTGTAAAAACCCTCCAAAAAAATAGCGTTCGAATCATTTCAACATTTACGTGGTGTTGATAACCTTGCTTCTACGCACTTATGTAGAAAATCACGCATAGAAAACATGTTTTGCGTCGACGGTATTCTTTAGGAAACAAAGCTATTCAAATATTGAAATGTGCACTGTAATTGCGAAATTATGAATACCTTATCATTGAATTGAAATGGATATGCTTCTAGATAATGTTTATAGACTATAGGTATTCAAACAGATGCAAAATGTAGGTTTTCAATCATAAGATGTCGTCGAAAACAAAGAACATACCTAGTTGCCTGGTATACTCACCCGTTTGCGCCCGATTTTGAAGAACGGCAAAAAATAAAAAATCCCAGTAATATTTCGTCAGAAAAGAAAACCTACGCCCCTCCTATGCACAACAGTTACAAGGCAACTTTCCAAGTACGTCCGCCATCATGCTTACGGCTTACGGTACGGTTTTTCGGAACTTACATCTTTGTCGCTCCCATTCCGTTCGCCCTCTGTTTCTCCGTTCATTTTTCCGAGCGTAGTCGAACAGGGTCTCGATAGTCGTTCGTCGTCCGATCCCAATCAGTCGAAATTCGGTGTTTCTAGCAGTAGGAATCGCGAGTGCACGGGTAGGTAGGTGGTGCTGCCGAAGGGACTACAGACCCCGAAGAGTTCCTTTGTTGCTTTTCGATCCATTCAACGTTCCCGAGAGAAGAGTTTGTCGCCCCTAGTCGAGTCCCCCTTTCTGCCGCGATCCAGCAATCCGCTGTCGAAACAAGTGCAGTGCGCGATCGTGTCAATGGCGCTGAGGTTGGAATGAAACGAGTCGCTCGGACGGACGGACACAGTATATTTCGAGGATATTTGAATGGTTGGGTGTTTCGAGGAACAAGGCGAGTAGGCATTAGGGCTGTGGCGGCGCGCCGACGGGAAGTTCCCTCAGGATTGCGAAACCCTACTGCAAAGTGTCCCAATTATTGTGGCCAGCTAGCTATACAATTTGAATTCATAATCCAAGGTGAGTGAGAGCGTTTTACGACGTGTCTGCAATTTCTCTTTGTGTGCGCTCGTCAAATGCTGTGAAGCTGGTGCAGCCTTTTGTTGCTAGTGCGTCGGGGTTGTTTTTCCGCCGGACTGATACGAATGTCGCATTGTTCGCTGCGACCTGTGACCTTTCGCCACCGAGTGCGTGTTCGATGACGTATTGTAGTGTTCACTGTTCAGCTGCAATGTCGCTGCTGTAGCGGCTGGCCCACTGGCGTCATCCGATTCGGCGGAAATGCCATGACACGTCGAAGTGGCAATTACTTATTATTCTCGTATCGTTTTCCAAGCAACGGCATTCGATGAACGTTTTCCATTTTCCGTTCTCTTGCGTGGAATTCGTTGACGGTGTAGGCGAGCCACTGTGGATAAAGGTCGATTGGGAAATCCCACGGGAAACTCTACGATTTTTTATAACGACGATGAAAGACCCACTCAAAACAATGTTATTCCATAGCATGTTGAAAAGAAAATAATGCGTATTTTGTATCGGTTCGGCGAAAATAGTTTCTGCTATTGAAAAACAAAATCGAGCTAAAATGACGTGCTACGCTCCACGTCTGACGTCATTGATGATCTTGATTGACGCTAACAAGTGGTAGGTAGGTGGTGGGAAGCCAAGACCTAATTTGAGTTCGATAGGCACTTTTGGAAATTGTTTTCTTTCGACTGTTTCGAGTTTCGAGAATGGTGTGCCATTTTGCCTACACAGGTGGTGACATGAAGAAGGTCCATTTGAAAAACTGACATATTTTTGTAACAAAGTGCCTACCCACCTGCATAATAAGCTAAAAAATCAAATATTCCTGTTTGATTCAACCGTTCGTCAATCAATTTTTGGGCTGGCGAGGTGGGAGGGAGAGTAACCGAGAGGTATCATGTAAAATTTGTTCACCATATGGGATTTAACCTCGGATTTAACTCAGGATTTCAATTAGGCATTCCAGATCAGGTTATGTCTGGGGGGCAAATACCAGTTTTAACCAATCACACACTTATAAAAAAGAAAACAAACGAAAGTTCCTGGGGGGCAGATGCCGCCGATTGGTTCATTTCGGTTTATTTGACATTTTTGACAAGTATCTGGAATGCCTAATTGGATTTCCGCATTGCAAAATTTTTAGTATATTTTGTACACCGGGTTTGCGAAATGAAACACCCCTCGTGAGTAACTTGATTTGAAGATGTTAACAGTTATCATCTTATATTGCCAACGCTTTGAAATTTTCGAATGAAATTGAATGATATCACAAATATTCTCTTATGATAGTTATTAGTTTAGATATCTATTGACGAGGAGCTAAACACGCTAATATGATTCCTCGAAAGTGGATAGGTATGAAAATCCTATCTGGAAATTTAATTCTTATATTTAAAAAACAACCATCTGAATTTCTACTATAATGATGCACCCTAAATTATGTCCATATTTTTTCACTTTCATTGAAAATTTACGAAGCGAATGAAAATTTGTACCCGAATGTTCGTTTCTTTAAATTAATTTCCACCAATATCTATCCTTACGTAAAATATACTCTGCATCCGAAACATTCTCAACTCGGCAGACAAAGAACATCTCGTTCGGCGAGCATTCCTTTGTGTCGTTCATCGCCTTGTCGATGAAATTCCAACGATAAGTAGGTAGGTACACTTCTACCGTTTCCTGGCGTCCTTCAAAGGCTGCTGAATACGTTTTTTTACGCTTTGCTAATTTCAGCTGTAAATCGAGGTCCCAAGGTCGCCTCCTCGAACACAACGGCAATGACAAAATCATATCGGAATCGTGCGAAAACACCTTCGTTTCTCCAAAGTATACATGCGCTTCTCGGTCGATCCTCAAAGAACAATTGAATTGTTTTCGTGTGACGAGGTCACTCGATTCCGAGTATATATATATATATATATATATATATATATATATATATATATATATATATATATATATATATCTCGCTCGATTCACATTCGAGCTGGTTTGCTCAATTGGGCCTTTTCTCGAATAATGCAAATACCGAGGGGTGAACAAAAAATTTGTACACCTTACTAAATTATCAAGTATTGAATTGATTTAAGGGAGTACTGAAAGACTTGAATACGAACTGAAACGAGGACTGAAATACAGAAACAGGAACTGAAATACTGGATTGACATTATAAAACAAGTACTGAATCTAAATATGACTCTACTGAAAATTTGAGGATGTACACCTACTAAAAGATTTGTTAACCCCCCACAAATACCAAGCGAGACTTGAAAGTGATTGATTCATCATGCCCATGCCTTCTATAAACTTTTTCTGAGAAAGTCATCGTCTTATTGATACCTATTATTAACTCTTTTTTCTATCGTATCATTATGAGCAAAAATAATCTTCACATATAAAAATAGAATTTTTTGAATTTCCTTTGGTGGTGGTTTCTCCTGTTGAAAAGCCCAAGACACTTGATGTGAAAATTCAATCTAATACCGAGTAGGTACTCAACTTCGAGAAAATTGTCATATCGCTTATGTTTTCTTTAAGAGCTTTCTCTCAAGATGGCTATTAGGACTCTTAGATACCATAAATATTTTATAAAAAAAAATACTTTCCTCCGCAGATTATTAGCGAATAATTCCAGAAATCTAATGATAGTCAAAATTATGAAAAACTCAATAATATAAAAGTTGTATTTACTAAGTTGACGTGTAAGTTAGCGAGACATCATATATATTTTTAAACGAAAATAAAATGAAAGATTTTCAACTAATTAGCGAAGGAGGCGAATCTAATGGTCTAGTCAAAATTATGAAAAACTCAATAATAAAAAAGCTGTATTGCTAACTTGACGTCAAGTTAGCGAGAAATCACAAATATTTTTAAACAAAAAAAAAGTGAGAAATTTTCCTCCGCAACTAATTAGCGAACAATTAGGGGAATCCAATGGTCTAGTCAAAATTATGAAAAACTTGATAATAAAAAAGTTGTATTGCTAACTTGACGTCAAGTTAGCAAGAAATCACATATTTTTCAAACAAAAATAAAATGAGAGATTCTTCTCTGCAACTAATTAGCGAATAATTAAAGGAATCCAATGGTCTAGTCAAAATTATGAAAAAATCAATAAGAAAAAAGTTGTATTGCTAACTTGACGTCAAGTTAGCGAGACATCATGTATATTTTAAAGAAAAGGAGCGGAATTTTTTTTCTTCTGTAACTAATTAGCAACAAAATAGCACCAAATTATGGAATCATTAGTTTTCCATATTTCGAAAGGTGTCTCGCTAACTTGATATACACGAAATTAAACTGGTTAAAGAGTCATTACATTGACTGTTGATGACTTAGCTGACACTGGCACCTACGTTTCTTAATAGTTGATTTAAAAACCGGCCACTTGTACCAGTTTTTACGGGGAGTGTCACATGTTGGTTACACAAAACAATCATATTTGTGTCTGAGGACAAAATATAAATGTGAGTTTTGGATAAAAAGCATCCGACGTGATAACCAAAAGTAATCAGGTAAATAAATCCAAAAGAATAAAAGATTTGAAAAAAAATTTCATCCGATTTTTTCGTTAAATATGTATTTATATATGTGTGATTTCATATTTATATTTAACTAACTGGTCGAATCTTGTGAAAATCCATATTAAACACAAAATTTCACATATCTCAAAACAACAAATATTTTGGATGGTTCTATAAAAGATTACAAAATTTAAAATCTACTTCAACGTGGAAATAAGCGACTCCAATTGCTGTGTTGTTTGAATATGTGCTTATAAATAGCGAAATCGTTTATTCGTGAATGAGTTAATGAAGCATGAAAACATGTCGGAAAACAAAAGATTCTATAAATTCGAAATGTATGTAGGGGTTTCGAAAATCTCTGTGCTAGCAGACTGTAGATTGAATGAAATCATGAAACAACTTTAAAATAATTCTACATATAGATGTACTTACTCCGAAAAAAAAAAGATCTAGGTGAAATCTGATTGGTATGAATTCGTTGGCCAGTTTCTCCGGAAACGACCGAAGGCGCTGACCAGTGGCGCGCCAGTAAAAATTCAATTCACATCTTCATGATATGTGAAGAATTCAATAAACAATAGAATCTTCGATTATTCGATTAATATAGTGGACTCTTATAGTTCATTTGATATACATGCCTCAACGACTTGATATCATTTACGAATAAACAAGTATTTGAGGAATAGTTGCTGGAACCCCCTTTTGATTCAAAAATATAATAACCTCTTGAAATAAAATTTCTAGCAGAACCAAATTCTCATAAATTACTCTTGAGCATGTTCTGTTTACTTTTTCGTCAACAAATCTCACTTCGCTAGGGGACCAGCGAAGTGAGTTTCATTTACGAAAAAGTAAACAACATAGGTATTTGAGAGTAATTTTGTGTATTTGGTAGTGCTGAATGAATTATTTTCAATGAAATTCCATCTTCATTCATGAGGTTTGAAAATGATACCCCTGGTCTCTAGAGAAGTGAGCTTTATTTACGAAAAAATTAACAGATCATGTTTAAGAGTAATTTCTAAGAATTTAGTCATGCTAGAAGAATTAGTTCCAGGTGAAATTCCATTTCCAATCTTAATGGTTGAAATTTACATTTCTGGTCCCCTAGCGAAGTGAGATTTATTTACGAAAAAGTAAACAGATCATGTTTAAGAGTAAATTTTGAGAATTTGGTTGTGCTAGAAGAATCAGTTCTAGGCGAAATTCCATTTTTAATTATAAGGGTTGAAATTTACCCCCGTGGTCCCTTAGCGAAGTGAGATTCAAATAGGAAAAAAAAATTATGTACAAGAATAATGTCTGAGAATTTCGTTGTGCTAGAAGAAAAAGTTCTAGGTGAAATTTCATTTTTATTCATAAGGGTTGAAATTTACACCCCTGGTCGTCTAGCGAACATGTATGTACGGAAAGAATCGCGTGGTTTGATATTTTTCTGGTTCAATTTCCATAGAAACGAAATATCTCGCGTGAAAATGCCAGGAGACTATTTTAGTGGCCATCAACGTTTTTTCAGGTTATCTAACCTGTTATCTACCCGTTTGGTCGCGAATATGTTTTTTGGTCCCACAATCCCAATGTGGTTGGATTTGCAACTTCCTTAAAGCGTGTTGAACCGGCACTTGTGCTGACGAGTGACCACCACCAAGAGACCGATTAGAAAGTCGATTACACACACAAGCACCGTCGTTATAACTGTGATTTTTCGGCGATCGCTTTATCCGTCGGACCATCAGAAGAGAGCAATCCTTTTACTCGCGCATACCCCTAAGTGGGTCGGTGGTACCTGTCCGTAATAGGCCATCGGCGGTGCGACTTAACGGTTCCTTTCTTATTTATTTGCATTACAATGTCGTCTTCTTGGTCGGAACTTGTGCCGTTACTATCTCGCCACGAAGTCGACACGTGCATTGTGGAGTCGCCAAAACTGAATGTTTTGGATTCCATTGGTTGTTTTGGATGAAAAATTAGTGTTTCTCTCGCTATGGCTGAAATGTCTATCAATATGAAGTATTGAGTAAATTATTGAGCTGCTCGATTTCTTGCCAGAGACGAGATTTTATACTTTCGAGTCGGCGAGCGAGTTGGTGCAGGTATGTTTGTGTGTCAGGCTCATCATCAGGAGACCAAAACAATGGAAACACGTACATGTATATTGAAAATTCAAACTTCTACCCATACTACAGAAGCAAATACTTGTATTAATAATGGTTACCTATGTTTCAACAAATTTTCTCAACATGTTTATAGTTTGCTCGATACTTTGTTCATGAAAAAAAGATCGAGATTGCTCGTTTCGAAAAAAATAATTCAAAATTATTTCTGTTGATTTTTCAATCACCTCCGAGGTGTATGCTAATTTACCTGTATTCAATCTAGCCATAATGATATGATTCCTTAGGTAAAACCGAATAGAAAATAAATTCTTAGTATTCGATGAAATCTTCCGAAATCAATCAACGAGCCATTAATAGTTATGAGATATAATACCTACTTGTCTTTTGTTTCGAAGGAAATAATAAATTACTTATGTCATTTTTTTTTGTTGAAATAATTTTTTCATTCATTCTCAGTTGACATAAACGAATTAATTGACTCTTCGTTCTCGAGTGATGGTAGAAATCGACATCATTTTTGCTATCTACAAAAAAACATTGTTTTCAAATATCAAATAACCTTCTCGACGTTCATTCTTACAGATAAATTATTCCCTTGATGGATATCACTGAAGAGTTGGGCTCCTAGTGATCTCAAATACCCAAACAAGTCATTTGTATTAACCGCCTTGAACTGTGTTACAAGTGCACTGGGTTCAATTGCCAGGCATAGCCAATCGAATCGTTTGTTCCCTGACAGCCCACTGATCTCGGTTCATTTGAATCACAGTTCACTGGAGTTTTCAAAACTGGCCCTGACTATAAAAACTGTACACATTGGGTTGATTTTTGATATCGGAAAACTTGAGTAGTCTGGCTTACGACCTCACATTACGAGAAAGCTAATTAACAAAGAGTCTTATCTAACCCTCGAAGCCTAATCACTTTTCTGAATAAATCGTTACCTGGAGCGGTATATATGGGTCCGTATCTGTAAATCTTTCTTGTTCATCTCACATTTGTAAGAGAAGAGGTTGTTGTCTTGAGAAGTTTCTCTGTATATCACAAACATCAGTCCCACTGCAGAAGAAGGAAGTTTCATCATCTCACTGTAAGTCGTTAATGATAGACAGTTCAACTCGGAGTGTTTCTATAAAAATAATATTTGTTTCGAATTTTAAACACTACGCTCCCGTCCGGGATAGTTTTCACCTTGCTATTTTTAGCTAGCTTTATTTTTCAGTTGTGTTTTGCAACGAGGCGTATGCCGAGATTGAAATTATGTATTTATTTCCTGCAAGCACAACTGGTGCCGCTGCTTCAACCCATTTCATTCATTGGGCTTCTGGAAGAATTTACCTATGTAAGGGTCGGATTTTCAATTTTCGCAAAATCTTTTACAGCCAATCGAAGTGATTGGTCAAGACATTCGAACGACCTTTGGTACATTGTCTCAAGTACTGATTTGAAAAGCTGTGGGCAGTGCATGTGTATGGTTCGTTTCGTTGGAAGGTGCACACGAGACCTTTTTCGAGATCTTTCGTGACACTGAATGAATCATAATAATGAACGCAACAAGATAATATATATCTAGCTGATAAACAATACACAACTCATCGTGACCAACATCAACTCATCATCAAATCAGTATATTCATTTTCCTGAAAGAGAGAAGTTGTCAAGTGTGTGCAAATTTAGTGCTCCACAAATCAAATACGTTTTCACCAAGGTAATCTATTCGAATAACGGGACCACTTTCACTTCTTTGTTGTTTTGAACATAGTGTTTACGTTATGAAGCTGAGATAATGTTTTCAGAGAAAAATCTTTCTATTTTCACTGACAGTTCACTGTACAATAGGTTCGATAGGCATATAGTACCCTAGAGCTGTTTTTTAAACTGACTAGTGAAAATCACACAAGAAAGTCTTTCAATTGCGTTATCATGAATTTTGATCAAGTATCGGCCAGTTCCATAAGTCATATTCTGGATTACATTTTTTGGTTTTCTCTCCCATAGAAAAAAAAAGATAAAAGTTTTAAGTACTTATAATATCTGTTCTTTGTGCAAATTGCTATATTTTCCCCGATGCGTAACTTCAGTATTGAAATAATGCAAAATTGAGTGAC
Source organism: Zygogramma bicolorata (assembly GCA_032362365.1). NCBI lineage: Eukaryota > Metazoa > Arthropoda > Insecta > Coleoptera > Chrysomelidae > Zygogramma > Zygogramma bicolorata. Next base: position 197,449 of record JAVJAQ010004958.1, on the reverse strand, counting down.
TATATTGTGGTGTTTTATGAATTTGGATATTTAAATAAATTTATTAAAAAATGTGCAAACTCGCCCTTGGCAACGTTTCGGAAAATAATCTGTCCCCTTTTTCAAGCTTATTTTGTAAAAGGATGCAGACTAGCTTTCGAAACGTTGCCAAGGGGAAGTATAGGCACTTTAAAAAAAAACTCGTTAAATAACCTCAAATTCATAAAAATACGATATGTAACTGACAAGACAATCACTCAAATTTGCATTTTTTTAAATTTTTCATTTACGTATCGTGGCAATGGTACCAATTTGTCCAGAGAATAGATATTATAAGAACTTGAAAGTTTTTCGTTTCTAGGGGAGAGAAGAACTGAAAAATGGATTCTAGAACATTTTTACCTCCTCAAGAAACATCGAACAATATTTTCCATAAGTCCTATCTTTCTGTGATAAATTACCTTCGGAACGTTTATGTGAAGTTCATTGATTGATCGCTTCTACTTCCGAACGTAAAACACGTCATTGCGGTGGTTTCCGGGTGACTCATACATATTTTCAGTAAATGAATATCTCGAAAGAGAATGAGTCATTTTCTAGCCGATAAGTTGATATCGAACTTGGTTGAGGAATTCAATATCATTATGCCCCTTGCTACGAAACTGGAAGATCCGCGAGGACCGCAAATAGGAAAGTGGTTTCGCGAACTTCGATGTTTGTAAACAAGTATTTCGCGTTGAACCGGTAAAAACCGGTAGAAAGGACAAACGATTCGTCGTCTCGACTCTTTGTCTCGGTTGTAATAAACTGTATATTTTTTTCCGAAATTTCGGTTATATTTATGATGGTTGTTCGTCATGAATTTGGGGCCGTTCATAAAATACGTTCGCATACAAGGGGAGGGGAGGAGTCTGTCTGAGTGTGACAAGGGGGGACGGGGGGTATACGGCAACGTGACGTTCGCCGTTTATTATTTTTTGACATGAGCGCTAGCCAGCGTGACCATGTTTTTTTGTAGATTTCTGACGAAAATTGAAAAATTTTGGGTACGAAAGAAATCTTCAGTAGATTTTGGTAGAGATCTACATGTGCGACATCTTCTAACGAATTCCTAAACTCGTCAGATATTTTAATCAAATCTATAGTGACTCCATCTTTGCGAATGAATTTTCAATTGTGAATGCGAATTAATCTTGTTACAGTACACTGTATTTCACTATACAAATGAAACAAAATAAAGCGATTTTTTTACTGTTTCATTGTGTTATTGTAATGTAAAAATGAATATTATTTTTGGCCATCCATATTGAAATTGTTTATAAATATCTTGAAACCAAAGGCCAACCAACATATGAATTATTTAAATTTTAAAACAAAAAAATTCCGCCCTCTAGGGTGTGTTCTATTATATATGAACATCGCCACCTAGTAGTCAGATGCTATAAAACAATATGTATCGGCCAACAGATATTGTAGCAGTTTTCCGTAAATGGTTTAGTAGTTTTTGGTAGATTCGAATTCATGATATAGTAGATTCGAGCAGAAAAAAGGGGTCACACTGACGCTAGCTCTGTGGCGCGAATCTAGACTTCTGGGTAATAGAAATATTATTTAATATTATGATATAATATTTAATATTATTTATTATTTATACGTTCGTTATGAAAGATATTTATCAATTTATTTGAATTTTATTATAAATATTTTTAATTTTCAGAATTTGTGTACTATCATTTAGAATTTATCATACTCAGCAGGGGGGGGGCTTAGTTTTTGTGACGAAATATTTCTAGGGGGGTCACAAAAATTGTGACACAGTGTGACAATGGGGGGGGGGGTCAAAAAAAGCTGTTTTTAGTGTACTTTATGAAGGGCCCCTTTGTAAAGATTACTGTTGTATGTATCCGTTTCTCAGAATCGCCGCCAGCCCCTCGTCTAGTATTTTTTGACCTAGTTGTATACTGATGCATGTTTATTTGGTGTTTCAGATCGTTCGTGTACATGGTGTCCTCCTGACAGACGCCGGGATACGTCCTCATCGTGATCGGTTCAGTACAGTGACTGAACGTCGCCGTGTCAACAACATTAAAAAAGAAGAAACGCATCTATATCTTGACGCCATGGAACGCGAATCGAATCCCATGCAGGCGCTCTGCCGATCCGGGTGCGGATTCTACGGCAACCCGGCGACAGACGGGCTCTGCTCGCTGTGCTTCAAGGTAAGCGCCATTTTTTTTTCATTTTGTTTGGAGTGTCTACGAATCGTGAAAATGTCTAGAATTGCCAGTCGACATGCTGAATGTGGTAATGAAACGATGATCTTTTCGTTATCATATATATGCTAAACATTGAACATATATCGAAAGCAATAACTGAAAAACTATAAAATATTCTCGCAGAACTATTCTGTAATACCAGTATGCTACAGGGAACTATTTTTGGGCCCTTGTACATTTCAATAAATTTTGTTTGAAAAATATTGTTTCCAATCTTGTATGCCTCTATCATTTTAATTTTTTATCTTTTTCTAGAAATGGGTGCGTATTGCTTTGTAGTTTCGATGTTTTTCAATAATGTTTTCATTGTGCAAAATTGTATGAACTACTATGAATAACTTTATTGTCATTATTATCAAAATTAAATGTATTCAAGAAAAGCCCAACATTTGAAATAATTTCAAAATATTCCAAGATATTTTGAATATTTTAAATTCGTCAATCGCGAGAAGAAATAAATGAATCTCCTAATCTCCTATGATGTGAATAAAACCGCTAGGGGTTGATTCTCGAACGACGGTTGGACCAGATACGGCTCTCTCGGCTGGATTTTTTCGTTTGTAGAGTCGTGTGCCCAATGTGCGCAAGATTATGAGAGCTGAGGAGAACGAATTTTATACGATTCGATTTCGATGATCCGTGTGGCTAGGAGCTTCATAAAATGTGCGTTTTCTTTCAGGAAAACTTAAAGAAGAAACAACAACTCCCCGCCGCTCCCTCGAGTCTGAGTTCTCTCAGAGATACGACGACGGCCCAGCCCACATTCGGCCATATTCAACCATCGCCCGCCACAGATCTTTCCACAGATGTAAGTAATCTGCGTGAATATATTTAAGTCTTTAACCCTCCGTTAGTCGCGCATGGGACTGGCAGTCCCATGATTCACAATTTTCTCAATTATATTAAAACTATTATAGCTACAGCGTCGTAACTTTATGACATCTCACAGTAAACTTCTGGAAGCCAGTTGCCTGAGTTTCATGCGAAGGGATAGTTTTATTTTTCAGAAAATTTGCAAAGAGTGCGTCAGGTACCTGCTTTGGGACTGACAGTCCCAGCGCGACTGCCTACGACTCATTTTTGTTGCGTACATTGAACAAGCGTCTCAGTACCGTATTTGTAGGCTTCGTTGTTTGTAGGTTGTCTTTTCTTGTTCATTTGTAACTGTGCCGTGTATTTTTGAAACAAAGTGCATAATTATGGACACAAAGCGTTATAATTTTGATAACCCCGCTGACGTGGAAGAATTGAATCGTTTAGCTTTCAACCTGGGACGAGCCGAAGAGCGGTCAAGAGAAAACGTTGCGAACCTTGTTATAACGAATCTAAAAAGGACGCCAGAACAACCTATACATGTCAAAAGTGTGATACCTATATATGTTTGAAAAAACATGTCTAAATAATATGTAAAAATTGTTTAGAAAATATAACTGAAGAGGAAACAGCTGGTGAATCTGAATAAATCAAACTACAATCAAATCGGATTGATGCCATTTATTACCTACTTGCTTTTCTATTCCCTAAATATTTTCACGTGAATTGTGTAAAGTCGTATCCACAAATACTACTAGGTATAAGAGGTATAAATATGAAAAATAATTCATAAACAATAAAAACACTAGTTATAAAACACAATAAAATTAGAATGCAATTGCAAATGCAATTCAACTCGCTTTAGTAATGAACTAATTTACCAAAAACATTTTAGGTCAAAATAATTCATATGACCAAAAATAAGGCTGCGTTGTTGATATGGGACTGGCAGTCCCAGCGCGACTAACGACGTTACATTTGGTGGCGCGCCTAACGGAAGGTTAATTGAACAGGCCGCGGGCATATCTGACAGACGACAGTAAAATGATAGTTGTAAATCCAGCCTGCTGGACAAACAAACGGATCTACAAAAGCTTATTGTGCATTTGTGTCATATTTAAAAATATTTTTTCTCGATAATATCTCAATTCTGAACGATTGTGATGTTTCAATCCATCGATTCCCTTCATTTTCGACAATAGAAAGAATATTAATCCTCTTGCTGTTGAGAGACGTGAATTGTGGATTCAAGCAACTAGAAGAGCAGACTTAAGTACTGACGAGTTGAAATGGGCAATGGTATATTCATGCATTTTGTATCTCAGAATTCCAGCAGGCTGATGCATGTGACGTCACATGCCCGCGGACTATTGATTAACGAGCGTCCTCGATAGTTGATATTTTGACATTTTTTAGGTTAGTTACCATTTCCTTTTGTCCTTTTGAAAGTCATCAGAATAATAAATGAAGTAATTTTTTTCTCAAAAATAGAGCAAGATTGAAGAATATAGAGATAAAAAAGTCGTAGTTTCACTAGCTCAATGCAAAAAAAACAAAATGCAAAAATACAGTGTCGAATATTTTGGTCTGAAATATTGGTTAAGGTACCTTCCAGGATGCTACTGGACATAATGATTTCAATCTAGTTATGGCCAAAACGGCTCCTATATACCACCGCCAAACTCTAAGAAAATCGGCTGAAGGATTATCGGGATATTCAGGCAAAAACGATTTTTAGCATTACCTAACCTATGTTTGTATGAACTTGTCTTAGAATTACTCAAAGAATCACTTTTTTGAATGTGGCCACGTACTTGAATTACACCCTGTATTTGAAGATAAGTATGCATTTTTTGATATTTTGGGAAAATAACAAATAAAATGAGAATTTTTCTGTAAATGTGCGATTTTTAGAATTGGTCCATCATATACAGGGGTAATTAAGTCAAAGCTGAAAAAATTCTTTCAAGAACACTCCAATAGTGTTTCTGAATTTCTCAACTGGAAATTACAAAAATAAATAATATTGAATATTCCTTAGTAAGTGTCTTATTTTTAGTTGTCATATACCTAACTTATGTACAATTCTTGATACCTTTTATGTAGATTTTATTTATTTGATATTTACTAGCTAGTATATTGTTTTGACGTCTCCTATATCATATATTTTACAAGATTTTTACTTTTATTAAACAGGCCCCTGAACTTAATAAATTACTTATAGAAAACTGGCCAGTCCATTAGTTGGAATGTCTATGGTTTTAGCACGTCCGGCCGTTTTTTGACAGAGTTTGGTTATGAACTACTAAATGGATGTTATACTATGCCTGAACAACATTACGTATGCAATTCCCTACTGAAATAGTCTCTGAACAATACCAATTGCAAATTGGTTGTGATGTGACTACAGTAAACAAAACCACTCTCGCTAATCACGCGTTTTCAATTCTTTGGGACCTTCGAAAATAGAAGTGAGGAGATAAGAAAAGCATTCTAGTAAACTTGAGTGTTTTATCGAACAACCCCCTGTATAGTCGTCTCCCCTAGAGATATAAAAACAAAAATGACGTGTGCACGAATCGTGTTCAGTCAAAATTCGCAGTCACTCAAATGTCATCATCCGATCACAACATTCATAAAGCACCGAAATCATCTTCGTCGGATGTCAGCGTAGCGGAAGCCGCCGTCGGAGGATGCGCCCGCTCTCGGGAAGGAGGCATCCCTCCCTTCCCTCCTCCTCATCCTCTCGACCACGACGGAGCTGACACTTTCAGGACCGAGGTTAGTTGGTTCAAGGTTAGTCGCCGATCGCCGAAATTTTCTTTCGAAGAAACGTTTGTAATCCAAAAACTCATCGGTTGGAAGTAATGACCGAGATTGAACTGAAAGTCGTGTTCCTGTTGCTGTATGAGAAAAAATGCGCTTATAGCTCGGATTGGTTTTCTTTGCGTTAAAAACGCCCAAGTTGTATATTTCAAAATGAGATGAGACGTAGAGTTATGAAAGTCGGTGATGTTTTTTGATGAAAATGTTTTTCGGTTGCAGGCCTCCGAGGAGTCTTCGACGAGTCAGGGCCCAGCGCAGTCCTCTTCGGCTGCTGCAGACAACGCGGCCGCGGAAAGCATCGCGGCAGAGGCGGCCGCGGCGGCGTCCGTCGACTCCGACGCCGGCAGCGAAGACAAGGACGGCGAGAAGGACTCCAAGAAGAAGAAGAACCGATGCCACATGTGCCGCAAGAAGGTCGGACTCACCGGTAAGTGTGCTATTTTTCGCAAGATGTTATTATTCTTAACTAATGCAACCCGGTCGTCGTTAATCATATCAACACAGAATTCTTCAACTTCTTTTTGAATTTGAAATGAGATGTTATTTCGTAATGAACAACTTGATGGTTCTCAATTGAAGCAGATTGAAATTTTGAAAAAAAAACTGAATTGATCGTATTGAATTTGAATTTTTTTCGTTTTTACATACTTAGATCGAAAAAACAAAGGATTATTTTGATAGAGAAAAGGAGGGTGGTTCGAGGAAATGATTTGTGACTTCATCTCCTCCAAGTCTTTCTCTATTGACTTTTTACTTGAAATAAGATTATGGATGCAGAATTACTTCAATTTGGCAAGGTGATAAATTCAATAAAAAAAATTTGGTTATTTTGCAATAAATCGACTTACAGTGAATACAATTCAAAAACTGTCGACGACATCATGCAATTAATGCAGTGGTACCAATGCATTGAAACGTTTATATTGATAATTTCAAATTTGGTTCCTGGTATTCTTTATCATTTGGTTGGCAGCACTCTTGATGTTGCTGCAATTTGTTTGATTGACAATTGCCATTCGAAAGATACAATTCTGTGTTTACGTCCTTTTGGCACTTCAAATTAGATAATTGTAATCAAAAACTGTGATATTTCTGTGCCTCTCTAGAGAGTATCAGTCTCAGGCTCTTCATAAAAATGCCAAGAGTTGAAAACTATTGCTGTCAAGAGATGGTGCCATCTTTGATTAGTTAATTCGAAAGAGAGCAGGATAATAATGTCCCTTCCCTTAACGGCTGTTAGAGAGCTAAATTGAATGCAACATAGTGAATTATATTTTAATCTACAGTCAGATATTAATTTTCATTATGTTACAGCAGGTTTGAAGTCATGTATGTATACTGTCAGTGAGATATTTCAAAATATTTAAGATAACAAAGAAAACAAATCACCAACTACAGCGGTGCTAGATATAGGTGTTATGTGTAACAATAGGAACACTGTTTGGATGTAGCTAAGTATTCAAAATATATGATTTGAACCTATGGAAGGGCATATAACTCGTTTCCTATTGGAAAAGTAGGAAAGAACTTTTTCATGGATGAGCTTCCACATTTCATTCAATGATAATGCACGTACCAATTAACCAAGAATGATCATCAAAATTTTCTTTTTTCCTTCTTTCATCTTCAAAATGTAACCACGTCCATGATGACGACCAACAGTTTTCAAATTGTATCACCTATTTGAAAATTAACACGCTAATGTATCTTCAGACAATATCATCCTGATTGAATAGTTACAAACTAACATTGAACTGAAAAGTCATTGTTTGTAAATTTGTAAAAAATCAAATTCATTCCCATCCATTAAAAGAAATGTATTTATTGAGTATTACTCTGATGTAAAATTTTTAGGACTACATATCGATGAAAATTCAACTTGGACAAACCATATAGGAATATTGAGAAAACAAATATCTCCAATGATTGGTGTCCTTTTCAAATTGCGGAATTTCATACCTCTGAAATAAAACTCATTTACTTTCCTCTCTCTCAAGCTAGTGATACCTCTCAAAAGTACAAAATAAATTGATTGAATGTTTATATAAACTCGATTATCAGGAACTAACAAAATTTATTTAAACCTAATAAATTTTGGTTATATCATCATACACCTTCATTTATCAACGATGAAATTCAAATCTAACATAGGACGACAAGTCAATTTATCACCCTGGAATCATTTTTGTATAATGGATTACCAATTGCAATAAAGAAACAAAGAACTCCGTTTCAAAATCAACTTGAATAAACATTAGATAGATGGCAATTTTTATTCATTTTTGTTTTTACAATTGAAGAGTTGGCTCAAACAACATTGTAACTTACATTGCTTCAACTTTTCTGGAGGGGCAAAAATCTATATACGTTTTATTTGAACTTCAAAATGGAAAAACGTTGTATAATCATGACAGTAACAACAGTGTTTAATGCTGTTAGGGAAAACTATACACGATATATCCATAGTTTGGGCTATAGAGTCTTTTATACATGAAAAATTTGTTACAACGTTGTAACTGCTTTGTAACTTACAACGTTTTTCCATAACTTGCAAAGTTTTCAATATATTATATAGTCTGGGATACAAACGTGGCGAAATAATATATTTTTATTTTTCAGTCTGCCTTACGCAAAAACCAACAAAACTAACTGTTGAAAACCTCTCAAAAAAATCAATAAAACTAACTGGAAGAATATGAACTGTCTATACTGTATCCTACTTGAATATTTCATAGTATAGAAAAAATAAAAGTAGGAACTGTTTTCAGGAATGCAATAAAAATACATTAATAATACTAAAAGTATGAGTAAAATTTCCGCGCCAAAATAAAGCAATCGCAACGATTTTCCACTTACCTCTTCTGGCGGGACTATTGCCGGCATAATCTTCTTCCTTTTACTTAGATATTCTTCTCCTTTGTCTCTAGCTAACTTTGACTTATTGTTTTGCCACTGAGCAATATTAGATTTGCGTTTTTTATCACGATTTAATGTATTTGGTAACGAAGCCGATAAATTTAGTACAGACATGATGCAAAAAATGCAGCAACATACGCCCAAATAATCTCGTGCACTACTAGTTACATCGTTGTTCCGTGGAAGTCGGCAAAATGACAAAATAAAATATTTTGTTTAAGCAGGATATTTAAAAAGAGAGGGATATCAGTCTATCGGACATTTGCTTTGGGTGCCATACAACGTTATTCCATGATTAACTCGATTTCATACAATTTGCGAGTTACAACGTCGTTCGAGCCGACAATTATTCTTTCATTTTCTATAATGAAAAAAAAGTCTGATTCCATCGTCTTTTTTCCCTTCGATGTATGATCTTCCTAGAAATCATTTTTTCCCTCCTACCAACTTTGTAAGTTTCTTGGGAAATAATGTAATATATAATGTAATATCTTTATTTATCCCAAGAAACATAAATGTTTATAGCAGGGACATACTAAAATAGATAATACAATACGACATAAAAAGAAAACAGTTAGATCAGTTCAAATAGTTATGAAGGTTAATAAATACTGGCAAAAGAAATGTTTCCCAGAAGCTTCAGAGTAGTAGAAAATGAAAAACAGACACAAACATCAAATATAATTTTTTTTTAGTTAAGAAAAAATCTTTAAGGTATCTTTTGAATTTAACAGCATCTTTAACTTTTTTCAAATAAGGAGGTAAACTGTTTTAAATTTTAACACCATTATGAAGAAGGTATTTCTTTGCAAATTCTGTTTTGACTTTGATCAAAATGAGCTCATTAGTTTGTCTAGTAGCATAGTTATGAATATCAGAATTAACTGTAAATTTCAGAGTGTGATACAATACACCAATTAGTGGGGAAAGTTGTTTTCTCGAATGACCAATATGAGTTGACCATGAAAGTGTTGAATCTAAATGTAAACCTAAAACTTTAATAGAAATTGTATAATTCTCATATTCATACAAACATGACGGAAGATTTCTGAATATTCAATGTTGATTTATGTCTGGCCAACCACGGGTCAATAATTTGAAGATCACTTTCAATTTTTGACTTGATATCATTAATGTTTTCAGAAAAATATACAATTGTCGTATCAACTGCAAATAATTTAATTTGGCCACATAGATCTAGTTTGGATATTGAGTTTATGTATATGAGAAACAATGTTGGTCCAAGAACTGATCCTTGTGGTACAACACATTTTATTTCTTTTCTTGAAACAATTCGGTAGATTGTTATTGTGAAATATTTTTCGATTCTCGAATCCGTTCGAGTAGTGAGACCGTGTAAATAATGCATGCATTTTGTTGCTCAGGCTTCCAGTGCCGCTGCGGCCACCTGTTCTGCGCGGTGCACCGATACAGCGACAAGCACGACTGCAGCTTCAACTACCGCGAGATGGGCGCGCAGGAGATCCGCCGCAACAACCCCGTCGTCGTCGGCGAGAAGATCCAGAAGATTTGAGCCCCGCCACAGCCCCGCTAGTGCGCGTCCCCTCCCGTCGCCCCCCGCGGTAGTGACACGGACGCTAGTATCGCCCGGGGCCCCTCCCCCTCCCCGCCACCGTCTGGTCGTCGTGTGCGAAAACAAAAGACTCGAGAGCGAACTTTTCGGATCATCAATTACTGTTTTTAGTTTTATTCCCAATTAATAAATTTCTAGGTATATATATATATACATGCATATACATGCTTATACATATAAATACGATGATGTCGTCATTTTTAGCTTCTTTGTTGGTTGTATATATACGTGTACGGGTTGCCGCCGCCGTCCGCCAGTGAAACGCGAGTGTACGGGGCGTTGTCTTTTTCAGCGACGTGCTTTCCGCCGACCGTTCTGGTTCGTCTCGGAAAGGACGTCCTTTCGCTTGGATTGTTTTATTCGGCAGATCGGACGACCGTAGAAAAAAAGTGTTAAATTTAGTTTATTTTTTCCGGGGCAATTTATTTGGACGTGCAAATATCGGCGAACGAGGCGGTTCGACGGAATGTAGATGATTAATGTACGAGGTGCGAAAGATTTTTGTTGATGTTTGTACGAGGATTCTCTTCGGACGATGAGCAGGAAGTGTCATTGAAAATTGTATATAACCGTTTCTAATTCAAATATAAAATTATTAGTAGCCGTGTTTGTTTCAAGTTATTTGAAGAAGCTCGTTTTCGTTTCGACATGAATGAATAAAAAACAATGCAATGAAAATATAAAAAATTGAGCAAAATTCGGGGAAAGAGAACAAAATCTTTTATGTATGTGAAATTTCCTCGATGGTCAATCAATGGGGGTTGCTGATGAAAACAAAAAATTACTATAATTCTGAAAATTTCAATTTTTACAATTGAATTGAGCACTTTTTAAATCAAGATTTAATACTGCATCTTGGCCATTCTTTGATTCAAACTCAATTGTCGATCAATGGGGGTTGCTGATGAAAACAAAAAATTACTATAATTCTGAAAATTTTAACTTTTTCAATTGAATTGAGCACTTTTTCAATCAAGATTTAATACTGCATCTTGGCCATTCTTTGATTCAAACTCGATGGTCAATCAATGGGGGTTGCTGATGAAAACAAAAAATTACTATAATTCTGAAAATTTCAATTTTTTCAATAGTTGAATTGAACACTTTTTCAATCAAGATTTAATACTGCATCTTGGCCATTCTTTGATTCAAACTCAATGGTCAATCAATGGGGGTTGCTGATGAAAACAAAAAATTACTATAATTCTGAAAATTTTAATTTTTACAATTGAATTGAGCACTTTTTCAATCAAGATTTAATACTGCATCTTGGCCATTCTTTGATTCAAACTCAATGTTCAATCAATGAGGGTTGCTGATGAAAACAAAAAATTACTATAATTCTGAAAATTTTAATTTTTACAATTGAATTGAGCACTTCTTCAATCAAGATTTAATACTGCATCTTGGCCATTCTTTGATCCAAACTCAATGGTCAATCAATAGGGGTTGCTGATGAAAACAAAAAATTACTATAATTCTGGAAATTTCAATTTTTACAATTGAATTGAGCACTTTTTCAATCAAGATTTAATACTGCATCTTGGCCATTCTTTGATTCAAACTCAATGGTCAATCAATGGGGGTTGCTGATGAAAACAAAAAATTACTATAATTCTGAAAATTCATTCTTTGATTCAAACTCAATGGTCAATCAATGGGGGTTGCTGATGAAAACAAAAAATTACTATAATTCTGAAAATTTAAATTTTTACAATTGAATTGAGCACTTTTTCAATCAAGATTCAATACTGCATCTTGGCCATTCTTTGATTCAAACTCAATGGTCAAACAAAGGGGGTTGCTGATGAAAACAAAAATTTACTATAATTCTGAAATTTTTACAATTGAATTTAGCACTTTTTCAATCAAGATTTAATACTGCACCTTGGCCATTCTTTGATTCAAAATGTGTTTGAATTCTGTTGTAAAGTGGTTAATAAACCTTTGGCGTCAAAGTTGAAACTTTGTAGAGATCGATTACCCTAACAACAAAAAGATAGTTTTGTACTCGACGTGCATGTTGCTAACGAGGTTAGCATCTTCAGAAAAAAATTGATACTGAATCTAAAGCCTAGTGTTAGCTGTTCATATACCTAAAGTTTTTTGGTCCAATATAGACTTTGGGGGCCGTTTATAAAATACGTCACACTAAAATCAGCTTTTTTTGACCCCCCCATTGTCACACTTGTGACCCCCCCCCCCCTAAAAATATTTCGTCACAAAAACTAAGCCCCCCCCTGCTGAGTATGATATTTTCAAAAATGAAATGAAAATTAAAAATAATTATTTAGTTATTATAATAATAAATATCTTTCATAACGAACATATAAATAATATTTCTATAATTCAGAAGTCCAAGGATTTTCTAAATGGGCCAAAATATCTACAATCGGTATTGCACCATCTTCTTCATCTTCAAAATTACCGTCCACTTCATCGTCATCTAACCATTCTGGAGTCACTATAGATTTGATTAAAAAATCTGACGAGTTTAGGAATTCGTTAGATGTCGCACATGTAGATTTCTACCAAAATCTACTGAAGATTTCTTTCATACCAAAATTTTCCAATTTTCGTTAGAAATCTACTGAAAAAGTAGATTCCTACCAAAAGTGGTCACGCTGGCTAGCGCTCATGTCAAAAAATAATAATCGACGAACGTCACGTTGCCGTATACCCCCCGTACACTCAGCCAGACCCCTCCCCTTGTATGCGAACGTGTTTTATGAACGGCCTCTCTGATTCATCTCTCAACAAAAGATTCAAAAGCGAGCTGAAAAGAATATGTCCCTTGTCACCATTCATGTTGATTTTACGTTTTTAGATTTTTAGACTCTCCGATGCATCGAGTAGCCTTGTGTCATGCCATTCTTGATCAGTTTCAGATTGCTTTTGCCAATTCTGTGGTCATACTCCAGTAAAGGAAGTAAATTTTTCATTAAAATTAAGGGCTAATTCGAGACCACTCAGGTCAACTCAAATTTTTTTGGAATTTGTCAAAAAAGGTGTCAAGTATCAAAGTAAACAAGTTTGGTTACGATTTTAATGTCAGAAATTTCTGAAACACCCTGTAAACCGTAAAAACTACCCTTTTTTAGTTTTTTTTTCAAATATTTTGATTTGAAATTTGACAGCAGAATTTAATTGGCTTATCATCTAAACATACAGTACTGCACGAAAAATGTTCATAAAACTTTTAAATAGAGGGTCCCAATGGATTAGCTGTGAAAATTTTATGTGATTGATGGAAAAAAAAGTTTTTTTTGACATAACTTTTTTTGGCTAATGATAACGAGATGTACCAGGAACCATTTTAAAGCTAAGTTTATCGCCGAAATTTCATGTCATATGCAACATTTGAATTGGATGGGCCAATTTTATTTTATTTTAAACTGACAAATTTGCTTACAGATGAAAAATGTCAAGAACTGAAAATGTTAAAAAATACAAGATTTTACCCAACTTTAGCAGGCCAAAACATAAACAATAATTACCCAATAGGGCCAAAAATGGCTGGACATATTTAGGATTTAGTGTTCTGACTTTTCACCAAAGGATTTTTTTTCCAGGCACCTTAGACCATATGGCGCTAAAAAATTAGCATTGAAAATTTTTGAAAAAAAATTATTTTGCCCATAACTTTTTTTTTCTCATTTTAAACGGTTCTGGTTGGTCTCAAAATTTTCCCGGTTTTGTCATCTTGCAAAATGATAGGAATCATTTGAAAGTTATATTTTTCGAGAAATTTACGCCACAACGATCCGGTTTCTTCATTTTTCGTTCAGTAAATTTAAAAAAACTTAATAATTTTTTTTGCAAAAATCACTTTTCCTTGCGCTGTTACTCGAAAGGGGTGCATTTTTATGAAAAATTGCAATCAACAAAATTCAAGTTACTCCAAGTATCTGCAATTGGTCTCGAATTAGTCCAGCCAGGTTTAACTTCCTTTACTGGAGTATCATGGTCTAGACTCTAGAGCGTGTTAGGCGACACTAGATTTTTCTACTCTTCCTACTTTCGTGTGCAAAATCCTCCTTGAGACGGGTTTTAATAGCTCGTCGGCTCTGGCTGATGTTTGTTTTTGCAATCTTGACAGTTAAGTTTCCGACTTTTCTGTATTTTCTTATTTATTTTTTGGATTATCAAAAAGCTGTAATTTACAAGTTTTATATACAACTTTCATTTTTACTTCATCGAATATCTGTTTAAGTTCTCTAGTGTATTGAGATTCAAATGGAATTACTATAAACTTTTTATTGATTTTATTTTTTTGAAAAGTCGAAGATTTACGAAGTGTTTCCCTAAATTTACATTTTCTAATTATCTTTTCAACTATCTCTGGGTTAAAACCTTTCAGCTACATACTTAATAACTCTTTCATTGTAATACATTTGTTGTTGACTCATTAACGAGAAATTAGAGTGCTGCCATTTTATGTTGTGGACAATGATTCGAGTCATCAGGAATGTACCTGTTTGTTTTCCTGTCTTTCCTGAAAATGTAAAATTCTAGTTTATTATCGAGAAATTAATTAAGAGTAAACAGCAATAACCAACAAAGTCTGGATCAAACCAAAAATCTTTGCAGGTAGTGGCTCCAATAGTTTATGGTCGAGAAATTAATTAGAATAATCAGCAGTGACAAACAAAGTGCTGATAAACTTAAGGTATATGAACAGCTAACCAGGGTTGGACTGATTAAAATCAACTGATTGAAATCATGATTTAAATCGCTCGATTTTTAAAATTAAAATCATGATTTAAATCAATTTTTGTTTTTTTTTTTTATTCAGAACCAGATAACAACATAATATAAAAGTTTTCTCGAAGATCAAAAGGAGTATCTGCTTTTAGCAAAAACAAAAAAAAAGAAGTACATAATTTCATATTCTCAAACTAAACGTAACACCTAAATTTTATTACTGTATATTTTCAGTCTATTCATTTTCGTTATATAATTTAAACAAAAAAACGAGTTTTCCTCCTTTTTCTATGCCTAATCTGTTTTTAATATCCGAGTGTACAACTAGCGAAATGCGTGAAATTGTTGGGCAACGTCATTTTATAGGTTAAGGAAAACAAGCCTCGACAGGAATATTCTTGTAAAAAGCACAACAAACGCGTTCGTGTTCGTGCCTCACTCGGCTCTGTATAGCGAGTGTAGGACAGAAGGAAAACAAATCGCGACAAGAATTTTCTTGCAAGAAGCCAATGCAAATGCGTTGTCACAAGTTTTTGAGCCGAAAATTGTATTAAAATATTTAGACCTATACATTAAAATAATTAACAATAATTTCAAAGAATCAAAATGTTCAAATTCAAATAAATCGTGATTTTTTAAAAAAAATTAATGATTTTTGATTTTTTTAATAAAAATCATATTTTGCCCCACCCTGCAGCTAAACCTAGTATCAATTTCCTTTGGAAGATGCTAACCTTGTTAGAGACACACGTGTAGGGTGCAAAAATATCAGTTTGGTGTTAGGGTAATTGATCTCTAGAAAAAGTTTCAGTAAAGAGACAATTTATAAATATGCCAATATCGACTCTTATGTGTATTAATTAGTCACTGAAAAACTACCGATATGATCAGTGAAATAGATGTTCAATTTCAAAGAATGCAATATACAATACAATTTCCTGAGGTGGAAATCCCAACGAAAATTGTCAACATCTATTGTTGACTGAAATGGGGCAATTATTTACAAATAAATTCGCCATGAAATGAAAATTTGTGGTCCATATTGTTGGGAGTTTTAAATAAGACAAGCATTAAAGTGGACTAACGTAGGCTTATTGGCTGCTATCAATATCAAAGATGAAAAACGAAATGAGTTTTCAGCTCTGGAATATCATTCAGGTCCCAGATATGACGAGTATTTTCTTAAAGGATCACAACTGTGTTCATTTAATACGTTTGTATATTTTACATTAGCGGTATATTGCAAAAGCTCACAAGGGCTACGTTAATTGAAAGTTTCTTTTAATCTACCTTGTCTCCACAACTTGAGAACCACATTTTTCATCTTGAAATTGATCATTGGAGCACCACCATAATGAATTGACGTGAAAAATAAAATTTCTATCAAAGTCCAGGTGTGGTGTTGGCAAACCACGCTTTCTGAGTAAGTTACACAGAATGATTCCCAAACTTAATCGCTCCCATATGAAATGAGTAGATGGACATGCTCTTCTGGGTGGACGACTCTGTCGTCGGTTCCTCCGACTTGACTTCTCTCTGTACCAACTCCTCTAATTCTTCAATCTCCCTCTTCCTACCGCTCGTCCAGTACTTGTACATTCCCTCGATGAAAATGGCCGGCTTGTCCGCTTCTTGCCTGTACTTCTCTTTGATTTGCTTTTCTTCGTCTACAGTCACCACTCGCATTACGTGATTGTCATACCCATACACCAGTCTCGTTTTGGGGTTGTAGTAGCCGTCAACGGTGTCGTAGCATTTTTTCGGCATTTTTAACGTCGGTTGATGATTCGTCAGCAATTCTTTACCCGGCGGTTGAAGTCTGTTGTTTTTCTCCACCTGGTATCGTCTATCGAGCTGCTGGCAATAATCGAATTTATCTCCCAACTCCAAGCCGTCGGAAAATTTGTACGAGTACGCCACAATCCTGAAACGAAGTACCATATAAATACATGCTTTTGTGGTGAAATTCCGTTTGTCGGGCACCCTGAGATAAAAACGATTGGCGGGAACTTAATACTTGACCACCCTAACAAAAATTGAAATGAAATGTATCGGTGATTTTTGTGTGATTACTGACAGGCATTTCCTAGTACACGTTTCTGTAGCAAAATAACACTCGAAATGCATCATCATCCATCAACACAAGATACACACCCTTGAGCATCCGTTCCACAAACGGAATTTAGCCCCAAATGAAAAACTTACTTCGATCTTGTCAAACGGTTGTATGGATAAACTATTCACGAAGACTGAATCGCCCCGACAAATTGCATTGTGGTTTGAGTTGTGATATTTTGAGAAATTTTTCTGAACCACTGATATATATACTGATTGTTCATTTAATTTTCAAATATTGAATTCTGTATAGAAAATCGACTGGAATTTTTCAAATTCGAACCGAATTGGAAATATTTGATGAAATCCAATCGAAAATGCTAGTGAAGTCCCTCATTTCAAAATATCCGACGTATTGAAAACATTCGCTCGACTCTAGAAAACGCTCACCTTCCGTGCTCCCACGTGCCTATCAACTGTTGCCCTTTCGGATAGGTGATGGTGCCGTGCCCATGAAACTGTCCGTCCCAGAAATCTCCTTCGTACTTTGCTCCATGCGGGTACACGTAAGTGCCGTAGCCCGAGAATCCCAGAGAATTCCACTGACCTTCGTAGGTGCTTCCTGAGCAGAATTTAACCAGGGGCTTTTCGACCTGCTGGATCGCCTTATTGTGAAGTAATTCGCTGTCGCCCAGGCGGTGTTTTATGACGTCGTTTATGTGAGATCGAATCTCCTTGTTCCAGTCTGCGGTTAACTTCCGTTGGAACTTTTTTACTTTTCTCATTTATGTCCGACTCGGGATTCAAGAAAACGAGCTCCTCAATAAATTCGACAAAAAATATGCTGATTTAGACAAAAAGCAACTGTCAAATTGGTAACTATTGATATGTACTTCATTGGTTTCTTTACATATAGGGTGTAAAACGTTTTAAAGTTGAATGGTGCCAAAGCCTTTTGAAAAATCTTGATCGTTTTCGGGTCATTGAGCCTCTGTCTAGGAGTCTGAGGTCCAATGTTTGGAAAAAGCCCATATACTGCCTTCTTTGCACAATATTATTATCGGAATATGCCATTTCGCCTTATTGAACTTTGAAAGATTCCCTTGTTCTGCCTCATTATTTTTATAGGTCTTAATTAAATATGATAAAGAAGTATGCCCAAGTTATATTTCTTATAAAATATTACAAAATAAATTTCCTCTGTAGATTCAACTAAAAATCGAATCTACTTCCTCTTGGTTTTCGAAATTTTTCATGAATTTCATTTCGAAACGTACATTGTGAAAATGGAGAAAATTATTCCAAATAATTTCAACCCACTCTCAGAATTGAAAAAGTCTTTTGTATTAAAAATATCGCAATTACTTGCACAGTTGAATGAGCATGCTAGTTTCAATGATTCTTCAAAGTCAAAGCGCTTTTGTCGTTTCACTGGTAGATTTTAACAAGTGTGGGGTTTCTTTGAATTCTTCGTTTTCATTCTACATATGTTTGTTTTTGTCTCTTTGCTGGTGGTGTTTTCTTGTTTGTCTTGTTACTATTTACGTGTTGAAATTAAAAAACAGTTACACTTCATTAATTATTTACCAAAAAGTTGTATTGTTATTTTATGAATCATTGATGAAAACATCTAAAACGTATCGCTCTTTTTTAAAATTCCATTCCCCTTTCGTTTGAACAGATATGGACTGAAACAGTCCAGAAAAGGTGGTAAAATGAATGTACATAGCACTAATATAAAAGCCATTATTTGTCATGTGTTTGATACTTTGTTTTATTCTTTTGTATTAATCAAGGTAGTTAATTTCTTTGAAGAGGCGCCCTTCCATGTATATAGTTTGAAATTTGAGCGAAAGAAAATTCGAGATGAAAGTTGATAACCAAATGTTGTTTTTTTTTGTGAAATCGGTTTATCAGATACAAACTGTTGACATATATTATTATTAACTACACTAAGTAATGCCTTGCGGCAATGTCTAAATAAATCTATTATGAAAATTGCGTTTCATTTCTTTAGTCATTTCTATTGAATTTTGTTCCTTCTAAAGATGAAATATCCAGTAAGAACTACCCTGGATTAACATTTTGTGAATTCAGTTACAAGATATTGTGTCTTTTACCATACCAAGTATAATACATGTAAAAAAACTGTCTATCAAATGACGTCTTTGTTCATCATGTGTAAGGGAATGCTAAGTAACAAGTGATCAGATCATAAAGTTTGGTCCATATATATTAAAATGGACTATGTTTGATAATGAAACATTCTACGATGAACCATATTCAAATACAAGCCGCTTGCCTTTTATCACTGATCAGCTGAACACACAAGTTTTGTTGAATATATTCTTGTATACAAATTCGGATTCTGTGACTATATATACTTCACTTTGTCTTTTCCAAATACTTTTAGAACACACTGTAGTAGTATACCCTTCTTTGTGTACTATGTACTCCCGTTTTTATCACTTTTTTTACCAATGAATCACACTTTTTTCCTATCCGTTTCCGCCTGCCTATCAGTCCGGTCTTGTCAGAACACTTCTTTGTGTAGAATGAACAACTTCGATAACAAAAATTGCGATTGGAAATGCCAAAAACTATGACCCAATAAATATCACAAATACGTTCCTGAGACGTAAGCGGACGTCCAGTCTCGGCATAAGGACGTCCCTGATACGTTCGGTATACGTCCTCTGGGGCATGTTTCATAAAAGTACAAGTCTTGTAGCTACAAGAGAAAAACAATGCAGGTACAGGTAAAAAACGAGTAAAAAACAATTATTCATCATAGTGTTTCTCTTGTAGCTACAAGACTTGTATGTTCATGAAACAGGTCACTGAAGACTTCTTCGGTACGCCCAAAGCCAGATTTCCCCAGGACGTCTAATTGAAGGCCTCATTATATTTTCTCACCATTTTTTATGACATTCAAATTTAGTCGTGATGTAACTTTCGTACGAACAACTCAGGGGATCTGTGTGTCAATCATCTTAAAACCAAGTGGCAATATAAGTGGTATAAGTTTCAACCACAGTACAGTTGATATTGGATAGTATGGTCAAAGTTTTGACCACACCGAAACCGTAAGACTTGTTACCACTATTACATTATAGTATACACCAGTAGGTACCAGTTTCTTACAAAACAGAAGCTGATCTACAGTATACTGGTAATCGGCCCCACCATATTCACATAATAAGTAGGTCTAGTGGTATATAACGTTCGAACACGATGAAATAAAAAACGTGGTATAAGTTTTAACCACAATTTAAAACATAATATATCCGATACGATGATAACAATTTCCAACAGTATCACATTCGTATACACGATTATTGATGGTATGAGTTCTAACACCAATAAATGTACAGTCAAAAATAAAACGACAGCAAAAAAACACCCCAAAGGTTGACTTGATATTAGTGACTTTTGGAGACTTCACCGACGTTCAGGCGTGGGACTAGACAACGCGAGGTTGTTGCCTTTTGCCCAACCTGGCAGCGGAATGTTTAATGCCATTTTGGTATTTTTCAGATAGATCAAGACCCCTTCGGCGTGCAACTAGGGGATTACTCCCTTCACCATCTTCTGAAAGTGGGAGAGGAAATATCTAATATCAGAAAATTTATTATCCAAACCTTCGCAGACATAAATCCAGAAGGTATACGGTATTTTCTTAGACCGCGACCAGAGGCGCGAGATATTTTTAGAATGAGCGTGCAAGAGATAATAGATGATAACTTCAAGTTCCTACATATGATCATGCAGACGGGTAGAGTAATCGCGGACACTATGACCATGCTGTCCACACACAGAAAATTTCATATTCCTTCACAAGTGAACCAGACCACTGAAAACGTTATTGCCTATAAAGCAAAAGCCGGTTACCTTAATATGCGGGAAATACTTGATGGATGAACTGAAAGCAGCACAAAATGAAAAAAACTACCAAGTCCAAATACGGAAACAGCAGCCCTTGGACAGGAAACACATTACTAGGAATATTTCCATCGTATGTTAAAAATCCCATATGAAGCGGGACATTTTCGATCAATTACAGCGAAAAATTCCCGGCGGGACATTTCAACGAATTCAATCGTCAAGTATCACATACTCCATTCTATAGGACTCTTATAGTGAACTTTAACATCAACCACTTGAACCCCAACAAATCTTGTATATTTTTAGGTTTCCATTATGATGCTGAAATGATGACAATTTCTTTGACTAGGGAAAAAATACAAAATTTGGATTTCGAAACTAAGTCACTTCGAAGCTGAAACTAAAATAGTACCTAACAATTATTCGTTACTTAGTTATGCACATCGGAAATCTGGCGGCAGCCTGCCCTGCAGTGATCGCATTCTTGACATACTTGGTGGATAGAAAAACTGCTAAATTGCTCTCATTCAATACAAGCTCCGAATTATAAACGTGAGATACAAAGTTATGCGTCGTATTTCGGGATGGGGTTCAATCAGTGGCTACAAAACTGCATGAAGCTTCTGGAAACTTCATGAAACCAGGAAACAGCTCAATGGATTAGAATTATTAGCGACTCTATACACGCTCTTAAGTCGTTTACTATGAAGACTTGTCTAACTGTAAACTTTAATGCTCATTGAATACTACCGCTAGCTCACATATAAATAGAAATATGAAATTACTGGAGAAATGGTATATTGTTCACCAGGAACAGCCTAACATTCTTGTACGACTATGAAGATTTCTAAGTCGAGGCGCAAGAGTGAGGCCCGATTGCACCGCTCCAACTCAATAGAGATTCAACTAAGCTTAGCTTAATCGTTAAGGAGCAAGGAAGCTGATTGGCAAATCCACAGCAACAAAACCAGGCTAAGATTAATCATAACTAAAGTAGAGCGGTGCAACTGGCCATGATAGTTCGTATCCCCATGCATCTATAGACCTTTTCGGGAGCTACTCCAACATCAAGTGCGAGAAACATAGATCGTTGTTTCCAGACCCTCATTCCTTACATTGCGATGCATTCACAATAGCATGTTCGAGACCCAGGTGCGTTTTATGTTTTTCAGTCATTTGCTCTCATCAAAACTCAGGACAAAATAGTTATTGACAAAGCTGAATATATCTTGTAGTGTCAGAGTGGTGAAGCCAACCTTGGTACCCAGTTTATTTGTTTTTCAAACTTCTAATTGGAAATCCTATATCAATTCCACCTTCGAAATAACCACTATTGTCTTCTTTCGGAGACAGTCATCCAATGTGGGGGAAACTTTCTCTGATAGCCAGCAGATCATCAGGAAGTCTTTCTCAGATAAAGATGTACCGGAAGAAGCTGTCGCTGTCACAATGGCCACACTAGGAAACTCTACCACCAGGCATTATTCAGGGACAATATGGAATAAGTGATATAAATATTGCAATAGTAATCGCATTAAATTATTCGAACCCAATGTAAGATGTTATGAGTTTTTTGCATACTTTGGTCAACGACAATGTCACTTTCAACACATCAAATACTAACATGGTTGCCGTATTCCTAAACTTCGATGTATAGTATCTCTTTTCACAAACATCTCCCTAGCAGATAGATACACTTAGCATCCTGAGTAGCAAACATCAAATCTCCCAAGACTCGCTTATTCATTAGTCTTTGTATGTCCAGTACATAAACTTTCTTTTCCATGGCAAATTTTATAAACAAGTAAAAGAGCCCCTATGGGTTTTCCTCTTTAGCCAATACTTGTAAACCTCTACATGGAAGATTTTGAGTCTAGAGCCATTGACACATCTGCATTAAAGCCGACGTGTTGGTTGCGTTTATAAGAATGATGTCTTTGCTATCTAGTCTCCGAGAGCCTACACACCTTCCTCTATCACCTTAACAATATTCACCTCGATATCAATCACCATGGAAATGGAGATAAACTACGCTATTCCTTGCTTGGATGTCCATTAATATCATAGCGATCAGAAAACACACAAATCGTGTTCTGACAAGACCAGACTGATAGGCAAGCGGGGACGGAACAGAAAAAAAAGTGTATTTCATTGGTTAAAAATGTGGTAAAAACGCGAGTACGTGATACACAAAGGAGGGTATACTACTATACAGTGTGTTCTAAAAGTATTTGGAAAAGACTCGTTCGTATTATATTGTTACGATATTTCATTGGGTTCGTTTATTAAAATCCCAAACAACACCGAAATACTTTTATTAGAACTCTTTATCACAGCACAATACAATAATACAATCACTAAACTCAGCTACACTATCCAACGCTCTGTACTAAAACTCTCTGATAAAAACTCTTACTCTTCACTAAGTTAGAAACTCTGGTAAACTCTCCCCTATCGCGATGAAGTGCCTTCCTTTTTATACTTGCGTACGCCTATGGAGACTCTTCCGCAGAGAGGTCTCGATGATGTGTATCGAATTCTCCACGTGAATCGGGATTTCTTGGAAAATGACGTTCTCTCTTCGACCCCTCATATTATTTTGCGTTTACGGGCGACAGAGCTCTGGCGCTAGGAGATTTCGTAACAATATAATATATACTTGCGGACGCCTATGGAGAATCTTCCAGTCAAATCTCGATGATATGTGTATCGAATTCTCTACGCGAACCGAGATCCCGCAGGTAAAAAATCTTCCTCATATTATTTTCATTCAACGACCGACAGGACCTTCAGTAACATTATCCCTCTCTCAATTTTGATCGTCCCGATCAAACAATGTCTCGGTATTCCTATTGTGACATTTAAGTCTCTCTAGGTGTAAGACTTTAATTTTTGTTCTAGGCCTACGTTGAACCAAAGAAGATTTACGTATAACGAACAAGAAGCGAATCTGACAACTTCGACAAATACACCCTGTCTACCAGCAATGTCGGAATTCGACAGTCGGTCAGTAATACAAACAAACAAGTACTGGTGTTTCTTGTCAAGTAGTTTACTCACTTACTGTTCTTTGCTGGTAGTCTTGCGTAGTCGCAAGGAAAATAGTGTGGAGGTCATGAAATTCTGTAGTGGTGGGGACCACAGGATTAGCGGCGGCTGTGTAGCGGCAAGTGTCGCTTCTTGTTCGTTATACGTAATCTTCTTTGGTTGAACCCTGTTCACCACATCATTCATCCTACGATGAGAGTTGTACAGCCACACTCGATCTCCTTCTTGAAATCCGCCAGTATTTGCCTTCAGATAATACCGGGCCTTTCATCCTGTCAATATGCTCTATATACCATCTCTTGTCGTTTAGCGAATGGAACTCTTCTTGAAGATTGTTGAATCGGTTGGACTTGGCTAATATTGACTTTTTGTTTGACCATGTCAGCCCTTCCAGTTGTTTTCAACTCGGAGATGTCACTTTTACTTCTAAAACGACTCCTGGCGGCTCTAACAGGGATTGCTTGTTTAGTTTTCACCCGGGCTCGTGGAAAAACCGAATTGCTGAGGGATTCATCCCATGGCTGGACGCTGCATTCGGGGTCATTATTCACTGTAGCACGAACTACTTTCTTCGATAATGCAGGAATTCTCGCAGTTTTGGATGATTGCGGTTTCGCAGGCATCTTCCTCTGTCCTGCAGTTGTAGGGACGAATTCTTCTCCTCCAAACTTCATAATCTTCTTTTCTTTGTCGAACGACAACCCATAGTCAATGATCAAATCCATTCCGAGTTTTATCTTCTATGTCTGCGACATACCCACTTTACGGTTGTTGTTCTTAACCTGATGATCCTCTGTGACCTCGATCTCGCGGGGGATTGCGAACTTGGCAGTGAGTTTGATCTTGGGGGTATTCTCACTTGCAATCTTTCATTAAATGTCCTGATTTTTCACATCATCGATTACATTTCCACAAGGGCCTCTCCCTGCAGTATTTTATAAAATGCCCCGATTTTCTTCATCTATAGCAAAGCCTGTGAGGCATTTTCACCCAACAGTCATTTATAAGATGTCCCAGTTTTCCACATCTGTAGCATGTTCTTCTCTTCTGGGTGCTCATTCCTCTTATCATTAATTTGATTTCCTCCAGAACTTTCTCGAATGAACCATTCGCTACGCCAGATCTTTGTTGGACTTTTTCTATAGATATTGCTAGAACTTTTGGTTTCGAAATGTTGAAGGATGCCTCCACTTCCAGCAAACGTACCAATGCATCGCTACTCCTTTTGGAACTTGTCAGTCGTAAAGTTCTTTGTATCTCCGGGTCTCTCAGTCCATCTATGAACATCTGCACCGCTAGCTGCTCCTTGAAATCTACCTCAAATTCTTGCAAACTCTCACCTGAATTTTATGTGCGAATCTTCATTTGGGCCCGGTACAGCTGTTCTCGGTTTTGATAGCCATACCGCAACTCTAATGCAGGAATCAGGTCCTCATATTTCTTCTGCTGTTCAATGGGTATAGTCTGCAATATCCCCAAAGCTGTCCCTCTCAAAGCTACTATTAGTGCAGTAGCTTTTTCTTCTTCGCCCCATCCATTGGTCTTTGCCGCAGCCTTAAATTGTCGGCGATACATGGACCAAGACGACTGACTGTCGGTCGAAAGTTGGTGGTTTTACGGAAATTGTTGATGTGGCAATCCTTTCTCGGCGATCCTGGTTCTTTAAAAGAACTATTTGCTTTTCTAGACTTTTCATTCCATTTCTCATTTCCTTTTGCATTGTATCCACTTTCCTATCGACCTCGTCGATTTTTTGACGTCTTTCTTTAGTTCTTTCTCTTGGTATTCTTTCAGATCTACTCTCAGTTCTTCCATTCGTACTTCCGTTTCATGTTTCATGTAACATATGCTGGAAGAATAAATTGTTCACATCAGTCAGAAAACCACATATCTGAATATCAATAATATTATACCATCTTGCTAATCTGGGTTTAGCTGTACAACAGCGCTCTTAAAGATCACTAATGATATTGTTGAAGCACAAGATGAAGGAAAATGTACAGCCTTGATTCTCCTTGACATGTCTAAAGCATTTGACTCCATCAACTTTAAGCTACTACTTGCTAAACTATATCATTACAACTTAGATGAAACGTCTGTGAATTGGTTCATTGATTATCTATTCGAGAGAGATCAAATAGTGGAAATATCCGATGGCAATGGTAACTATGAAATGTCAAGCTCAGAAACCATCAGATCAGGAGTTCTGCAAGTACACTTATCAATAAGGATTTAGAAAACATCAGTAAATGGGCTAGTAGTGGCTCATTGATTAAATGCTGACAAAACACAGGCAATTCTATTCAACAAAAGTGGAACTCACACAAATAACCTTAATATCAAAGTAAATGGTACCAGACTGGCTTGGTCTATGAAGTTAGATGTCTTGGTCTACAAGGTGGTACTCGTCTCAGTTTTGACAAACATGTTAATTTGATCGTAAAAAGGTCTTACTATGCTCTCAAAAATATTCATGAATACAAAAATGTTACCCAGTAAAACAAAGTTATTTCAACGGAATCACCTGTACTGTCAATACCTAATTCTAAGGATTGTGTTTCTGGTCCATTTTTATCAGAAGTCAACAAAAATAGAATTAAAAATTACAGAACTCTGTTATGAGATATGTATGTATATGATTTGAGAAGACAAGAACATATTACCCCTCCTCTTCGGGGTGCAGGATTATTGAAAATGGGAGAGAGAAGATTTCTTCACATGAGCGGCCTGATAATTGATATTATGAATAATAAATCCCCACAATACTTGTTTGAACTACTCACTAAACACAGTGATATTCATATACTGGAGGTCCTGTCGTCTTGATTAATTTTCCATACAGTTTTACCATGCGGAAGGTATGTCAAACATCGCTATGGATTGACTAGCGATCTAGCCTAGAACTCCATTAAGATTAACAATTCAGGTAATCCAATTCTGCTTAAATTATGTGGATTTTCCGTATCCCTATATTCAGGTCTATTCTGGTGAATGTTGAATAACTTTCAATACTGAATATTGCAAAATGGTTATTGAAAATAATTGACAACTGTTATAGAAGAGTATTATGATACACCATCGTGATTTCTGGGATATATATGTTGTGGGTACTGGTTTTTCAATATATTATGATATTTCGAAAAATATTGTCTATTGATATATATTTTTGATGTGCACCATAATTTCATTTGGTCCCATTCTTGAACATTTTTCAATTATCTAGTGATTTTCAAGAATCAATAAGGGGGTGTCACGGGTTTTGGTCCTGGAATATATACCATGATTTCTACTATTCATTTGAATTTCACTTAAAGTAGTTGATTCCTAATAATGGAGACAGAGTAGGTACTTGAATCTAGATTAATCAAGAACCTGCATTCTCATCGATCGTTAATATTTCACTCGCTTTCCTTTGAACGATGCAACCTTAACTGAATGTTTCTTCACCAAATTTTTAATCATCTCTTATCTCTTAGAGACATTTTTTCTTGTAATTTGGATCATGTTGATCTGAATTGAAGGCTATCTCTTCGGATTGTGAACATATACCTCCCTTGCCAAATGAAGTTTCAAAATTCGGTCATTCGCAACTCATCGATGTGTGATTCGTATATTATTCGGATTACGTACGCGTATCCGTGAGCTCCCGCAGGATTACGTAGGCCCGTAAACAAGTTCTCGACGTAAACATAAAGAATCTCATGGGAGCACTTCAATAACTCTCTAGGTCTGGGGATTCATCTCATTCTGAACAATTGCCCCTGAAATACTCAGCATGAGAGTGACCTAGTGACATCAAGAGTAATGACATTGAAACTTTTCCTAGAGATCATCGCTAATACTCCAAGAGCCAGAGCAAAAAAAGTAGGTTCATAATGCAATCTTCTACAGAATTGATTTTCTTGTTGGAAAATGTTTGGGGGTGTCCCCTGAATATAAATTCAAGTTGGCGGGACAGGGGGGGTTGAGCTTCAGCCGCCATCTTGGAAAACACGTTTTCATATGAGCTGATGTAATGTAATGCGGCCTGAAACTCTAATTTTAAAATTCCCATATTTGACACTAATTTTATATATTATTGATGTGTGTGTATATATGTGTATATATTTTTAGATCTTTTGGTATATATTGTGCAAACTCGATTTCAAATTAATTTTATTTCACTTCTTGTACTTGTTTTCTTGACGTATTAATGTATTTTTATGTAAAATTGTATAAGGACGCTGTGGACATACACAATAATCTTATAATTTTATCTACCTCAATGCTTTGTCGATAAGAAATGTATTCTTGGACATTAAAGCACAGTTTTGATTGATTGATTTGATTGATTGATTGATTATCAAATATCTCGTGAACCGTGCATCGTACGACAAAAACAGTAGGGATCATTTTCGTAGATAATAAAATTCTCTTCAACTTTTATTCGAAATTTTTTTCCGTATAGTGCATAGGTTTTCATTTATAGCGCGCCAAACTTTTCCCAGCATGGTTATTGCTAAATATATAGTTAACGGTTGATGAAACAGTATAAATGGCAGTATTTTGGCGCGCCATAAATAAAAACATATGCTTTATACAAAAAAAGTTTTAAATAATAGTTGCAGAGAATTTCATTATCTACAAGAACGATCCTTACTGTTTTTATCGTACGATGCACGGTTCACGAGATATTCGATAAAACGTGTTTTCCAAGATGGCGGCTGAAGCTCAACCCCCCCCCCCCCCGTCCCGCCAACTTGAATTTACATTCAGGGGACACCCCCGAACATTTTCCAACAAGAATATCAATTCTGTAGAAGATTGCAGAAAAAAAGTACCTGGCTCTTGGCATATCAAGGTTAACATCTTCAGGAGAAGATTAAGTATCAATTTTCTTCTCCTGAAGATGCTAACCTTGTTAGCGAAATGCGCGTCGAGTGCAAAAATATCAGTTTGGTGTTAGGGTAATTGAATTGAGGAAAAGTTTCAACTTTTACACCAAAGGTTCCAAAACTCATCGTTAATTAGTAATGACATTGTTTATTGAGATTGTTGGCAACCTCATGGAAATATCACTTGTGATGAATACTACGGATAGATGGCATTAGTGATTTCGTTTCAAAGTCATGTCCCATCTTACATTTTCTTACCGAGGTGTAGCTTCAACCGCATATAAAGTGAAGTTGAATTTTTCATTGATTTCATAGAACATGCATTCATATTCTAATGACTTTTTCAAAGCCTAAACTTTCATTACGTCAAAATTTTATATGAAGCTTCATCAGCGTTCTTTCAACATTTGAGACAAAATGACAGACAGAAATTTGCATCTATTTCATCCTTCAGAGATGGAAACTTTGACCTATATTGTCAAATGAACGGAAATGTAGTCATTATAGTGTAGATAGCATCACAAAAACGCTTCAAATGTTTTTTACACAGCCGTTGCTATCACATTTCTCTATACAGGCTGACCCAAATGAAGTGCACACCATTTTACTAACTTTGCTATTATTGACATCGAGTACATTATCTTTTTTCCTAATAGGAATAATAATAGGATATTTGATTTCTGACTTTGTTGATGATGGCAATATCTTGTGCTGAAGAATGGCTAAACAGCCCGAAACCGATCAACGGCTGTGCCCGTCCCAATAATTGAAAATCAATTCCGGCCTTTTATTATATCGATAAAAGCAAATTCAGGATTTTCTTCTGTGAAGAAACCTGCATTGGCAACGTCCTTCGTGGTATTAGCCAAGAGAGTAGTTGTTTTCTGATGCCAACCAGAAATCAACTGTGTAGGTATTTGAGACTGGCTTGAATGAATTGTTCGAAAGATGTTTTTTTTATAACAAAAAGGTTGGTTTCTCCTGAGTAAGGGTTCAAAAAGACGTCACTCCTTTCTTCGATACATTGTTGTGTCCCTTTTTGAACCGCACGAGTACTTCAGCTCCACCATATCACTTTCTTTTGCGTGAGAGAATGGTATTATGTTATTGACAATATTATTGTTCAAGTTATGATCGCAAGTTGTTTGAATATTCAGTTAATTATATAGATATCCACTACGGGAAGCTTTTACTGATTACAATCAAACAATCATCTTACTACTCAAATACTTTTATTTTAATATAAACTTGGAAAAACAATGGTAACAAAAATGAGCAAGGCTTCTATATCATCTTACATTTTCTTCTTCTTCTTCTAACCTAACCTGGTTAACATGAGCATACAGAATTGCTAAGGGTACGTTCACGAATATGAACATAAACTGGCTAAGAACTACAACACTCCCCCTCAATTCTGTATTGCAAAGATTTTATTACCATATTATTAATTAAAAATAAAACTAACAGTGTTATTAATCAGTAATCAACTATTCTGAATTTTAGATTAAATTAAGTGTCACTTACATCAACTATATTCAAACAGTTTCTAAAAAATTTAAATTTTGTATTAGACAAAGCTTTAGTCAACATATCTGCTGGTTGATCATTTGTTGATATATATTTTAAAACAATTTTATCCTGGTTTACACAATCTCTTACAAAATAATGCCTTGTGTCTATATGTTTAGTACGTTTGTTCTCTAGTGTCGAAGCCATCTTTATGCAAGCCTGATTATCCTCAAACACATAAATTGGAAAAATATTTGTATTTAAAATTTCTGAAAACAATTGTCCAAAAAATAAACAATCATTTAAGCATGTTGACAAGGCTATATATTCGGATTCGGCACTTGAGAGCGCAACAACATTCTGTTTTTTAGTCTTCCAATCAATGATATTCTGATTCATTTCAATAAAATATCCTGACACACTTTTCCGATCTGTAATGTCGTTTGCAAAATCAGCATCTACATAGGCTTGTAACTGGACGTTGGAATTGTCTGACTTTATAAATTTTACACCATAGTCTTTAGTTTGTTTCAAATATCTCAAAATATGTTTTAGATGATTCCAATGTTCAGTATCAAAACAATTTTGAAATTGGCTAAAATAGCTTACTGCAAAACTCAGATCTGGCCTAGAGCCTAACATTATATACATTAATGAGCCTATTAATTCCCTGTAAGGAAAATTTTCCTTACACTCAGTTTTAGATTTTGTCAATTTAAGTTTAGGTTGAATTGGCAGGTCATGAGGTTTACAATTTACCATATTGAATTTTTTCAAAACTTTGTTTATCAAATCGGTTTGCTTTACATAAACAGCATCACTGCGCTTTACAATTTCTAGCCCAAGAAAATTCATATTAATCATATTTCCGAATTCTCTCATTTTAAATTTTTTAGCTAAATTGATTTTTATAGACTCTAAATTTTCCTGAGATTTTGAAAAAATTATCAAATCGTCTACATGTATTAACAAAAATGTTTGATCATAAAAATACATACAAGGATCTTTCTTGGATCTTTGAAATCCCAGATTTATTAAATATTCATTAAATAACGAATTCCAGCACTTTGGAGATTGGCGAAGGCCATAAAGTGCCTTTTGTAATTTACATACTAAATGCTTTCCATCCACTTCCAAACCTTCAGGAGGAATCATATAAACAGGTTCTTGCAAAGTTCCATTTAAGAAAGCTGACTTCACATCAAGTTGAAGTACATATAAATCATATTCTACAAATAAAGACAATAAAATTCTTATACTAGACATGCGTGCCACAGGCGCATATATATCTTCACTTAAAGAGCTCTGCTTGAACCCTCGAGCAACTAGCCGCGCTTTCTTTTTTACTTTTCCATCCACGATTTTTTCAGAGAAAACCCACTTAGAGTCTATTATTTCAGACTTATCAGGTGGCACTACTAATTCCCATGTATTGCACTCCTTTAGGGCTGAAAGTTCTTCTTCCACAGCATCTCTCCATCCTTGGTCTTTTTCCATAGCCTCTGTATAGGTTTGTGGCATGTCATCTAACAAATCTCCTGCGGACAAAACTGCAAAGAGGTTTAACTCATCGCTGTCAAGGTCATAGTCGAGTAGGTGTTTTGGAAGCTGTTTATTTCGTGAACTTTTTCTTATGTTAATCACACTGTTTTGTATTTCACTGTCAGGTTCTACTTGTTTCATCCTTTCCTGCATTCCTTTATTTTCATCTGGTTTTTCTTGTTCAACTTCCTTTTCTTTTTCTACCTGTTGGTTTTTATCATTTTCTATATATATGTTTGGTTGTATTGGTCCGTTAGTTTCGTTAAATACAACATTTCTTCCATGAATTATTTTTC
This sequence comes from Zygogramma bicolorata, assembly GCA_032362365.1. Lineage (NCBI taxonomy): Eukaryota > Metazoa > Arthropoda > Insecta > Coleoptera > Chrysomelidae > Zygogramma > Zygogramma bicolorata. The sequence continues at coordinate 165,132 of JAVJAQ010004958.1, read as the reverse complement.
TTTCATTTGCATCCCAAAGCCTATAGCCGTTATCTGCGTACCCTATCATAATAAACTTTTCACAATGCGAGTCTAGCTTTGATCTTCGCAGCTCTTTTGGTACTAGATTATATGCAGCACACCCGAAAAGTTTGATTTTGTTTAGATCAGGTTTTTCCTTGTACCAAATTTCAGCCGGAGTTCTATTGTCATTCAGGGCATTAGTTTCAGTTCTGTTTAATAAATATATTGATGTACGAACTGCCTCACCCCATAATTCTTTCCCTAACTGAGAATCAAATATCAAACATCGAGCTTTTTCCATTATGGAGCGATTTAAACGTTCCGCAACCCCATTTTGCTCAGGGTTGTAGGCAACTGTGTATTGGATTCTTATTCCTTTTTGTGTGCAAAAATCTTTAAACTCATGGGAGGTATACTCTCCTCCGTTATCGCATCTTAACTTAGATATTCTCATATTGAATGTGGCCTCAACCAACGAAACATAATTTTTAAATTTTTGTAGAGCTTCACTCTTGCTTTTAATCAAATAACAAATGCAGAAATGGGAATAATGATCAATAAAGGAAATATAATAACGCTTACCATCATAAGTTGCAGGGTTTATTGGTCCACAAATGTCAGTTGATACGATTTCCAATAGTCTATTCGCCTTTTTCTCTGCATTAATTTCGTGCAGAAAACTTAGTCTGGTTTGTTTACCTTGTAGGCACACTTCACATGGTCCTGGAGCAGGGTACCTTGATGAATGCCCCATTTTTCGATGCATTAACATTTCGTTATCCTTCGCAAGTATGGCTCTATGCCCTTCACTCGGTTCCTCATAACTCAAATTGGAATTTTCATTGAAACTCACAACATACAAGTTTCCTTTTAAAGTTCCTTCAAATAATTTAACTGAGTTTTTCAACACAGTAACTTTTCTATCTTTAAATATTACTTCTAGTCCACTCTCTTCTAGTTTCTTGACACTCAGTAAATTGTATAACAAATTTTCACATACCCATACATTTTTCATTCTTATAGGGTTACCCATCTCGGTTTTCAAAAACAAATCACCTTCTGTTCTGGCTACTATTATCTCTCCCTGCTTAGCAACATTTATCTTGTGGCATACATCTTTCCCATTTTGTATATATTTTCCGATGTCTTGTCCTACCAAGTGATTTGTTGCGCCACTATCAACAATAAATTTTAAAACAATTCCTGTGGTAGACATATTTGCATATTGGTTATCATCATTATATGTTTTCTCACATATATCTTGACAAGTACTTAAAAATGATATCCCATTTTCTTCATCTTCCATATTCTGAGTATTCTGGGCATTATTTCCGCCTCTATTAGTATAACTTGAATTATAGCTACCTCTACCACCTCTATGACCAGAGTATCCTCCTCGATACCCAGTGTAACTCCCTCGGTATGAAGCATGACCACCTCGGAAACCACCTTGATTTCCTTCATAGTTATTTTGCTTTTTCTGTGGACATTCGAAACGTTTATGTCCCTCTCTATTACACAAGTGACATCTATATGAAAAATTTCTGTTATTGTTTTGCATTGCAGCTCCTGCGCCTCTTCCAGAATGTCCTGGTACCCCTGATCTCCCCCTTTTTCCTCTAAATCCCATAAAGGCAAGATTGGGATCATCTTCTTCCTTGGTTTTATTCTGACGAGCTTCCTCCATTAATAATTTATTTTTCACAAATTCAAGAGTGACTGCAGATTGATTTTGACAAAACATAATGTCAATGGCTGTAGTAACTGACTGGAAAGACTCAGGCATAGCCGATAGCAACTGCAAAATCATTTCACTTTCATCAACATTGCCTCCAGCACCCTTTATTTCACAAATAGTTTGTTCAAATTCAGTCAAAAACTCATTAAGTGTTGATTTTCCTACAAATTTCAAGGCCCTTAATTTCCTTTGCAAAACTACCTGAGTGGATATTCCTTTTCTGGCATATGTGTTGCTCAATGTATCCATTACTTCCCTTGCTGTGCTTTTATTCTTCAACATTTCCAGTATATTATCGGCCACACACTGTATTAGTATCACTTTTGCTTTAACATCAGCCTTATGAAATTTTTCATACCCAGCAGTATTATTTGTAGGATCTGGAGGTGTTTCAGTAAGTGTATGAAGTACACCCTGTTGTTCTAGCAACAATTTTATACGAAATTCCCAGTTCGAAAACGAGCTTCCATCGAACGGTTTCACATAGAACATATTTTGTTGTTTTTCCATTTTGAAGATTTCCGTTAAAATTTCCTGTGATAGCTTCTATAGGATTCCGCCAAATTCCAGCGTTCAAAAATTCCGATTGTAATCAGCTAGGTGCTCTGGGCCCATAACCTATAGATATTCCACTACGGGAAGCTTTTACTGATTACAATCAAACAATCATCTTACTACTCAAATACTTTTATTTTAATATAAACTTGGAAAAACAATGGTAACAAAAATGAGCAAGGCTTCTATATCATCTTACATTTTCTTCTTCTTCTTCTAACCTAACCTGGTTAACATGAGCATACAGAATTGCTAAGGGTACGTTCACGAATATGAACATAAACTGGCTAAGAACTACAACAAATTAATCTTTTCATTAGTGGAGGTTTCATGACCTTTCTTATTATTCATTTTTGGATGCGATGCCGCGGATTGCCATATTTCGCTCGACAGAACAGTGCACGGTTGGCTGATGCACCATGGCTGCAACAGAGATCTTCCTAATTGTCAGATGATATATCCATGTCGTATTAATTATTCAATGAGAATAGAATTTTTTGTTTTTAGTGAAACCACTAAGCAGAAAATCTGCTCGTACTTGGCCCCTCAGTGGAGGAAACTTTGCAGCGATTTCTTGTGTAATTGAATGGATCCGAGATAAGCAATTATCAACCACTTTACAAAAATGGATGGATCAGAGAAAACTGTGAAAGCCACATATGCCGAATAATGTATTATCGACGAGTTTAGAGTATATCGACCATGTCGACACTATTAAGTAACGAATGTAACTCTTCACATGTTTTGTTGCATCGTGTTTACCTTGATTTAAAGAATATCTGGACTATTTATGTATTATAACTGAGATAGAGAAATGTTTATCTAGAATTTCCTGCCAATACGTATACAAGTTAAAAAGTGAAATAATTCTATTTCCAAAAAAATCTGTAAACTTGTATTTGAAAGATTTCGAATTAATCTCCACCTTTATATAATCAGCCCCTCAAAGAATAAAGATTTTTGCAACGTACTGAATTTCATGAATCAATATGATAGTAAGGATTGGTGAAATAATGATGTTTATCTACACCCGTACTCTAATAATACACTTATATGCCCACAACCCGTTTTATAATGAAATCCATTACGATTTAGATTCTCAACGAACAGAAACCCATTATTTTTCAATCAAGCATGATGTGCAAGCTTTGTATTTTGACGTTTGTCAAGTCAAAATCAGTAGGTATTGAATTTTTGAAGAATTTAGTCAATTTTCGATAATTGAATGAAAATGTCTTATAGCAGTGATATAGAAGAATTACCAGTGACTCCTCCACAGATGTATTTAACAAAAAAAAAATACAATCAAAGGGATTATATTTTCCATTTTACAAATGCAACACATATGTTTTTATTTTCGACCAAATCAAATTAGCTCTCATGGTTGAGTGGTCAATGGCTCCGGCAGTGATCAGAAATATCCGGTTCAATTCCTGACCTGGGCAGAGACTTTTTTTCACTTTTTTTTTTTCATTTCTCATTGTTGTATTTTCCGTGGTTATACCATTAATTATAATTTTTTAGAATTTTTCAAAGAAATACGATTGATTACCTACTATTATTGTGTTCAATATAAATACCTAATAATAATATTTTTAGTTTATCATTATTTATTGGGTATAAATAAAATAGCGTATGCAACTCTCATGTAATGGTTATTAATACATTCGCATAAACCATACGAAACTCACCTTTGGCTCGTTTCGTATCCCGGTTTATGCTCATGTATTAATAACCATCATACACGATCGTTGCATAATATACTATTATGTAACCGTTCATTCGAAAAGTTTTCCGTTATAAGTTACCAGTAGCTTGTTTTCTATTTTATGTCAACACAAGATTTGCTCGAATACTGCACTGTTACACAACCACTTGAGTGAGAACAACATTTGTGCTATAGACGTTTGTTTGTTGCAATTTTATAGTATTTTGCTCTGTTAATTACAATTTTCGGATTAAACAGTAATTAAAATGTGGTGAAATAATGATTGTCACGGTTCACTCCGTAGAGATGTATTTATTAAATACAAAAGTGGGTATCCAATAACTTATTCAAACAACTACTTCATCAATTTTACTGTCAGAAACTCATCATTGCTATTTCAATCATAGTATTTTACTTTCTCACTACGAGTTGTAGAAACAACTATATGTGATTCGGCACCCGTCGTCCATACATGCAGGAGCTGTTTTACATACTTTTGTTTCCTTTGGATGATTCCAAAGTATATGAATGATTCACACAAGTTACTCCTTTTATAGATGTTTATATTGTTTTTGCATTGACTTGGACAAGAAAAAGACAAAAATCATTTCCTAAAAACTCATGTTCCTTTTCACCCTGTAATCCTCTTTGTTATCTTAACTTTTCCATATGCTCTACCTCTTTCCTTCTGTGCCAATTTCACTGTTTGTGTAATCCATGGAATTCGATGTTCCCGATTTTTCTCTGGCGGACTTATTTTATTAAAAGATTTATAAAATTTAAATATTTCTCAAAACCCTGATGATGAAGCTGATGCGATATTGTTTGGAATTTGTTGGAGAAACCTTTACAAATCACTTTCTCTTCTCTTTTTGATTGCTAGATGACGCTACCTGTCAGGCATATAAAATACTCCTCACAATTAGGTAGTAGATGGAATCATACTGCTACGAATCTCCTAGCGCCGGCCCTGACGAGATCGTAAACGCAGATTAGGGATCGCGTCGTAGCGAACGTCATTTTCTAGAAACCCGTAAATCGCGTGTGGAGAATCAGCGAAGATTCTTAATAGGCGTACGCAGGTATATATACGGGAGCGGGCAGAGTGAGTTATTTGGAAGTTTGTATTCAGAGCTAAGTGGAGAGAGTTTTGTTATTGCCAAGTGCAAGTAGCCAAAGTGTAGAATTTTTAGTACAGAGAGTTTAAGTACCGAGCATCGGAAAGTTATCGGAGTGATTTAAGTGATTGTGTTGTGAGAGTTATAATAAAAGAAGTTCAGTGTTTTTTGGTGTTTTAATCGACGAACCCAAGGATAAATCGTTACAATACTGTCACAGCATACTTAATGTGGTAGGTACTGGTTTTTATTAACAGTCGAACTTACATTGTGAGAAGAGTATTTTATACCAGTTCGTGAGGGGTTCATCAGTTAAGATTGCTGTAGTGACAGCGTTACGTCTGTTGGTTGTTGATAATTCCAGCATGGAAGGCAAAACGTCGAACATTTGAACTTTTTTTTATACACGGAACACGGACTAATACCCTAACTTTTTTCTATATTCCAGCGTCCGTCAAAACATTCATTTTAGCAAGTGGACAAAGTTCACAAGGATGTTTAATAAGCTTCCGCTCATCGGATGGTGACGGGTGCTTGGATACCATATTATCAAATCAGGTTTAAACAGCACATTTTTAATACTCATGAAAATTATTGGGAGTAATTACACAAGTGCTTCAAAATTACCGATAATTTTCCATGAAAGCATGTTGTCTAAAAACTGCATGAGATTATTTTCATATTCTGTCGAAAGAGCTCTTTCAACAAAATATGAAAATAACCGAATGCAGTTTTCTTACTGACAACATGCTTGAATGGAAAATTATCAGGTTTGTTTTGATGCACGAGTGTAATTCGGTAGAATCTTGGGTAGAATATTTCCGGAGTTGAAACAACGACGTTTAAAATTCAGTATTTATGCCTGTCAAGATGACAAATGTACATTTTAACAACCGTTATTATAGGTACACGGGTCGAGCGGGTATTTTTCGATACCTACCGGGTATTTACCAGCCCGAAAATGTCCCGCCGGAAATTTATCAGAGGTAATACCACGAGTCCTTCAAATTAAATCGATAAATTTTCATTTTCCACAAACACTTTTTTATTTGGCAAAAGTATGAAAACAAACCGAATGATAAAATCACGAGTCCGTAGGACGAGTGATTTTTATCTAATTCGGTTTGTTTGAATGCTTTTGCCTCAAAATAAAAAAGTTTGAGTGGTTCGAAAATGAAAATTTATCTTATTAAATTTGAAGAACGAGTTGTATTTGGAGAGATTATTTTTTGAAGAAATAGAAGGAAGAACAATTTAATTGTTCAGTATTTCATTTACATAAGAAGGAAAGGAGAATAGGTGAAAGTTTTACAAATTTAAAATGTCAAACAACTATGTATGCCCTCTATGATCCAGAAGAGATATGATGCTTACGCAGTGAATATGATAATGCTTGCCGACGATACCAAGAGATGGCGTCACACCTCTCATTGTATAAGGTTGATAATTGAAAATTTCTTATGAAATGAAAATCGCGCCAGAAGGAACATAAAATCATTCGTTATTTCGTTGTATCAAAATCTTCATACAACGGTTTCTTCTCATACAACAAAAAATGAATTGAATTTAATAAAAACTAATTGTACGCCATCTTCATTTGAGTTAAGGAAACCTTAAATATTTGAATCGGTCGTTCGCTATATCTGTCATAAAGTTGGGGTTATGAGCTATTTATACGTGTTTGAGTGTTCATTGAAATGTGTTATGTTATTATTATGCTGAAAAAGTGAATGACTATTAATAATAAGGTAACTCTTCATTCATGATAATTTATATAAATATGAGCCAGTTCAATAGAATCGACGCGGTAAACCTTATAGTTTTGACAGTTCAAAGATAAACAACGTTTTATCGAAACAATCGAAAGGACCAGGCATTTTTATCGGTATAATACCCAATGACTGGCTAGAATAACCATAGAATAACCCGCTACTATTGGTTGAAATGCCAAAAACGTCACGTTTTGACAAGTGAAAAAAATAATCGGGGGTTATATCCCGAGTGCACCAAGTTTAATCGGTTAAAATGTGTGCTGCACTTCCATGATTCTCGAAATTTTGCTTAGCAAATGACTTGAGTGTATGATAATTTGATAAAATCCCGAGACCGCAGGTCGAGGGATTTTATTTTAAATTATTATACACGAAAGCATTTGCTTGAAAGCAAAATTTTGAAAATCATGGAAATGCACGCATTTTGGTCGATTGAACTTGGTGAAGGAGGGATATATGTTTAGATTATTTCCAGAAAACATGTAAACTCAGGAAACATCAAAATCGAACACAGGAACAATATAGTACCAGAGATAGTACCTGAAAAGTGATCCAAACGCCCGGTTTATTTCGAACATTTTAATCGGTTAAAAGGTCTAGTGCATTTAATCGCTGTAAAACTCTGTGAAAGCAGTCTAGTCTTCAACTGTTTCATCGTTTATTCGCATTGAGGGAAATAATCAAAGGTAATACCACGAGTCCTTCAAATTTAATCGATAAATTTTCATTTTCCACAAAAACTTTTTTATTTGGCAAAAGTATGAAAACAAACCGATTGATAAAATCACGAGTCCGTAGGACGAGTGATTTTTATCTAATTCGGTTTGTTTGAATGCTTTTGCCTCAAAATAAAAAAGTTTGAGTGTTTCGAAAATGAAAATTTATCTTATTAAATTTGAAGAACGAGTTGTATTTGGAAAGATTATTTTTTGAACAAATAGAAGGAAGAACAATTTAATTGATCATTATTTCATTTACATAAGAAGGAAACGAGAATAGGTGAAAATTTTACAAATTTGAAATGTCAAACAACGATGTATGCCCTCTATGATCCAGAAGAGATATGATGCTTACGCAGTGAATATGATAATGCTTGCCGACGATACCAAGAGATGGCGTCACACCTCTCATTGTACAAGGTTGATAATTGAAAATTTCTTATGAAATGAAAATCGCGCCAGAAGGAACATAAAATCATTCGTTATGTCGTTGTATCAAAATCTTCATACAACGGTTTCTTCTCATACAACAAAAAATGAATTGTATTTAATAAAAACTAATTGTACGCCATCTTCATTTGAGTTAAGGAAACCTTAAATATTTGAATCGGTCGTTCGCTATATCTGTCATAAAGTTGGGGTTATGAGCTATTTACGTGTTTGAGTGTTCATTGAAATGTGTTATGTTATTATTATGCTGAAAAAGTGAATGACTATTAATAATAAGGTAACTCTTCATTCATGATAATTTATATAAATATGAGCCAGTTCAATAGAATCGACGCGGTAAACCTTATAGTTTTGACAGTTCAAAGGTAAACAACGTTTTATCGAAACAATCGAAAGGACCAGGCAGTTTTATCGGTATAATACCCAATGACTGGCTAGAATAACCATAGGATAACCCGCTACTATTGGTTGAAATGCCAAAAACGTCACATTTTGACAAGTGAAAAAAATAATCGGGGGTTATATCCCGAGTGCACCAAGTTTAATCGGTTAAAATGTGTGCTGCACTTCCATGATTCTCGAAATTTTGCTTAGCAAATGACTTGAGTGTATGATAATTTGATAAAATCCCGAGACCGCAGGTCGAGGGATTTTATTTTAAATTATTATACACGAAAGCATTTGCTTGAAAGCAAAATTTTGAAAATCATGGAAATGCACGCATTTTGGTCGATTGAACTTGGTGAAGGAGGGATATATGTTTAGATTATTTCCAGAAAACATGTAAACTCAGGAAACATCAAAATCGAACACAGGAACAATATAGTACCAGAGATAGTACCTGAAAAGTGATCCAAACGCCCGGTTCATTTCGAACATTTTAATCGGTTAAAAGGTCTAGTGCATTTAATCGCTGTAAAACTCTGTGAAAGCAGTCTAGTCTTCAACTGTTTCATCGTTTATTCGCATTGAGGGAAATAATCAAAGGTAATACCACGAGTCCTTCAAATTTAATCGATAAATTTTCATTTTTCACAAAAACTTTTTTATTTGGCAAAAGTATGAAAACAAACCGATTGATAAAATCACGAGTCCGTAGGACGAGTGATTTTATCTAATTCGGTTTGTTTGAATGCTTTTGCCTCAAAATAAAAAAGTTTGAGTGTTTCGAAAATGAAAATTTATCTTATTAAATTTGAAGAACGAGTTGTATTTGGAAAGATTATTTTTTGAACAAATAGAAGGAAGAACAATTTAATTGATCATTATTTCATTTACATAAGAAGGAAACGAAAAAAGGTGAAAATTTTACTGATTTGAAATGTCAAACAACGATGTAGGCCCTCTATGATCCAGAAGAGATATAATGCTTACGCATTGAATATGATATGACGATACCAAGAGATGGCGTCACACCTCTCATTGTACAAAGTTGATAATTGAAAATTTCTTATGACATGAAAATCGCGCCAGAAGGAACATAAAATCATTCGTTATGTCGTTGTATCAAAATCTGCATACAACGGTTTCTTCTCATACAACAAAAAATGAATTGTATTTAATGAAAACTAATTGTACGCCATCTTCATTTGAAGGAAACCTTAAATATTTGAATCGCTATATCTGTCATAAAGTTGAGGTTATGAGTTATTTACGTGTTTGAGTGTTCATTGAAATGTGTTATGTTATTATTATGCTGAAAAAGTGAATGACTATTAATAATAAGGTAACAGTTCATTCATGATAATTTATATAAATATGAGCCAGTTCAATAGAATCGACGCGGTAAACCGTATAGTTTTGACAGTTCAAAGGTAAACAAGGTTTTATCGAAACAATCGAAAGGACCAGCTAGTTTTATCAGTATAATACCCAATGATTGGCTAGAAAAACCATAGAATAACCCGCTACTATTGGTTGAAATGCCAAAAACGTCACATTTTGACAAGTGAAAAAAATAATCGCTGTAATGGGGATGACGGCTGCAAAACTCTACCACTAGGAGCGCCACCACTGCATGTACCTTTGACAGCCTCTCAAGTCAAATGACAACAATTCAAAATATTAAACGTCCCTTCTTTGCAATAATTAATAATATTAAGATTTCAAATCGACATAAAATGGTCTTATGTAGTGCCATCGGATGTAAAAATGTAGGTACGCATTGATTTCCAAAAGAAACAAAACTGAAAAAGCAGTGGGAAGTAGCCCTGAAAAGAAAGAGCTTTCAGGCTTCTGAACATTCTAGATTATGCTCCAGTCACTTACAAAAGAACGAAGCAGGGCTAGTAGATGGTTATTATGATGATTTTTAACGAAACACCTCTGTAATCAGTTTGAATTTTTTACCTTTCACTCAGATCTTTTTTTTTATCTTTGAGGGATCCACCACGTTCCCTCAACAAACTTTTCAATTCTGGTACAGACAAACATCCATATCTATCGGTTGGAGAAAACATCCTTATGATTCTTGAGTTACTTAAGTATCTTTCGAAAATATTCATTAAAATAAAAATAAAACATAACCTGCAAAATCACTCGTTAGGCACATGCAGTAGTGCTGCCACCTACTAAAAGCTTTGGGTCATCTTCCCCATTAATCGAAAATGTCCCGCTTCATATGGGATTTTTAAGGTCGGCGATCAGTGTCTTCCATGTTCATTTCCAATTGCATTTGGAAACCATAAGTCATCTTGAGTTCAAATTTGGCACACTTATTGAAAAAATGTTGAATTTTGGAATGAATATAAAAAAATTCATCTTTTTTCAAAATTTACAAAAAAAAATAATTGTATTTTCGAAATTAATTCGGAAACAAGGCATTTCTATTATTTCAACCGAAAGCCCTGTGAAAGTTACGTTTATTCTGAAAAAATCAAACTGATAGTATGCTTCCTTGCAAAATGCAATTAGAATTAGGAATTTGGCGGCATTTCCCACTATTTGAACCAGTTTCATGAAATACGTCGAAAATTACCGACATTTTTAGTTCAGCCCCTAACGGACAGATGGTGATGAGGCATGAGGTTTCGGAAAGCAGTTTCGATTACGGAAACACGCTGATGAAGGAAGGTCTAATTATTGCTTCCTTCCACATGGCTGGCTTATACATTGGCGTAGTTGTTTACAATGAGTGAAATTTGCACTTTATCGACAATGGGTATAATATGTAGGTATTGGTTCTTTTAGGAAAGAAACACATTTCTAGATATGATATCAAACATGATAGAAAAAAAAACAATGATTTTGATGCCATTTAGTATAAAATAAAAATGAAACTGATCAATACATCGAAAAATGGAATGAAAAAAATTGTAATTAATACAATTTCTTAGGGCCGAAGCGTTTCTTTCGAGAACATTTTCAGAGTAATTAAATTTGTGCATCGAATGAGTATTTTTTTTCTTAGTGTCCTGGGTATTTAAGCTGGTAGCATTTGAACATTCCGTGACAGTACGTACCTACTGAACAAATTGAATCGTAAAAAGTGCAATGGTTTTCTAACTGTATAGCGTGTCTCTCGGTCTCTTATGTCTTATTCGTTTATGGAAATCACAATGCTAAATTATTCAGTGAATTTCACATCAATCGGAAATATTTTTGACGCTGCGACGTAGGCACTTCTATCGAAAAAGTTCTATCAAAAATTGAATAAAAATTAAATGCGCGGCATACCAACAAGTTTTTCATTAAAATATTTCTTGTTGACGATTCCATCTTCCTGTTCATCGGTTCTCGAAAAAATAATTTGGGTAAGATATGTTTCGAATTATAGCCCTATTTCGACTCGGGTGAAAAAGTTATATTTTATAATTCGATACAGATTTTTCATTACGATGCAGATTTTCAACCAAGAGAAACCCATTATTCTTTCATTCAAGGATAATGTGCATGCTCTGCATTTGACGTTTGTCAAGTCAAAATCGGAATTGAATTTTTGAAGAATATATCCAAACTTCGATAGTCATAACAAAATGTCTGATACCAGCGATATGGGAGAATCACCTTCGACACCTTCACCGGCAGAAATACAGTTAGAATGGTTAAATTTCTCATTTGGCGAGCGGTCTAAGGCGCTGAGATTATGTTAGCTAGTTGGAAGAGACAAGGGTTCGATTCCGGTATCGAGTAATCTTTTTTTTTCAATTTTTGATCTCTTCATTTCTCATCGTTTTATTTCTCGAAGTAATAAGTACCATTAATTGCAATTTTGTAGAATTTTGCAAAGAAATGCGTTCAATTAGTACTATTGTGTATTTGCAATACAAATATAATATTTGTAGTTCTCCACTATTTATTGGGTGTAGATAAAATGGCGTATGCAACTCTCATGTAATTAAAAATTAGAAATTGATAGTCTATATAAAATGCGAAAAGGCATATTTCTAATGTACTCCGAAAAGTTGCTGCGTTAAATTAAAATAGTTACTTGTAAATGAAACACTTCCTATCAGTCAACTTCTCATATAATGTGAATTTTCCTTCCACGAAAATACAAGAACTAATCTATGCTACTATTATAAACAGGTGACGTCTATTACTTTTTTGTTTGAAGGGAGTAATCTTCGGAAATACTGATCCGATCATGGAAATTCTCTTTTTACCTGAAAGCCACCCTATTAGAGATTAATATAGGCTATATTTCAGTACGATTGAAACGAAAATTCAATAACTCCAATATTATATTATGTAAAACAAGTTGGAGAATAGCATGCGAGATGTGAATCTCCACCGGCGTGCGCTGACTAACAGTTCGGTTCGACTTCTACACGGACAAAATCGGCGGCAGAATCTAGTATAAAGTATATAAAAATACTTATCTTCGGTAACGGTTCCGAGCCGAAACCGAATCCGTTTCCATTTTCGAAACATATTCATAAATACTAAAAATAACTGTCAAAGATTTCACCTAGCATTACGTATAGATTCCAATAATAATTCAATTTTTTTTCATTGTGGTAGGTTAACCATCCAAAAAACTAAGAAGCAAAATGAATGCACTACAAAAAATTACTTTCAAACAAAAAACATTGGTGTGCTTTCATTGCCTAATTTCGCATTACATAACAGTGTAGTACTTCATGCCCGTGAGGGGATATAGTTTATTTTATGGTTCGCACCTATCATAAAAACCACATTTTTTTTCGAAACTTAACGTTTCAGTTTTCGCAGTTTTTTTCTAGCAACCATAGTATGTAATCAAAATATAACGAAATTTTCTCCCAAATCTTTATACTATTGGCGAGGGGTCTGCGAATAACCAGGCTGCTCCTGATGTTTGGCGTAGGGAGTAAGTAACAAGACCTACCTGATGCTAAAAGACTTATATATATATATATATATATATGATGAATTGTGTTTTCGGGTTTCATTCCGTGTTCTGTGGTTTTGATCCTCTGAAGGATAATTGTCACAACGTTTCGGCAAAGTCTCATTTGCCATCTTCTAGGTGATGATTGAGTTCCGACCTCTGACTAAAGTTCGGAGGTCGAAACTCTAGACGTCACCTAGAAGATGGCAAATGAGACTTTGCCGAAACGTTGTGACAATTATCCTTCAGAGGATCAAAACCACAGAACACGGAATGAAACCCGAAAACACAATTCATCATACTTCGTCCGTGAGAATCTTCATGCTAACATGCTATATATATATATATATATATATATATATATATATATGTAGTCGAAACGCAAGAACGGGCGACATTAGAATATACGAAATCAGTGCATGAAATGCCGACAATTTGATATGGTTCGTATGAGACCGCCTTTAGTATGGATTTTTGACATATTCTCAAAGATGGCGTTAGCGATATAATTATTAATGAAATCTTCAATTTTCTTTCATTCTCTTCATCGAAAACACGTTTTCGAAGTTGAGTGTTGTTTCCAAGATAAAGAAGAGTGCCTTATTTGATTAAATTCTCACTCTTAAAAGGTATAATAATGTTCAGTGTACCTACCTATGCAAGTTCAAATACATTGATCAAAGTATTTCAGGAATGTTATGATACAATGTGAAACATGTTTTTATTTAATCGAAACTTCCGTATTCCATTAAAAACGTACCTATTGAAAATTAAATTAATTCTTGATGTATAGGACAACTACTATCATATTATGTTGGTGGGATGTCGGGATCATTTGAAAAGGCGGTACTACCTATGAAGACGGTTAAGGAATAAGGAGACTGTTTTCATTTCGTGTTGCTTGTAGGTATGTCAAACGTTTCTTCACTTTCAAAAAACCACCAAATAATAATCAACAGGCGACAATGAACTAGCGATATACAAGGCCATATCATGTAACAAAGCGGAGGTAGGCAATGGAAATATATTTTCAATGAGAAGTGGCATTGTTCAATGAACTATGAACTCTAGTTTCATTCGGACAATACCTATAAGCAGAAATAACTAAATCGCATTTGGGTTCGTTCAACGGTAAACGAGGCAATCACCAACAAGGATTTAGGCTGGCCCAGATTCATCAAAACCGAGAGCTAAGTAGAATGATTCAACTTTTGCAAAATTCATCCTTTTTGTCGATAGGCCCCCAATGAATGTCTTAGGCTGGGTCAGGTTAGTTAGGTTTAGTTAGATTGGGTTGATAAAAATTGCAGAATGTTCGGTGAATTTTACGAAAGGCATCATTCGGGTATATTCGGAGACTGTGGGCAGAACGAAATGTGGATAGAACGCAACGCATTCCTTGAATCTTTGATACCTTTTTTGGAATTTACCACGTCCTAAGTGATCTCGTTCAACGATAATCTGAGTTCAATTTTTGATGATGATCAGTGACGACCAGCCACTAAAGCACATTTTCATTTTCAGCTTGTATAAATTATCAGAAATAATATAATAACTTATTTCATTACAATTTTCAAAGGGAATTAGAAATTACGTGCTCTCAGTATATATGGAGTCTTTCTGCCAGCCTCTTTGTTGATTTGATTCGAATGTGATACTTTTGTCCTTGACAACGAAAAAATTTCTGTTAAAGCGCATTTTCATACTTTTACTTGTTAAATATAATTACGGAGGTTAAAAATATGATTTGATCATGAAATTAATCTTTATAGTGTTCTAATTATCTAGAATTGAACCTTTTTTGAGCTATTGTTAGAATGTTACATCTGTCAACCTTGTCATTCAATTTGGCTTCGAAACTTGTGTACATGTTTCATCAGAAGATAAGAAATGTCAAATATTGGTAATTTCGTTATTCTGAATGGTAATCATAATAGCAGTGTTTTTTAATTTTGATGTCCTGTTTGCCTAAAATACGAGGCATAGATATTTCGCAACCCAAAGAAATGAACTCGTTGACGATAGAAAAAATATGCATGTGAAAACTGAGTCATGAACTGATAGCTCAGTGTAATAATTCTGCTGAGGAGATATACAATAGTGAATGAATCAATACAAATATAAGGCCAAGTCTATTATCGTAGCTGGTTATTCCATAAGCATAAGTATTATCTTGAACAATAAAACCGTCAAATTAATGATCCAAAAGAATTTAATTTAAATTAAATTTAAAATGCGGCACTCAAATCCAAACGAAAGATTGAAATAGATTTTGGTCACGGAATGAAAGTTTAAAATTTTGATCCAAAAGATTAATTTTGGTGACAAAAAATTGAAATGTCGAGATTCTCTTTCGTCTCTAGAGACGTGAGTAGTTTTTAATGCGCCATATTTGCTAGATTCTTCGAAGCTTTTCTCGCTTGCTTTTAAATTTAATTCGGTTCTAATTACCTTACCGTAGTCCTCGAGGACCAGATTCACCGTTGAGTCCCGTGCCTGTAATCATTTTAGGTAGATAATGGTTTTTTATTACTAAATGCAGAAACACGTAGGTGAAGTTTTCATTTACTACTTTCATTGATTTTATTGGAAATCTGTGGCATTATATTAGAACTTATACAATAAAACGAAATCTGCTGTCTCCCCACGAATTGGAAATAGACTTTCGCACCATACCCTGTGTCTCATTGAATCATCAGCAACCCTATTAAAAAAAACCTGAGATTGAACCATTACGCTTGATATCCCTCAGAACAAATTACAATATTTTAGGAGCCAACAGATAAATATTATAACTTTGGAGTTTCTAAACAGTTAATTCACCACTCAAAAATTCTACATTCAGTGATTTGAATAATTTTAAATGATGAGCCATTACCTAACAGCAGTCAAATGCGTAACGCACGATTTAAAAAAGTGGGAGTAGTAAAAATGCATATCTGCTTACTCGGAATATGGAAATATTGGCATGGATTACTCATTTTCTCTTCACTATTAGAAAAAGAAACTTTCAAATGTGAAAACGATCACGTTTATAAATACTTGTCAATATATGACCTCAAAGTAATCGATGCAATGTCATCATTTTGAATACTAAATAGGGCAACAGCCTACTAGTTCAAAATAATTTCGTTATATTACACAAATGCATAAAAATATTTTGTTACGCGAAAACGTTGCGTCGCGTCGTATGGAAACAATTTAAAAGGTCAAATTGTTGCAAAATATATAAGGATTTCAAAGATGATTTTCATTTTCGTAAAAAGCAATGGCGTACCATATTTTTTCAGAAAAATCTTCATTATTCATTCATGAAAAATTTCTATTGGTGCTTAGAAGGTGCACGTCAAATTTCATGAACAGTATTGAAGTTGTGACCAGGAAACGAATTTTTTTTCCAAAACTTCAACACCCTATAGCTCGAATCTTGAGAGGTTCAGGACATATGTTCCGATGAACTTTTTTCAATTATCTGAGGAATCATATTCTGTATTGTTATCCCATCAATTGAATTACACCCTAAAAAGGACGGGCCGCTGAACTATAATTATCCGACTGAACGAGATTACCTGTGGCGTTCAATCGTAATTATATGAAGCGGCACGCTTTCCCAGTGTCCCGCCCTATGAGTATAACTCAGAAATAATGATAAACATTTATAAAAGTTCATTGCATTGAAATATATGGTATAATTTTCTACTCTAGCTTGCTTTAAAAAAATGACAACTAAACGACGCACTTGCGGGACGTTGGCTATGCCTCCGGTATAAGGACTAGAAAAAATTTTCTGTTTCGTGCTGTGAACTGTGGTCATCCATTACGTAACGGATGTACTACATTTCAGTGATACGTTCGGACGAGCCGCTTCATATAATCACGATTAAACTTCACAGGTTAGTTCGTTCAGGGCCAATTGCACCACTCGTCTTCAATTATTGTGGTTTATCTTAATTAGGTTTTGTTGCTATGGATATGCCAATCAGTTTCCTTTGAATTTCGACAAATTCAGTATGACAATTGAGATACTATTATTGAAATTTGACAAAAACACGCTGCGGTCCAAAACGAACCGTTTCTCATTGACGTAAATATTAATAATTATGGAAACTCAACTTTCATCTGAATTTGAAACAAACAGTGAGAAAGAGGTATTACACCAAACACCAAACGTAGTAATCGTACTTTTCAACCTTGCCTAAGCTTGTGTAGCACTACAGAACAATCTAATGAACTACGTTTTCATAAACATGGGATCGATCGCTACCCTTTCCATAACGTGATCGGACGTATGTTAGATTTTATCTAACGTTCAGAAACAAACAAGAATCACAAGAATCATATGTTCAACTTTTATTGGCATAGTAATGAATATTTTTCTCACTCATTAAGAATCGTCTCTTTCACCCGAGCAATGAAAACATACCGAATAATAAAAAGTATTCCTCTGAAACAATCTAAAATCCACAGGGGTGAAAGGTCGCGCCGTTAGATTCATTCTCATCATTGACAAAGTGTCAGATGAACATAAGTTAAACTAAGTTTAATGCTCTCAAGTGACAGAAAACGTATGCAAATTCTGTCAGATTCTTTCTTGAACTTAGTTTATCGATTTCGTGAATTTGGGCCATAGTGTTTAACCAAAAACGTATTTCAACTTGGTTTTTGTCAGATCTGTTAGAATTGTGTAGTTCACATGGTTGTATGACGGACTCTCCAAATGGATCGTCTGCTGTCAATCTTCATGCAAGCTTGCGACAGATATCATGTTCTCCGAATAAGACAATCCAGACAGCACATAATATTCCATGGTTATTCTCACAACGCAACGTTCAAATATACTTTTTTCAGAATATTTCAATGAAATGTATTCGGAATAATCCCAGAATATTTTCATCCTGTAACAAATATTCTATGAACATTCATTCGGTAAATCCCTATAATATTCCGTTCGAATATTCGGAGAATATACAGAATCGTATCAAAATATGACTATGTTCAAAATATACTCAGTTTTGAATATCCCAATAGAATGTTCTGAGAATGATCTCAGAATATTCTGATCCTACAACAAATATTCTAATAACATACATTTCGATATGTTCCTAATATATTTTCTTCGAATATTTTGAGAATATATGAGATCGTATCAAAATATATTTTTTGTATTCCATGATAGCTGTTAGTTTTTTCCTCCCAGCATCAAGGGAGTTTTCAATTTGGAAGTAGTGATATCAAAAAAAACACTGTCCTATATACTCCATCATCAGACAAAATATTTCAATTTGTAGGATGAAAAATATGCCAAGTTGACAGCCAGGAACTCTTGTCCAAATAATATAAATTGTTATTGAAGGTCATTGTTTTTCAAAGATCATCGAATCATCAACATTAATCAATAAAACAACAGACACCATACAACGCAAAGGAAGATTCAATCACAGAGGTTAAGCAACGATAGGCGCAGTTATAGGGTTTGGATGGGTGACCGTATCTGCCTATAATGATGTTACTGACAATTTTTCTTTTTATTTATCAGTTTTTAAATGTTCTCACAACAATTAATTAGGTTTATATGTTATTAGAGAATATTCTATGATTCTTCTATATTTTCAGAATATTTGGAATAGTCCATTAAGAATATACATAGAAAATGACTAGAATATTTGAATCATGTTATGATAAAATGTTCTGAGAATATTCAAGTATGCTCGAAGGATATTCTATGAAAATTCTATGAATGACATTTTGCTGTCTGGGATGTTCAATACAACTCCACGATTTAAACGTTTGAGTTCTTCAGTTGTTCAGTGGTATAAGATAGATTAAAAATTGCAGAAAAACCTACAAGAAAAACATTTCGCCACAATAGAACATTAGACACTTTTGTTTCGGATTTCACAACGAACACCGAGCATATACATTAATAAATTGACTCTGTGCCAAGATGAAATGGATAAGAGGATTCATTGTAGGTACCCATCATATAGCTATGAATAAAATTTATAGGATTGAAAATGTAAGACATTTCTTATTCGCATACAAGTTTATTATGGAGTGTACTATTTGGGAAAATAAAATAGTTCCTCTATATTGCTGTTGTCATTCGCGACTACTTATAGCGAATCATTTTGGAAGAATGCGTGTAATTTCATGCCAAGAACATTGAACAATATTACAGGTGATGGTCCGTTCCCTATACTGCAATGTTATCCTGTCAACTGACGTCACCGGTCCGTAGTTCATTTTTATATTTCGTGACGAAGTTGAGCTAATATGATGAAGTCTGAACTAATCTAACGAACCTCAGTTTGATTCGACTAATATTCAGTCTGGTTTTTCCGCTTGCCATTTCTTTAGTGTGTTTTTCTTTGTGAAATATAATTCGTGCATTGTACCTGTGCTTTTTACTTATTACTCAATGTAACCCCAGTATATGAAAGTTTTTATACTAAATAATGACATGATTCAACAACAATATCAATTACAAAACGTTTGTAAACTCGAAGAATATGTGTTTGGTTGACAGGATAATAAAATTGGCGAATCGGGTTGTCCTCTGACAGAAATACCTACACTGAGGCTGGATTCAGACAGATCCGAAATCCGATGTTACGACGATCTGACAGCTTTCTGATTGGTCTAAATTACAATTTGTCACAGCTTAGCAACAGCGTATTCGGTATTCGCAGAACTGCGAGTGGCGACTGCGACTGGCGGCTCGCTAGGTCGCTGAGCCGCTGAGCAAAATTTCCCTCCAAACTCGGCAATTTGAACGCGCAGCGCGCAGGACTGCGTCTGCTGTGACAAGGTGGTACGAGGGTGGTTCGGTAGTACAATCCGTGAAAAAATTTCAATTATTTCGAAATTTATGAAATTCACATAGTGAGAAGGGGCGACCAATTAACTACTTATATGGTTGAAATGTATATATTCCTCACACATTCATGAAAAAAGAAACGGTCTGATAAATGTAATTTTGAACCGAGCTTCAATAATAATTATTCCAAGATTTCCAGGAGAAAAAATCTGACTATTACTACGCGGAATGTACGTGTGTGCCTGCTATCTTGCTCACTCATAGCCATGGTCTCGTTCCGTTTTTTGCATGGCCTCACTGCTTTACAGAATATTGAAGCACAGGGCCGCTTTCAATTTCTATTTGGAACCTTTGTGAAATATAATATAATGTTGAATCCTATATAATGTAGGTGATTGTTTCGTTCATTTAACAGAACCTAGTTGATAAAAAAACAATTTTCACGTATGCATAAAACACGAATATGAAGTCCAAAGGTGACAGACACCTATTGTTCGGAAATTGTGGTCCTTTGAGTTCAGGAAAATGGCATATAGCTACCTTCTTATTGTACAGTATTTTATACTCCATTGAATAATCGGGAACTACTCGCTTTTCCATCGAAATGCCACCTTAATTCATAGGAACTCGACTTCACCTAGGTATCTGAAACGTAGCAGAATTGCAAGCATGGTGATAATTAAAAAAAACGAGTGTTTTATTGGTTTCATGATGCAAAAAAGGAAGTGGATTATGTAATTGTTTTCGAACTGCAGAAGGTCTAATTACCTAACCTAACTTCAAAAAAGAAAAGACCGCGTTTGTAGGTAGGTATTTCAGATTCCTGGTTTACGCATGAAACAAGACATCCTGGCACAAGGTTAGGCTCCTCTTCAGTGCAAACCATGAAAAATCAAAACTCCTATTGTTATTAGAAATAAATTCTGACATAGTACCTACCTACAACACACTCATGTTGGCCATATATAGCGCTCCAAACTTCTTACAATATGATTATCGGTTATAATTGCACGAGTGCATAAAAAATACCGATAATTTTGCAAGGAAGCGTGATATCTAAAAATTGCAAGAGTTTATTTTATATATGAGGGCTCTTTTACAAAATATGAAAATAACCGAATGCAATTTGTATAAGATATCAAGCTTGAATGCAAAATTATTTGGTCATTTTCATGCACGAATGTAATTCATAGGAATATTTCACGAATAAAGAAATTCTCAAGGAAATGTTATTTTTTGTTCATTTATACTTTCCTCTATAGATTGAATGGAGAACTCACCAAAACGCGAAATGTTTTTCTATGTTTGAAGTCTATCTGACATTTATTTGTGTTGTTTACTGACGTCTAGCGATACGGTTTCAAATGTGTTGTTATGGGGACTTGATACAATGCAATTACCGCTGTAAGTTTTCGATAATTGCATTGCTCTTATGGGACATTTTATATATGAGGGAAATATTCGCTAATAGGTATATAGCTAGTCAACGGTTCATGATACATATTGAAAATGGTAGTAACCAAATGTTTAGAACATAAAATTTCATAAAAATTTTATTCAAATTTTTTTTTTGTCGTAGCATTTATAGTTTGTGAGCTATAACGCTGTGAATGCAATATATCAACGAGATTTAAATGCTGTTTATTCAATCATGCGCCTATAAGTTCTATATATTTTGGGTCTTTCCGAATTTCCCCCTCTCAATATTCCGTCAGCATTCACGTTTGAAACTTCGATTATTATTGATAATAATAGTAATAATAACAATAACAATTCTCATGTTGTAGCGTGGTGTACCATTGTTTTTTGCTACATAGACAATATTTTATGATGATACCGTTTTATCCTTGCAAGTAACAATAAAGATCGATTAATTATTAGTTGTTGTCCACACTACTTATAATTTTAACAGATTCGCTAACACAGCTGTATTGACATTTTTGTGAACAGTTTATTTCATTTTATGTGTTATGAAATGTTTTTCGTATACCTACAATGAGCAATATTGCGACTAATAATATATGAGGTGCTAGTTTTACGAGCAAAAGTTTCGAATAAAATTCATTGGAAATTCCATGCTCTACAAATTCAGGTACCACCATTCTGGATGTATCATGTACCGTTTAGCAATAACCACATTGTGAAAAGTTTGGATAGCGTTAATCAAAAACCTATGCATTATACAAAAAAAAGTTTCGAATAAAGAATCTGGCAAACATTATTATCTATAAAAATAGCAAAGTGTTCACAAAAATGTCAATACAATCAATTCGAATCATAAATAGTGTGGAGTACAACTAATATAATTCATCGGTTTTCATTATTACTTGCAAGTGTGAAACGATATCATCATTAAAGAAAATCTATGTAACAAAAAACAATAATAGTACACCCCTCTGCACCATGAGAATTGTTATTGTTACTGTTATCTTTTTCAATATTTTTATTATTAATAATTAACGTTTTCAACCGGAACACTGTTGGAATGTTATTAGGAGGGAAAAATTCCGAACGACCAAAAATAAATATTTCAACTTATAGGCGCATGATTGAATAAACAGCATTATAATCTCGTGGATATTTTGCGTTCACTCGACATTTACAGCGTTATAGGTCATAAACTACGTATACTACGGAAAAAAAATCGAATGAAATTCATAAGAAATTGTATGTACAAATTTGATTTCCTCCCTTATCATGAACCGTTAACTATATATTCAGCAAAAATTCAATAGATACGTAAATCAACTAATAAAATCAGTCACTTTTGATAAGCTATATTATCGCCTACGCCATGCGCCACGGTAAAGAACGAATATAATTGAATATCAAATAATGTGTCACAAATCGTGTATATTAAATTTATTGTTTGTATCGATATAAATCACGTGACATTTGAACTGCTTTTCCACACCAATATTAAAAAAAAATCATTCGTCACCCTGGCATATCAATACTCGTAAAAAAGTATAGTATGCAACTCGCCTGGAAATACTCATTTCATGCTCGTCCCATAAACTATTTCTTGTCTGTATCCTGGTTTGAAGCATCGGTCTCGCAAACGTCATAAATTGGGTATTGAGCCGACAAACTATTTAAAAATTAGATATATTTTCAAAATTTATGATTTTTTTTTCGCATTGAATATTCTGCATTATCTGTTTTCCTACTTCATACCGGTTCAAATATAGTATCAGACGCTAATATATCGTCGCAAAAATGGAGCGTACTGGGCGCCTAAGTTCATCAGACTTGACTATCTGAACGGTTGACAGCGATATTTTCAAAATTTATGATTTTTTTTTCGCATTGAATATTCTACATTATCTGTTTTCCTACTTCATACCGGTTCAAATATAGTATCAGACGCTAATATATCGTCGCAAAAATGGAGCGTACTGGGCGCCTAAGTTCATCAGACTTGACTATCTGAACGGTTGACAGCGATATTTTCAAAATTTATGATTTTTTTTTCGCATTGAATATTCTGCATTATCTGTTTTCCTACTTCATACCGGTTCAAATATAGTATCAGACGCAAATATATCGTCGCAAAAATGGAGCGTACTGGGCGCCTAAGTTCATCAGACTTGACTATCTGAACGGTTGACAGCGATATTTTCAAAATTTATGATTTTTTTTTCGCATTGAATATTCTACATTATCTGTTTTCCTACTTCATACCGGTTCAAATATAGTATCAGACGCTAATATATCGTCGCAAAAATGGAGCGTACTGGGCGCCTAAGTTCATCAGACTTGACTATCTGAACGGTTGACAGCGATATTTTCAAAATTTATGATTTTTTTTTCGCATTGAATATTCTACATTATCTGTTTTCCTACTTCATACCGGTTCAAATATCGTATCAGACGCTAATATATCGTCGCAAAAATGGAGCGTACTGGGCGCCTAAGTTCATCAGACTTGACTATCTGAACGGTTGACAGCGATATTTTCAAAATTTATGATTTTTTTTTCGCATTGAATATTCTGCATTATCTGTTTTCCTACTTCATACCGGTTCAAATATAGTATCAGACGCTAATATATCGTCGCAAAAATGGAGCGTACTGGGCGCCTAAGTTCATCAGACTTGACTATCTGAACGGTTGACAGCGATATTTTCAAAATTTATGATTTTTTTTTTCGCATTGAATATTCTACATTATCTGTTTTCCTACTCCATACCGGTTCAAATATCGTATCAGACGCTAATATATCGTCGCAAAAATGGAGCGTACTGGGCGCCTAAGTTCATCAGACTTGACTATCTGAACGGTTGACAGCGATATTTTCAAAATTTATGATTTTTTTTTTCGCATTGAATATTCTACATTATCTGTTTTCCTACTCCATACCGGTTCAAATATCGTATCAGACGCTAATATATCGTCGCAAAAATGGAGCGTACTGGGCGCCTAAGTTCATCAGACTTGACTATCTGAACGGTTGACAGCGGTCTTGAACGGTTGACAGCGGTCTTGAACGGTTGACAGCGTTATTGTTGAAAATGTTGCATATACAGAATACGGAAAACTATAGACACTTGTCAAATCCATAAACTGTAGGAGAAAGACTTTATTCAAATTTGAAGAAAACATGTATTTTTATAGTTCGTCAACAAACAACAGGTCAAATGCAAAAATACAATTTTGGCATGAGTTGCATGTATTATTTTTCTACATTCATGTAAAAACCAATCATTCATCCAGCACTGATAAGATCAGTTTATAAATTTGAGACAAATTCCAAATGGTCAATGATATTTACCTACGCAATACGCATCTCTATGCGTTTCTCAGATGATTTGGGATTTCAAATTAAAATCGTAGCGCCACTTTGGTGAAAAAGTCAACTTATTTGCCCTATTTTGATTACTATACGTAACAAAGGCTTTGACATTGAAAAAATTCAAAACCCTAAGTAATTAGTTAGTGATTATTATTGTAATTTGAAGTGTTTTTTCACTTTTTATATTCCTGAATTTCAAAGTAACATCGCAACACCACTTTGGCCAAGACTTGCACCACTTTGACATCAATGATTGAAATTCCTAACCAGAGGGCGAATGGCGTATCGCTTCTCTTGAAATCTCAATTGCTGATATCTTTGTGTTTTTGGCATCTGATGAAACAAAATTGTAGATGGATGAGATATTTGCATTTCGATATAACAGTTGTCAACAACAGGTTGATTTAATAACGAAAGGTAAGAGGTAGGTAATATCGATCCAGGACTTGTGATAATCAAGATGCCTAGGAAACCCTAGGAATGTTCATAGAATATTCTCAGAACATTATCATAACATGATTCAATTATTCTAGGCATGTTCTATGTATATTCGAAATGGATTCAGTAACAATTTATATCATTTGGACGAGAGTTCCTGGCTGTAAATTTGGCATATTTTTCATCTTACAAATTGAAATATTTTGTCTGGCGATGGAGTATGGGACAGTGGTTTTTTGATATCAGTACTTCGGAATTGGAAACTCCCATTGTGCTGGGAGGAAAGAATTAACAGCTAATATATGGAATACAAAAAAAAACAGAAAAAAACCATTCTGATACGATTCCGTATATTCTCAGAATATTCGAAAAAAATGTATTAGGAACATATCGAAATGTATGTTCTTAGAATATTTGTTACAGGATGAGAATATTCTGGGATAATTCTCAGGTCATTCTACTGGGATATCCAAAACCATTGTCAGAATATTTTGATACAATTCTGTATATTCTCCGGATATTCGAACGGAATATTATAGGGATATACCGAATGAATATTCATAGAATATTTGTTATAGGATGAAAATATTCTGGGATTATTCTTAGTACATTTCATTGGAATATTCTGAAAAAAGGATATTTGAACGTTGTGAGAATGTCCATGGAATATTATGTGCGCTCTGGGTATTGTTGGGTCGTGGAGACAAAAAGTATGTATCTATATGGATACCTGTAGGTAAATCGGTGAATGATTCACATTGAAATAGGTAGGTACCTAATTAATCTCATGATTCTGGTAGTTTATTGAATCTCTCTCAATGGCACGTAAAGGTAGGTGTACATGTATCGCTGTTTTAAAATGACACGAGTATAATAAAATGTTATCTCAATATAGAACAAGGTTCTTCCAATAAATTTATCTAGTTCAAGAGTTTGTATTCGTATAGATGTAGGAAAATGAATTTTGGGTTATTCAACAGATTTCAGACAACGAACTAAAAGAAATATATTTGTGAAGAAGTTCTGAAAACGGAAGCAGATTATTCGGTTCCGAAACCTTAATAACGATAAGTATTTGATAATCATTAGTTCTTGTATTTTTTGATGGGCAAATTTGAGTTATACGAGAAGTTGCTGACTAATAAAACGTTTTTGATTAATGCAGCAACTTTTCGGGGTATATTGAGAATCTGACCTTCTACATTGGTGTAGATTCCAATGCCTATTATTCTTTATTTTATCAGATTGTGGTAAAAACTGAGAAGAAAAAAATTTTGGGTTACCTACGCTATAGTGAATAATATATGGGTCAATATGTTTTCACATGTTTGCTTCACAATTGTACCTACCTACATCTTATTGAGAAACTGAGAGGGATGACGTATACCTATATGGTTTTGAATTCTGACTTCAATGTCCTCTACAGAACAAACATGGGATTCATTGAAAATAATATACTGAATGAACTCAATTCATGTGCAAACCACCTTGAACAATCTTTGAATATTCATTTTAATTCTTTTCTGATCACTATCGCTCAACTCAAGAATTCAATATGTAGGTACCTACCTACATCAAATGTTTTCTAACAACGTCAGCATATTCACAGTACCTAATTCCTATTTGTGCCTAGTCTACACCAACTAATTATTAAATGTTATCGTTTACTTCCGCTTGCGCCGGTCCTGTTAGGGTATCCAGAATAAAACATGAAGCACAATATTTCTCATCCCCTATAGGCTGGAAGATTCGCGTCTCGCTTTATGGTCAAGGTCGGGAGGGTAGGTAGGATATACTTATCTTGACCACAGTCTTGACTTCGTCTCTCTCTCGTCATCATGAAGCGAAAAGCGACAGCAATACTACAGCAATGCAAATGCAATATTTACGGTCTACACTTCTGCGAAGGATCGTTGGTTCCGACTTCCGATCACAATTTGGAAAATTTGAGATCCCTAATTCAATTTTATTGTGTTCTCTTTTCAAATATGAATACCTATTATCTAATATCTCTGAACATTTTGGATTTGAATGGAATTATGAATAAAGGATAGGATATAAAAACTTGGATAGGAAGGTAGGTATTTTGAAATTTATACATCGTTTTCTTCATACCTACCTACAGAAGATTACTTTTTAAATTGTACAATTGGAAATTGGAACACAGGCGTAGGGACACCAACGTGGGTAAGGGGGTACTACCTATAGGGCATAGTAGGTATTACTCAATAAAGTGCCGTGTCGCGATTTCTTAGAATCAATTGATTTGGAAATTTCGTAGAACGCTCAAATGTGTACTTTTTTATGAAACTGCTGACCTTAGTAAGGTTTCGCAAATTTCAATTCAGTGGGATATATTAGACCGTCATTATAATTATTTTCATGACAAACGATCAAATCCAGAAAGTTTTATCTTTCTGGATTTGATCGTTTGTCATGAAAATAATTATAATGATTTCACAAAAGAGACAGTTTCATCGGGTGATATCAGGAAAAGCTTTTATTCTTAAATAATGTTGAATTGAATGAAAGCATTCGTTTTATTCTTAAATAAGATCGAATTGCCGTCCAAGCATTTCCGAACGGACTGTCTCTTATGAGACAAATTACTGAAATCGGGAACACATGGTGTAATCCGCCAAGAATGAAGAAAGCCATCTTTTCGATTCGACCAAAAACTCAGACTCCATATACACAGTATACGGCTATATATTACTATTATTTCCAAAAAAAATTCGACAGTCGGTGAGCATACTTGAAGACTGGCTATAAATCGAACCATTTTTTGAACAATTCGTCCAGGCCAGTCTCAATTAGCTACACAATAGGTTTCTGGGCTGACACCTGTCAGAAAACAACTTCCCTGGCTATTGCCACCAAGGGCATTATATCATATTCGACTTGCTGTGCTAGTGCGGGGTTCTTCACTTCTTGTTAATATGCTCTGTATAAATAGAAACATTTTCGCCACTTTTTTACGATTCGTTACGCGATAAGTGTTATTTGATTTTTGTTATTTTGAGCTGCATAAATCGTCACTTATTATAGTCTCTAAAGTGTTAAGTGAAACTGTTTTAAACTGATCAGGTTAATGGAGAAGAACCATTTTATTAATGACTAGTGAGTGAAAAGTAATGTAATAATCTCGAACCTATGGGAAAACCAAATTACAATATTTTGCATGCGATTTGAGCCAGAATATTTCATAACCTATACACTTTTCATGATATTCTCTTGTGACAGAAGCATTTGGGCAAATATGCATAAGTGAAAAATATTCCAATCAAGAAGCAGAGTTATATATTATGAGATGTCCGCTCCGAATAAGTATAGGACCTCCAAGGTAGAGAGGAATATCATTGAGTTATCCATTTGATGTTCGTTCTGAAATGATGTGTTTTTTCCTATGATTCAATGAATAAATAGTAATTTGGTAATATGCGAATTTAATTAGGTTCTCATTATCAATTGTTATGTTGCAAATAAAAATTGCATAATTACGCCGCAGTTACATCTCGAAACTTGTTGTAGTGAAGTCACAATTATATCACAGTTACGTCGCAAAATTTGTAGCATTCATGTTGTTAGATATGACACCTGATTGTGACATCACAACATTTGACCGACGTAATTGCAAATTACCTGAGGCAAGTATTGGAACAACTATGGTCTCGCCGTGATATCGCAGCAATGTTCGTGTGATGTAACCGTGTTGCCTGGAATACAGCCATTCATGAGTTTCTTCCGAAAATATCGTACTTAGAAACACTACTACTAATAACATAGTGGGAAGATACTGAATCATTTTCAAAAGCTTAAAGACCATTTCATGCAATGCTGAAAACAAATTTTGTTTTTGCACTTTATTGCTTATAACATTTCTTAAATATATAACTGTAACTCCAAATAAAAATCTCCTATATAAAATTTCTGCTCAATCTTCAGTAGATAATGTATATTGTCAGTTTTGAAATAGGTTTGAAATGGTTTTTTGTTAACCAGCCGACGCCTCTCGAAAGTCGATCCTCAAAATTCGAAACTTATGTGCCTCACCTTTCAACGTGTGAATCGCAAGCACGATGACTCCAGTGCGGGGAATTGAACCCCGGTCTTGCGCTCGAGAAAAAAAGAGGATGCTGGAAATGTGTTTGAATTTATTTTTGAAGACAGTTTATTAAAAACTAAATTTTTGAATATTACTATCAAGAATTAATGCCGGAAAGATTTATCGCAGTAACATTGAAACAACAAACCCCGAAGAATATTCGAGTATCAGTGTTTATATCCCATTTAGAAAATATATCCCAAGACCTAGAGTTTCGTATCAAATCAGAATTTTTTTAAATTGTGGCCGTTTTATGTTTAATACCAGAGCAAATCATCTTTCGAACAATTTGTTCAGGCCAGTCTCAAATTACCTACACAGTAGGTTTCGGCTGGCACCTGTCAGAAAACAACTACTCCCCTGGCTAATACCACGAAGGGCATTGAATTATATCCGACCGGTGCCAGTGCAGGTTTCTTCACAGAAGTAAATCCTGCATTTGCTTTCGTCGATACAAATGAAGGAATTGATTTTCAATTATATAGGGACGGACTCACTTGCAGACCGGTTTCGGGCTGTTTGGCCACTCGTCAGTGCAAGGCAGTGCCATCATCAACATAAAGTCGATGATTTCCCATAATTAAAAATCAAACTCCTTCACGAGTATCAAGCCCCGGCCAAAGCTGATGCGAACAACGAAGTTATTACGCCATCTACCAATGGACGAGGTATTCCAAAAGCAAACCGAATTCGCCCATTCCTCCTGCGAGGAAAATTTAAAAACACTTGACATAGTCAGTGGGCATACTTGAAGACTGGCGTTAAATCAAATCATCTTTCGAACAATCTGTTCAGGCCAGTCTCAGATTACCTACACAGTAGGTTTCGGCTGGCACCTGTCAGAAAACAACTACTCCCCTGGCTAATACCACGAAGGGCATTGAATTATATCCGACCGGTGCCAGTGCAGGTTTCTTCACAGAAGTAAATCCTGCATTTGCTTTCGTCGATACAATGATACAAATGAAGGAATTGATTTTCAATTATAGGGACGGACACACTTGCAGACCGGTTCCGGGCTGTTTGGCCACTCGTCAGTGCAAGGCAGTGCCATCATCAACATAAAGTCGATGATTTCCCATAATTAAAAATCAAACTCCTTCACGAGTATCAAGCCCCGGCCAAAGTTGATGCGGACCAACGAAGTTATTACGCCATCTACCAATGGACGAGGTATTCCAAAAGCAAACCGAATTCGCCCATTCCTCCTGCGAGGAAAATGTAAAAACACTTGACATAGTCAGTGGGCATACTTGAAGACTGGCGTTAAATCAAATCATCTTTCGAAAAATCTGTTCAAACAGCCCGAAACCGGTCTGCAAGTGTGTCCGTCCCTATAATTGAAAATCAATTCCTTCATTTGTCTCAACGAAAGCAAATGCAGGATTTACTTCTGTGAAGAAACCTGCACTGGCACCGGTCGGATATGATTCAATGCCCTTCGTGGTATTAGCCAGGGGAGTAGTTGTTTTCTGACAGGTGCCAGCCGAAACCTACTGTGTAGGTAATTTGAGACTGGCCTGAACAGATTATTCGAAAGATGATTTGATTTAACGCCAGTCTTCAAGTATGCCCACTGACTATGTCAAGTGTTTTTACATTTTCCTCGCAGGAGGAATGGGCGAATTCGGTTTGCTTTTGGAATACCTCGTCCATTGGTAGATGGCGTAATAACTTCGTTGTTCGCATCAGCTTTGGCCGGGGCTTGATACTCGTGAAGGAGTTTGATTTTTAATTATGGGAAATCATCGACTTTATGTTGATGATGGCACTGCCTTGCACTGACGAGTGGCCAAACAGCCCGGAACCGGTCTGCAAGTGTGTCCGTCCCTATAATTGAAAATCAATTCCTTCATTTGTATCGACGAAAGCAAATGCAGGATTTACTTCTGTGAAGAAACCTGCACTGGCACCGGTCGGATATAATTCAATGCCCTTCGTGGTATTAGCCAGGGGAGTAGTTGTTTTCTGACAGGTGCCAGCCGAAACCTACTGTGTAGGTAATCTGAGACTGGCCTGAACAGATTGTTCGAAAGATGATTTGATTTAACGCCAGTCTTCAAGTATGCCCACTGACTATGTCAAGTGTTAATACCAGAGCGATAATGATTTGAAGATTCTGGTAAAATAAGTTTTCGAATATGTTGTAAAATTAGAAATGAATCTGCAATTTTTATTCATATTTGTTGATCTTTGGAAAATAAAACTAATAATTTACCAGAAACAGCGTTGGGTACTTTACACGGCATTGCGATATCAAAATACTAATATCAAATAAATATTCATAGAAATATCAGTCTGATCAATATACTTCTAAATGTCGAGTTATCTAATTCATATTATTATGTAATAGTGGAATTGAATGGATATTTTTTACCTTTGATCTAGAATCTAGATCATTCCTACCGGTAATACACATAGAATGTGCTTGTTTTGTTTTATGTTTCATTGAGAATATTTATCTTGATTTGCTCATAAATAACTGATAATTGTTATTAATTTTCTTCATTCCTGTACAAAGAGACGGCTTTAATGAAAGTGAAAACTAATGAATCACAATTTTGTGTTCATTCATATTATTTCAAATTCACCGAAACCCTGGAGTATATCACCTGGCGCAAAACAATGCGATCGGGGCTTCACTACCGGCAACCCCAGCCAACACAGTTACATCGCAGAGACGTCCTTTTGATATCACGACGAGGCGTGTGACGTCCCAAAACTTGTCGCAGGGAACTTGCATTTACGTCGCTCACATGTCGCGATGTCACACTCAGGCGACGTCGCCTGTGACACAACTGCGACAAGTTTTGTGACGAAATTGTGACAAGTTTTGTGACGAAATTGTGACAAGTTTTGTGACAAAATTGCGACAAATTTTGTGACAAAATTGAGATCAATTTTGCGACGTAATTGCGACAAGATGTGCGATTTATTTCGCTTTCAATCTGCGACGTACTTTCTGCAATATGTGGGATATATTCTGAAATCTATCCAGAAATATTGGCAGGCCTGTATTCTGTATCATTGATATTTCATGGATATTACTAGAATTATATACACTGGACATCATAAGAGCGATATCTACTGGATGTCACAAATATCACATCAACTCGATATCGCAATAGTTACATGCCAAATGTGTACATCGCAGCGACCTAACAAAAGTAATGTCTCAGTGTTACTTGATAGTGACATCGCAGGGATGTCATGTCACAGATGTGTTGGCTGGGAGTGGTAATCCCCAAATCATAATTCCATTTTCGCTACTGAGTACCCCCTTAGAATAAAAACCTACCTACGCGCATGGCGTAAGATAATAATTCTACCAATCACGGAGAACCATATCATATACTTACAAGAGGCAACCATAGTCATAGTTTCAGAACAAAATATTTAGAGACATTGGCTGTAGTGTTCTGCACTTCAGATTTGAACTCCGCCTTTTTGTGTATCGATTTTTGTTTTCCAATAAAGATAATCATTGTTAATTATTATATATTATTAAATACATTAAATACTCGTTTTGGGACACCCAAACGTTTGTACGATGGGAATAATGAACCAAAGCAAAAGTTTTTAGGGGTTTATCAGTAACATCTGCCCACCAGCAAAATACATTCAAAAAATAGATACACCTACACGCTACACGGCTTCCGACATCTTTTGTGTCGGGAGACGATTGTTGTCTAATGATTTCCGTGCGAAAAGTTGTAGGTAGGTACCTACCTACCTCCTGCACTAGGTACTGCGCGATAAGTGTAGTGTATACCAAATAGGTACCCCAAGGTTTTTGAACAAATCCCTAATTTGTCCCCACCTTTGGTCACTGAACAGTCTTATCGGCATATTCCAAAACTTTGATAGGTAGGTACCTATACCTACCTATTCACCTTATTGAATATTCTGGTTAAATTGTTTTAGTGTTGATATTGTGTTGAAATGTAGTGATCCGAACTTTCAAGTGATCCGAACTTTCAAGTGATCCGAACTTTCATTAACACGTCAAAAAATCTTGATGGGTCGATAGGTACCTGAAGGGATAAATTCAATTTTTTTTATTGTTTTACTAAATATTAGAATCCAACCACATTAGAGGTGTCATCTGACCCTCATTCGTCTATCCACTTCTCTCTCACTCAATACCAACCAAATTAGTGAGAGAGAGGTAGAGAAACGAATACGTTTTGAATACAAGAGCGACAGAAAATGCCCTAGGTGACTAGGTGTGTAAAAGTGAAAACTTTTTCCAATAACTATTATCTGAATCTAATATCCATGTTATGAATTTTGTTACAGTATGAAATTAGGTAGGTACCAACCTAGGTCGTCCGTGAAGTTGGTCTAGTGCAATTATTCACTGTTACTCTGAAAAAAAAACTGCAGGCGCCATTTTTTCTGGTATACGCATCTTGAAAAATAATTCAAATAGATTTGAAAGCAACATATACGTAGCTACAGTTCGTTACAGAAATATTTATCAATATTAAGGTAAAATTGACAGACACGAGGTTAGTATGCTTTCATTAATATTGAATCGACTGAAATTATGACTTGAGGAAAAATTTCCATCAAATAATTTATTATTCCCGTTCAGATATTTACTCCATCCATAAATGCTACTAGCAATATATCTGAGATACTCGCCATCTATGTATTACTAGATGTGTCTGAGTCGATGAGGTTCCTATATTGACTGAATGCTAAAGCTGGTCTTATTTTCGAGGTAAATATATAATTTCATTATATTGGAGGTATGTGAAAGTCATCATTTCTACTGTCGTCTTTTTATGAATGTCAACATTTCTTCTTTCAAGTGTCGTCAATTCATTGCCAGTGTCATCTTTTCATGCGTTTGAGCAAAGTAGGAGTCGACATTTCTTTCGATTGGGCTATATATATATATATATATATATATATATATATATATAATCTTTTTCCTGTGACAACAGCTGAGGAGTGATGAATTGGAATTTCACAGTGAAGTCGTATCAACTTCTTGAAAATGGCTCCAAAATCGACAGAAACGTCGATCCAGATGCGGTTCAACCCGAACTTAACGACAACATAACCTGACCGCGGAAACCTATCTGATCACATATATTATAAACATCTACTTCATTCCCTTTATATATGAATAACTACTTCATCACAATCAAGCATAAATCCTTCCAATATAAATTCAGAATTTGCACAAAGACAAGTTTCTCGCGAAAAGCTGTTGCCCGCGAGTTTTTTTGTGGCATGGTCAGAAATTCAATCCTACCGTTCGATAGGAGCTTATATTATGACCTTTTTTTTGTATTTTTTTCTTATCAATAAAAGCAATATTATTATTATAATCTTATCAACTGAAATTTTCTATATAGTTGGGACGACTATCTTGTTAACATTGCATAAACTCGTGCATGAATGAAAATGTGTTCGATCGGGTTTTTATTCTATCAACTAGGCATTACCTATTACCCTCTTCATAAACGTATCCACTGAAACTTGTATGCACCTAGAAAGTTATTCCTTGTACATTTTGGGTTGAACCATAATATAGGTACCTGCACTCCAATAAATAAGACATAAAAAATATTCAGCAAATCTATCCTTGTCCTTATCAAACATCATTCAAGCACACCGTCTCACTTTCTTCCATTAGTTCGACCAGTCATAAATTCACCCTTCGTCCAAACATAGACAGGCGTTGCCAGATGATAGTATCTTGCGTCCTTGTCTTAACGGTGTAAGAGACCATCAAAGAAGTAGGGATAACTAATGATCCGGCAACATAGTTCAACATCAATTCAACATTTAGACAGAAATTAGTTTTGATGCCAGATATATCGATGAAAACAAGGATGACGAAAACAAACTGTAAAATGGGTTCATATATGAGATAAATATTCATTATAATATATCGTAGCGCCGTCGCCGGATTAGTTTGTCAAGCCCAAGTGAACGCTGACCTTAACATACGATGGAAACATTCTATAAATTACCATCCGTTAACATAGAGCATAGATTCGAGCCAGGGAGGGGCAAAAGTAATTGAAAGATTTTTCAAAAAGATAAAATTCAAATAAACTAAATCGCCGTCCTGTTGATATAAAAGTGTCTACTCAGACAATATATATATAAAGATATATTTTCTTAATGTATTTCAGTTCGACAGGCCAGTTCAAAAAACAGCAACACAATAACTCTATATTCGCAACACTGTACTCTCCCACATTAAAAATATTTCACACAAAATAATGTGGCAACTACATTTCAGAAATTGAATGGGAGAACACACTTGTAAAAACTATAACGGGAAATAAACTTTAGAATAAACAATACGAATATTAAAAACATCACACAATGTCACAAATTATAAATAAGTTCATGAGCAATTGAACGTTTATAAAACTTTCAAAAATGTTTTCGATATTTGTGCAGTTAAGAAAACCGATCAAAAAGATCCACATTATCGTTAGAAAATGTTTCGTCTCTTCAGTTCTTCACGTCTTCACTGGTTCTAGAAGTTTTGTCATCACTCTCATCATCGGAAAAATCCTCATCATGGTTGTGAGTTACCGACTGAGGGGTGGCTGGCCGTACGTGTGGAATCTGGCTTTGGGCTCTTTCCAAAGCCTGTTTAAAAAAAAAGCACAGATGAATCGTTTTTCAGATTTTTTTTTTATTTCATTCCATTACATTTCGAATCATATACAATCAATAATACAATATATTTGGTAGCACTTCATTGGTATAGCATGAACAATCAAGCATTATTTTTGTACTGGTATGAGATTGCCCACAAATCATCAAAAACTTTTTTTTTCAATATAATAAATAAATGAAAGAAAAAATATACAAACCAACGCAAGAAAATGATTTTATAAGGAAAAGGATAAGTGAAAGAATTGTCAAATAGATAAACACCAATTCAATTTGAAATTCTTTTTAGGAGAATGAATTTTTTCAATCGAAATTTGAATTGATTTATTTTACTTATATTTTTTAAATCCTCGGGTAATTTATTATACTTAGATAATGATTCATAAACAAATCTTTTTTGTCCAACTACAGAGCTAGCAGTATCAAGATGAAACAAGTTATGTTGCCTAGTATGATAGTTATGAATTTCTGAATTCCTGGTTAATATAAAGTTTGATTTTATTAATTTTTTTACAATGGAATGAAAAATTTTCAAACTATCTCTGTTCCTCCAAAGAAAATGTGCCCGTTATTGAATAAAGTTCATTTGTTGGAGTATCATATGGGAGACGATGTAGTACTTTCAAAGATTTTCTATATAAAGCAGATATTTTTTTGAAGTTGTTCTTTGAACATGAACCCCATATATTTATGAGATATTTGATCCGACTGAGAATATGTGAGTAAAGAAACATATTGGCTATTTTATAATTTATTTTGGGACATCTTCGTAATGCTTCAATAATAGGAGAAATTTTTTCAAAAAGGGAGTCAATATGTTTATCCCATTTCAACCTATCATCGATCCAAATGCCAAGACACTTAATTTCAGTTTTTTGTTCAAGTAGTTCATTCTTTATTTTGATATTTAACTTAATATTTTGTTTATTTTTTTGTTGAAAAATCATGAATTTTGTCTTGTTGGGGTTAACAGAAAGGAGATTGGCATAAAGCCAGTCCTCAATAACCAGTTGATATTTATTATAATCGATATATACACTTTTGACTGCTTTGTTATAATAATTAAAATTTTTAAACAATGAAGCTATTCCTGACCCTGACAGATCCGATTTTGACTTTGGAGGAAGATAGTCATATTTGGTGACTAGATATGAATCGAGCGACGCAATATTTAGGATTTGCAGCGGGTCAGTAAAAGTACACTTATGACATCAACTTTACTAGTAGGTGGAGTATCCTCAACAGATCTAGCTGCACAAGTTTTTTGTGCAGATTGTTCTCACGGTCTGGTGGAAAGAAAAGTGCTGAGTGAACCATTTACGGGGAAACCCAGAGGAATAGTGAATTATAAATATTTCTGTCTAGGGTCAAAGTACTCACCCGTTTGCTATCATCCTTAGCATCCAGTACGTCTGAGATGTGATCTTGTGGAAGTAATTCCAAAACGAAATGTTGTTCGTGAGCTACTGTGGATTCGTGTGGTAGCAACATAGCTGGTGCTCTAAACATGTACGAAAACGGATAGTACAAGAGGTTGAGATGTGATGCCGCATACAAATCAGCATATCTGACGACCTAAAATCAGTTTTAACAAATCATTATTGCCAAAAATTAGGCAACAGTTTCATTATATCCTTATCTTTATTTAAGAAGAAAAACCGATCATTTTTGAACATAAGTTGATCCAAATAAATGAACAGTTAAAAAATATGTATTATTTTTTTCTTCTCCCACCCGTGAATATCCTGATTCCTTCAAAGTTTACTAAACGGATAAGTTGGCGATTCCAGTCAACTGAATGGATATGATTTCATATCCACACAAAGTAGGATAAGAATTCCACCAATCACAGAGAACAAAATACTTGGTTACAAGGGTCAACCTTGTAGACACGTCACAAACAAAACACGAAATCCAAGTTGTTTCACTGAAGCATAAATGAATATACTGATATCTGCAAAAATTTCTAGTTTGAGTCAATAAGTTTGAATTGTCACAATTGATGTTTTTTTTTGTGGAATTGAAGGACTCACATCTACTCTTCAAACCAATAATCAACTAAAATTATACAGTCCAAAACCAAAACTGACTTTTTTTAAATTTACCATTACCAATTCAATTTGTGTCGTTCAATATTGAATTTAATAAAGTTTCCATTGCGTTTTTTATGAATATCGAAGAATTCTCTATATCTAAAAATGATTATCAATATGATACTTGAAAGAGAGGTCTGAAATTTACCTGGTCGAAGAAAAAATCTACTGTACAACTCGAATGGATATTGCCATATCGCCCTCGAACGTTTGAGCACTCGCCTACGGCATCGTGCCCAAACTTCCTCCTCGTGTGATATGGCCACCATATTCACTCTCGTTGTACAAACTACTATTTCCATCTGGGAAGTATTGCGGTACCATAAAATTGTATGACAAAATTCGTTTGTTTTGGTTCAGGAAACGTGTTGAGTATAATGAATGAATAATGATTATTTCCCTCAATACAGACAATCCATGAAAGAGGCTAGACAGCATTTACAGATGAAGCTTTTCCTAGAGATCAATTACCCTAACACTCGACGCGCGTTTCGCTGACAAGGTAAGCTTCTTCAGAAGAGGAAAGTTGATACTACATCTGAAGACTAGTGTTAGTTGTTTATATGCCTAAAGTTTTTCGGTCCAATATGGACTTTGTTTGTTACTACTACTTATTCCAATTAATTTCTTGACAAAGAACTACCTGAAAACTTTTCCAAGAGAGAAAAGAACTACCTGCAAAAATTTTTGGTCCATCATCTGTTATTATTGATTATTCTGAAAAATTTCTTAACAAAAGATTGAAAAGCGGGCTGAAAGGGATTGGTCCTCTGTCACGCGTTAGCTCTCGTCAAGTGCAACAATATCAGTTTGGTGTTAGGGTAATTGATCTCTAGGAAAAGCTTCAACTTTTACACCAAGGTTTCAATCTCATTGTTTATGCTTTTCCAGAGTTTTACAGCGATCGATTGCACTAGACCTGTTTAACCAATTAAACTAATCAAAATAAGCCTGTATTTTGGATCACTATGTACAGGTACAGCTCATCCAATACATCTTGGCACAGAAATAATAACGTATATGCCCATCAGCAATCTCTGTGAAGTATACTAAGATGAAAAAACACCTATTATATGTTTTACTTCGTTCAAATTTGTTCCTAGGTGTTT
The DNA here is from genome assembly GCA_032362365.1 of Zygogramma bicolorata. Taxonomy (NCBI): domain Eukaryota; kingdom Metazoa; phylum Arthropoda; class Insecta; order Coleoptera; family Chrysomelidae; genus Zygogramma; species Zygogramma bicolorata. The sequence continues at coordinate 125,750 of JAVJAQ010004958.1, read as the reverse complement.
TTCCAATCGGCATGGTCTACACTACCAGTTGAAACTTTTTCACCTAAGGTTCCAAAACTCATCGTTTATACACTACCATTGTGTATCTGGAAAAGTATCTGGGTTTGTGCCAAGATGGATTGGATAAGCTGTACTATATATTGTTTCTGTATTCAATTTTGAAGTTGCCTGAGTTTACATTTTTTCTAGAAACAATCTCAACATATATCCCTTCTACACTAAGCTCAATCGACCCAAATGCATTTCCGTAATTTTTAAAATTTTGCTTTAATTTTTTTTCGGATTATTATGCACTCAAGTCATTTGCAAAACAAAATTTCGGAAATCATGGACTTGCACATTTTGAAACAATTAAACTTTGTGCACTCGGGACATCATCTCCAATTTCTGAAAATGCCCAGAGTATCTAGTATTCGTTTGTTAATGTCCTTATAGAGCCAAACTGCAACGTTGATTACAAATATAAGAGGTACAAAAACCTAGGAAGTTTTATTTCTTAATTTCCATTCTGAAAATGCTTTTTACATCTACTACTGAAGTTATTTCCAAGAAAATGGCAGATGTCTAAGAAAGGTTATCAGTACATCAGATGTTTGTTTGTTTGTTTCGATATCAAGTCGCTTTTACCTGAGAAGAAAAAAACGTTTGCCTAGATCCGGACCTGAATAAGCTTCCCATCATGCCATAGGACATATCCATTTTGTGAGTTACGTCTCTGATAGCTGCTCTGAGCTTTGATATATCTGGTTTCTCTTTCGTGCTGCTGTCCAAATTCCTGGAAGTTGAAAACAAATAAGACAATATATTTTTGCACAATATTAGGAAAAAAATACATCGCCTGAGTGGGCTGAGAACTCGGCGAATAATGGATTTATTCGGATTAAGTACAAAGAAAGGGGTTAAGTTCTTAACAGACCTCAATTATCCTAAGAGTTAATTGCGCTTGTCCAAAACGCGTTTAGGGTCAAATGATTTCAGTTTGCTGTTCTGAAAGGCTTTATTTACTTCAAACAGCAAAGACATAAGATAATAGCTAGGAAAGAGAAAAGGCTAGCTTATTTTTCAAATTGAAAAAGAAAAAATACTGGAAAGTATAAGAATGATGAGAATCACAATATATTAACTCCTAGAAATAGTTTTCATACACTTTTGGTTTTGTGTATAGGATATGCTGCATATTTTGTTTCGCCTTTATAGGAGATTCTCAGACAATCATATTTGCTTTTCAGCTTTTTTCTCCAAAAAAATAGCTAATTTCCTAAAAATCACTTTTCTATTGAGAGAAGGTTCGTTTGATGAATACTGGCATTTTGATATGTTAATAGGTGTCAATGCATCATTCAAATTTAATTCTTTGAGGATCCCCAAGTTTTGTTGTTGGGTTTAAAACAATTCAATTTTTCCCTCCTCTAATGCTCTGCACTGAAAAATGAGTCGAACAAATTCTTACACTCTCTCGATATAGATATGAGATAAGATAAATCTCTGGGTTTTCCCGAAATCATCGTAAAACACTTATTAGAAATGACAAGGTTCAGGTTAATGAATTGAAGGAAGTGGCCGTTAGCATGTAGTAGGAGATCATGAAAATTGAGAAATAATAGTAGTAGATCATACCCCGAAACAATAATAATAGTCAGTATTGCGAGTAGTATACTCTATTTACGACTAATTTATTTATCACAATATTCAATTCGAGAAATTTTTTGATAGGACTTAGACTATTAATCCCTCGCCATTATTCCCTAAGGGAATAATATATGGCATTATACTGCAGAAGTCATAAGTATAACACATACATTTTGTATTAGTCGTGAATAAAACTTATAATGTTTTCATACCACTAATATTTGTAACTAACGTACTGCAGTTTCGTCCTATACGGACTTTGACAAACGAATACTATATAAACTGGGTTTATATAGTATTCCGTATAATAATCCATATATAAGAAACTGCAGCAACGTTAGTTTTAAATAAAAGAGGTATAAAAACATAGGAAGTTTCATTTCTCACTTTTCACGTTCAGATCAATATCTGTTCAAAAATCAAGTGGTTTGAATCCATTTGAGATTCCTTATCATTCAGGTAGCATTTCCAACAATGAATCACCTGTCGATAATATCAAGATTTGAAATCATTTTTCTTCATATATATTATTCAAAACAAATGAGTCTGGTTATGCTACAGCATGTAGACTGGGTGAATTAATTCAACAAGCGGCAAAATTTCAAAGTGTTAATCGTTGGACACTATTTCAAGAATAGTCTGTAATATGATTCTGCTTCATTTCGAAGATAACAGTGATAAACAAGTTTTGAAATGTTTTGAATCATTCATGTACCCCAAATGTCATGAAACTATGATTAGTAGGCCAGTAATCAGTAAAATAATTTCCAGTGCTACATTTTTTGGACAGTCAATTCCCCACGTTAATAGTTTGAACAGAAATTGGTTGAACTTGTGGGTAGCTGGCTAATAGTACGATATTTCAACCACAAGACCTTAAGTGTATCGGAATGTGTTGCAACAAAAGTTACCGCAATTTCTGGAAAATTATTAGTGACAAAAACAATTGCTAAGTGGTTTATGCACGATGGTGCATCAGCAAACCGGAAGAACACTTTCCATTCTATCTTGGTAGATAGATAAGTGAACTCTGAACTGATTTTATTTGTCGAACTTGTTATGTTTAGGTGAGAAATAAACATATTCTGGAAGGATGTTTTAACGGATGCTGGCTACAGAAAATAGCCTTTTCAATAATTAAGCCGTGAACGAGATGCATTGGCGTTCGACGTTTCGACTTACATGCGGGAGTCATTATCAAAAACCAGCAGACATTATTGGACCGTCAAGCTACGATATTGACTGTTCCGCGTTAACATATTGTTCTAATTTCAGCGGGGTTGCAGAAAGCAACATTCGAAGATTGGTCAAGGTGGAATTTGCACATGGTGTGTTCGATTCCAAAACCTGATCATCACGGAGTATTTTTTATGGGGCCATCTGAGGTTATTATATCATTTCCTTCCAGTGGGCAAAAGATTTTGAATAATCGTAATACAAAATATTCTCAATAAACAAGTATCTTGATAATATCAAATTAATCAAATCGACTTCGATCAACACGTTCTGAACATCCTTCAATGTAGAATAAAATTTGAAGAAGTTCGCGGTAATCGTAAAGGGAGTAGTTGTTCTCTGATAGGTGTTAATAACCCTTCAATCTAGTGTTGAGACTGGGAATCATTCGAAGTTGATTTTTCCAAGAATCACTCCTTGAATTTTTGCCGCTTATTTAATGAACACCCTGTATACCATGGTACTGAAGCACACCGACAAGGTCATCCTGGTCTTCACTATAGAAACAGCCTTCGTAGTCAAGTCGTGGCCAAGGAAAATGACAAAAACGCATGGCGTGCCTAGTAGCAGAACGTCCGTTCATATTTATATCAGTATTCAATATGATTTATTGAGGTAAACATGTACTTCGCTGCTGAAATTTTTCTAATTCTCAGTGATATGTCATTTTAAATCAGTTGAAAGTAGTTCTTAATGATGTAGGTATTGAGTGCTAGCGTGTGGAAGTGTTGTCATGTGCAATTTCAAGAAATTTCGATGGGTAAGTTAAGATTACATTTTTCGGTTACTTTTATTACGGTCTTTCACTTGTCCGCCTCTATTTTCTATTCTAATAAGAATACAGCATCGTTTGAGTTTATCTACTTGATCAATTAAAAAAAAACTTTAGTTTCAACAAGAAAAAATTCTGACGATAGACGTTAAAACCAAAGGAGTTTTCATAATGAAATAGCTGAAAGTTGTGTACTATCTTTGAAATGATCATCTTTTCTGGAATCAACGAATCAAAACTGTGTATTTAAAAAACTAACATATTTGAGCATTCAAGCCGATTATTCATTTGGGGAATTTTCAGACTTCTATATGCTGTAAAGAATATGATAAAATGTTCTCTCAGCTGTTGTCTACATTTGCCAATGTCATGTTTGATGACTATCAAAAATAAGAAAAACTTGATTTTTTTGAAGGCAAAAAGACTGATTGTGCCGATAAGTTTTCAATTTGTTCTCAAGAGAGTTTCTTATAAAATCCATTTTTTTTAGAATATTAAGTATCAAGCTAAAGTACTGAAATAGGCATTACTTCAGATTTAATTTTTTATTCACTTATTCACTAGAATTTATGTTTCGTTTTTCAAATCTATGGTGTCAAACCACCTTCTTATGGGAAATTAGTGCTACTGGCGAACTACCCATTGAAAAAGTAACGCTGCATGCTAGTACCCCCTGGGTGTAGTTGAAACTATTTTTCTCATAATTGATCAAAACAAAACCTAAATGAGGTGAAGTTTTATGTCAGTTTCTGCATTTTCTTATATTATGTACGTTCATCTTGGAAAATCATCATCAATCATTTCCTAACCATTTGAATAATTATTTCGCTGACAATTCTCAATACAAATGGTAATGGTTCGGACTTCCATTGTCTATATTTTTAACTCTATTGAAACCTGTTGCTAGGAACGGAAAGATTAAAATACAAATCAAGTGAGGAAAAAATCAAACCAAAATCAAATTTTTGGTCAATGATGAAATTAGGGATTGATTGATCAAAGAAAATACTGTTGTTACAAAAAATCGAGATTTCGATTACAGTAATCACCCGAAGACGACTGCGGATACCAGCAATCGAAACGTCGTGAGTAAACTCAACTACCGAGGTGATTTTAGCTCCCGGCCGGCCAGCTCCAAGCGCCACTTTTCCACCACGGTCTGATATTTTCATAAATTCGATTTCCGCTTGTTTTGGTCGAAGTACTGGCATTCTTTTCAAATTCTGATACTACCTATTGAAAAGTATCAACTGATAACGAAAAAAATTCAATTGGACTCTTTTTTTCCACAGTAGATCAATTATTCCTGAAGCTCACATGTAAGAAGTATATTTTAGATTGTGATACAATTAATTTGCTAAGAGGATGTGAACTTAATCCAAAACAAGTAATTTTTATAGAATTATCGAAGGCTAGCTACTGAAGGGCACTGTTAACTGCCTTTGAGGCCCTGCTTTCTGGCTTTGGGATTAGGCGGCCACGAACAAAAAAATCAGCTGATAAAATATAAAGGATTATTCAATCAAAAATTTTCGTTTTAATATATTTCCTTACTCCGAGGGCCCGCTTCATGAACCAAAATATAGATTTTAATGAGAAGAGACCACGTGTCAATATTTATTATTTTTGAGGATGAGAACGACGGCCACGAAAAAAAATCAGCTAACTATTCAGAGGAATGAAGAGTATTCAGAAAAAAATTTTTTCACATAAAACTCTTTCACAGAGAAAGCTCCATGAATCGAAAAGTATCATATTAATGGCGCTCGACCAAATTTCAATATTTTTTTCTGGGGTTGTGAATAGGCGGCCATGAACGGAAATGGGCTGATTACATAAAGTAATGAAAGGAGTATCGGGGCAAAAATTTTCATTTACATATATCATCTCCGAAGGGCCAGCTCCATGAATCGAAATGTATCATATTCATGGCGCTCGACCAAATTTCAATATTTTTTTCTGGGGTTGTGAACAGGCGGCCATGAACGAAAATAGGTTGATTATATAGAGGAATGAAAGGAATATCGGGGCAAAAATTTTCATTTACATATATCTCTTCCGAAGGGCCAGCTCCATGAATCGAAATGTATCATATTCATGGCGCTCGACCAAATTTCAATATTTTTTTCTGGGGTTGTGAATAGGCGGCCATGAACGGAAAAAGGTTGATTATATAGAGGAAAGAAAGGAGTATCGAGGCAAAAATTTTCATTTACATATATCATCTCCGAAGGGCCAGCTCCATGAATCGAAATGTATCATATTCATGGCGCTCGACCAAATTTCAATATTTTTTTCTGGGGTTGTGAACAGGCGGCCATGAACGAAAATAGGTTGATTATATAGAGGAATGAAAGGAATATCGGGGCAAAAATTTTCATTTACATATATCTCTTCCGAAGGGCCAGCTCCATGAATCGAAATGTATCATATTCATGGCGCTCGACCAAATTTCAATATTTTTTTCTGGGGTTGTGAATAGGCGGCCATGAACGGAAAAAGGTTGATTATATAGAGGAAAGAAAGGAGTATCGAGGCAAAAATTTTCATTTACATATATCATCTCCGAAGGGCCAGCTCCATGAATCGAAATGTGTCATCATATTCATGGCGCTCGACCAAATTTCAATATTTTTTTCTGGGGTTGTGAATAGGCGGCCATGAACGGAAAAAGGTTGATTATATAGAGGAAAGAAAGGAGTATCGAGGCAAAAATTTTCATTTACATATATCATTCCCAAAGGGCCAGCTCCATGAATCGAAATGTGTCATCATATTCATGGCGCTCGACCAAATTTCAATATTTTTTTCTGGGGTTGTTAATAGACGGTCATGAACGGAAATAGGTTGATTATATAAAGGAATGAAAGGAGTATCGAGGCAACAATTTTCATTTACATATATCTCTTCCGAAGGGCCTTCAATTGAATTTTTTTCGTTATCAGTTGATACTTTTCAATAGGTTGTATCAGAATTTGAAAAGAATGCCAGTACTTCGACCAAAACAAGCGGAAATCGAATTTATGAAAATATCAGACCGTGGTGGAAAAGTGGCGCTTGGAGCTGGCCGGCCGGGAGCTAAAATCACCTCGGTAACTCAACTTGAAACTTGGTTTCAACATTTTTTCAAAATATTCCATTCAATTTCTTTATTTACATTTTTTGACTAGTATTTCATATTTGATACCTCAATTGTCTTGTCACAATATTATTTCATTCATTTCGTTATTTAAATAATTTTTTGACTTATATTTCATATTCGAAATCTCGATTTTTTTTGTAACAGTATTTTCTTTGATCAATCAATCCCTAATTTCATCATTGACCAAAAATTTGATTTCGATTTGATTTTTTTCTCACTCAATTTGTATTTTAATCTTTCCGTTCCTAGCAACAGGTTTCAATAGAGTTAAAAATATAGACAATGGAAGTCCGAACCATTACCATTCAGCAAGGAACATTGTCAACCACTTTCAAGCAAACGTCTCAATACAAACTCGTAATTATGTACTTCGTCAGCACAGCAAAATGGAACTCCCGGGTGCATGGGATGCGGCGCTGCCAATTTTCTGGCCACGGCCACAGGACACCGTAACGAAGGCCGTGCTATCGTGCATGAATATACGGAACACCTACTTGTACATATCGCCCAGCTTGACATCCAGGCCCTGCAGCTCCTCGAACAGCTGGCACTTGTCCGTCCACACGTGCAACTCCCTGACCAGTTCGGGCACGATGAGGAAGGTGCGCCACCCCCTGATCTTCTTGCTCTTCAATATATCTCCGAAGATGTGGTCGCCCACGTAGAGGACGTCCTTGCCTTTGGCGCCGATGAACTTAGTGAATACGTCGCACGAGCCCCCCGAGTACACGTGCTCCGATTGGAGGGGGCCCGTGTGGACGCCCACCCTCAGTCCGCCGGTGCTCGTGTCAACTTGCCGTAGGATCGTGCCTTCTCCGAAAAAGAGCGGCTTGCACGCGTCCACCACCACGATGTCGAAATAGGTCTTCCAGTTGCGGTGCGGATCCTCCGGCTGATATCAACACAATTAATGCCAGTAAACAAAAGGACATCCAATGGATATCCTTCACGTGGAAGTGATGAGGACATCCAATGAATATCAGTTATGACCCATACGGAAATGAACAACTGAGTAAAAATAAACATGAAATGGACATCGAAATGACTTCTGTAGAATGTCCTTCGTCAACCATTTCATGGACATCAACCTAACATCCTGATGCAATTTTTCTGATCATTCGTTGGCTTCCATAGGCTCTCGAGTGCCATTTCTCGTGTTTCATTTCGTGATGCATATATTCTTTGAAATCATATTTGCCACACCTCAAGCGTATTTACTTTATCATAACTTCACTAAAAAATAGTAAATTTCGTAGAGAGTGGTAAGAGAACTCGCCTCATATTCTAAGTGGTTAAATCTTTGCGCCAGCAGTATATTTTTTCTACCAGTTTGTGCCATAATAGGTAGAGTCAGAGACCATAGCAGCCAATTAACGTACAGAAGGTCCAAGATAAGTCCAATTCATGTCCAGTTCGTTTCATTAATAAGTCCTTCAGAGGTCCATAAATGGATATTCACTGGATGTTCAAAGCAGTAGTTGTCCGTTTAGTATAACAATCGGACGTTCAATGGATGTCGCTCTGTTTACTGGGTGAGGATACAATATCAATTTGGAACTATCAGAAATTCAATCAAATCATAGCGGCATATCATAAAATAAAAAAATACGAGAGCCCCAATCTCTCGATGATCGAGGACTCCAAATTTTCCCTCCATATAATCGAAATTAATTTCGCTCGAATTATATTGTTAGTTGTTATTAATCACATAGGGAAAAAAAAAAAAAACGAGAGCCCCAACTCTCGAGGAGGTCAATCTCTTTGAAATTATTTGTCGAATTTATTGTTAGTTGTTATTAATCACACGAGATAAATTGATTAATGTAGCCGTTACTATGTGGGAATTATTACTTCCTGTTTTTACACCACTTATACAAGGTGTCCTGAGATAGAACCGACAAAACTTATGGTGTCAAAGGGACTGCCGATATGATTGCAAAATGTCATATACAAATGTCCAAAGTCACTTCGTTACCGACAGTGACAGTAATTTGTGAATTTAGCAGAGTTGGACAGAATCGTGAATTCTATTCATTGGCTTTCACTTTGAAAAAAGTGAATTGTGAGTCGAAATTTTTATCTCAATGAATTGTGAATTCTGAATTGTTTTCGTGAATCAATTCATGGATATGAATTGAAGCCACAATCCAGTTTCACAATTCAGCAGCCATTCTCTAAAAAGTAGTTGCTTCTGTTTTTTTTGTATATCCTAAACGAGGAGGCATGTTGTCGTTCACAGATATCCTCTGGCTACAGTGTGCGTATGAACAGAAATTTCAGGATCGTAAATTTGTTCATATGATTCTTGCCATCCGTTGGTGAGCAATTGTTGAAGAAAAGCTATGATTAGTTTTGTTATACTCAGGTTAATATTTCACCAGTTTTGAAGAACAATATATAATTTTTTTGACAAGTTTTGGAAAACGGAAAACGCAGTTTCTTCATACATATCTATAGTAGAATATAACCTTTGGAATAAACGTGAATCTATTTAACAGAGCTTTAGTCGCTCGAACACCGAATTTAAAATTTCTGACTCCCGTAATATAAAACTCTGTTAACAAGTTGATGTTTATTATTAATGTTTAGTATCTAGGTTCAATAATAGTGGCGTAATAAAACTGAAACTTTTCGGAGAATCGCATATAACTATCATAAATTAATTTTTTATCTTCAAGAGTAGGTACACGATAAAACAACACTATGCTTTTCAGACAACATTTTGTGAACCAAGAGAGAAGAGATGCTTAGTTTTCACCTCAGATATTTGAAAGTTCTGAGTCTGATTTTTAGAAAATCCCTGAAAGAGAAACAGATTCGGGAGGGTTCCAAGATCACAACAAATGGGTGGGATAAAGTTAGTAGTCACAAATAAGTTGGTGAGTCCGTGACTCGAGTATGATCGACGGGAAAAATTGCTAAAATTATCATTGGGTAACTTTTTCTACGAATATGCCGATAGAATATTATATATTTTCCATAGATATCACCACTTCTCATCTGGGGAATATTTGAAGAAGAGGACATATTTTTTATCAAATTTATTTTGTTTATAAAGGGTGTGAGTTCATTACAGATGTATTTTTTTCATTTTCGCATGGAGAGGTGGGAACGTTAGCTGATTTACGGAAAAACAATCAGGTAACAATTAACAAGGTAGCTTGTATCTTCAATTAATTTTTTTCTGTTGAATTTTCAATTCATGACTTCAATTAATTTTTTCGCGTGAATTATGACTTGTGAGTTCAATTCGCGAAAGTAGTGAATTTGTCCAGATCGTTTTAGACAGTAAATTAACTCACCATAATGAACAGAGCCGATTGGGTTCAAATTTGGTACACTAATTACACTGAATCGTATGGGAACTTGATAAAAAAAGACTGGACTGAATTTTATGTAAATTATATTTGCTTACCAATTAATTTAAATTTATGAAAATACAACACAACGAACAATTATTTATTGTAATGAACATAACAGAAATTCTTTTTCGTAAAAAACTTCTACAAATATCTCAATGAATTTTCAAAAGGAGCCCTCCAGCATCAATACACTTTCAGTAGACGATTTCCTTACTTACTTTCGAATTATTTGAGGGTTATTTCTAACACTATTAGAAGAAAATTTATACTCTTCTCCTGATGATGCTAACCTTGTTAGCGAAACGCGCGTCGAGTGCAAAAATATCAATTTGGTGTTAGGGTAACTGATCTCTAGGAAAAGTTTCAACTATTACACAAAAGGTTTCAATCTTATCGTTTACTCAAGTTCGTACTTTGTATATGGAAATTATACTTCTTTTAATATTGTCAAAAGTGAAAATTCATAACTGAATTAGTTCCACTGAACTTTATTTCATCAATATTGAATATCCTTCATATCTTGGCAATTCATTTGTTTTCATGATTCTAACTGTTAATACTTACCCTTGCTCCATGTGGAAAGTCAAAAAGGTAACTCATAATTTTATCAGTGAAAGTATAACCACTGTTCGTCAAAAGAAATGTCTTGGCACCACTTTCCCTTAACCTAGTTAGAAACATTGGAAGCCGCTCATCCTTTTTCACATATTTTTCCAAATTCTCAATGGTCCTATTTTTCAAATCACCTTGTAAATGAACGTAATCTACGGCGTTCCTGACATCCTGAAAAATATTCCACAGTCATGACTATTCAAAGAGGAATTCCACTTACCTGAAAAATTGACTTATAAGACATAAGAAGTTCGTCGCATATAACACCAGTATCTGTTTTCGTGTAATCTTTTGAATTCGTGAAAAAATCTACCAAACAAGCCAGTAGGTACGTCTCTGGTAAATTGAATAAAGTATTCAGAACATAGACTCTTGATTCATCTAAAGTTAAAAATTTGTTGGGATACAACTCGTACACTCGCGAACTGAAATGAGTAATATTATTGTATTTGAAATCGAAAAATATAAAATACCCACTGTTTCAAAAATTCAAAACCATGTACACAAACAAGGATATTTCCATAGGCATCTACTTTCAACAGATTCCCATATAATGAATCGAACCATAAACCTCTGAAAGAAAAAAAGGAGTTTCATTCATAATCTGCATCATATGATTTAACTGGAGTAAAATTTCAGCGGTTATTCATGAAATTTTTAATAAATTGTAATTTTAATTATAATACCCATAAAAGTCAAGTCATTATATTTATGTGATACTCATATTGAGCAATTCATCAAATTTGTTTGTTTGTCAATAATAATTCAATGTTTATTCATACTTTAACGATATCTTCTGACCCAACGTTTCACAAGGTCATTACAGTTTGTTCATATCTTTCCATTTGAAGGCTCTTCAATATTCCAAGAGATTCCAAATACCTCGTTGAAATTACGAATTGAAAATGCATGGAATTAGGTCTAGCCATTGTGATAAAATATAATTGTTTGATAATAGCATTTCAAATAGCCTTTTAGTTCCTCATCATCGCTACAAGGTATAAAACTCGGTATAAAACAGTCGCTTCCCAATGTTTGTCTGTCTTTATGTATCTAATCTTTAAAACTGAGCAACGGATATTTTTCAATAGATAGAGTGATTCCAGAGAAAGGATGCATAATATAGTAGAAATTTAGAGGTTTCTAATGTGATGTCCTGAATAAACATATTTATCCACGACTATTGTATAATGTGCCCAACATACGTCTGTTTGCTCGACTTTAATGATGATGTTTGTCGGTCTTTATGTATGCTTAAACCTTTAAAACTGAAAAAAGTTTTTTTTAATAGATATTGTGATTCAAGAGGAAGGATTATATCTAATACATGCATAATATAGTAGAGAAACAGTGATAATTTAGTTTGCTCGACTTTAATGATACCCATTTCTCACTAGTGAATAATGAGTCAATATTAACTGCTGTCAAATAATACTTCCTTGATTTAGCTATAATATTATATTGTTCAACTAGCAACAATCGGTTTTTAGAATTTCACCAAATATTTTCAATTCAGTTCTTTACCTATACCATATAAAAAAAAAGAGGGCAAGGAGCATCTACTCTGAACTATCAGCGACTATGAATGTGCGTGACACATCGAAATCGAATGAATCCAAACAAATTTGACTCAAACCTGTCAACAGTAATGTATGAAATATTTGTTAGAATAAAATAATAGGGTAAAAATTTGTATGTAATGTATTTTCCAACGAAACAACTTCAACAAATTTTTATATTAGTCGTGGATAAAGTATAGTATTCTACTAGCGTATAATCACTTTTATTCTATCGGTGATTTAGCAGCTGAATAATATACTATTTTGTGTTTACATTGCAAATGCTGGCTGAACCCTACGAGATAGATCAAGATAATGTACTACAGTGTTGTAAACCATTGGAAGGTTTTCAAAAAAGATGGTATATAGCTTAGGAATAACCCACCCACAATCCCACAATAAACATTTTTTAATTCGTGCGAAGCCGGGGCGGGTCGCTAGTTATTTATATATACTTGATATGAATTTGTCAATATCTTGTTATGCTACAAACCTGACTGCAAAGGTGGGGTCATACTCGAATTCTAATATTTCATGAGGATAACCAATTGACACCATATGTTGCTTCACTAAATCGAATCCAAGTTTTTCATATTCAGGGGATTTGTATTCTGAAAAGAAAAATGATTAGATTGGCCAAATGAAAGTTAACCCTTTTTTTATTTACCTGCAAGTGTATAATCCATATCGAATCCATAGAACTTGATATTCTCCAAGTGCAGACTTCTATTAACGAAAATTCTGGAAATAATATGAGAATCATCTATGAAATATTCTAATTTTCTTCTTGCATAAAAATAGAATGAGAGCAGGAGGAATATGTAAAACGTATTTAGGTAAGTATGCACGAAAAAAATCTTATTTAATCTTTAAAAAATATCGTGCCAACATATTCGTAGATTAATTTTCACCCCATGAAGACGTTGATTTGGTTGGCGACATGAGTTTCGTAAATTTTCACGGTTTTGTTTTATCCTACCATATATCAAATACTATAAAGATAATAGTTGTACGAAAGAATTGTAACTGATGAATCATCAAAAGTGGTTGTTATCAACGATGGCAGGATGTTTCCAATAATTCCTGATGAAAATGTTTTGCTCAAGTAGAAATCTAACGAAATCAGTTAATTTCAAGTAATCTGATCGAACACAACCAATCACAAAATTATACTGAATATTTCCCTCATATATAAAATGTCCTATTAGAGCAATGCAATTATCGAAAACTTATAGCGGTAATTGCATTGTATCGAAAACTTACAGCGGTAATTACATTGTATCAAGTCACCATAACAACACATTTGAAACCGTATCGCTAGACGTCAGTAAACAACACAAATAAATGTCAGGCAGACTTCAAAAATAGAAAAACATTTCGCGTTTTGGTGAGTGCTCCATACTCCATACAATCTATAAAGGGAAGTATAAATGAACAAAAAATAACATTTCCTTGAGAATTTCTTTATTCGTGAAATATTCCAATGATTTACATTCGTTTATAAAAATGACCAGATAATTTTGCATTCAAGCGTGATATCTTATACAAATTGCATTCGGTTATTTTCATATTTTGTAAAAGAGCCCTCGTCCTTTGGACTCGGACACTTTCGCCAAAATAAGAAAATAAACTTGCAATTTTTAGATATCACGCTTTCTTGCAAAATTATCGGTAATTTTTATGCACTTGTGCAATTATAACCGAAAAGATCCCATGGGCTTTCACTTAATTATGTTATTGCCATGGATACATACAAATGATTTATTTCGAAATTCTACCATTTGGTTGTAAGAATACTATCTGGAATATCAATGAAATTATAGAATCAAATATACCAAAAATTACAGTTTACTCGCAAGTATTTTGATGGACAGCATATATGAACTTCTGCAATGATAGGTATCATTTAGATGGAAGTCGGGATGCGGAAGAATTGGCGTCAATTTCAAAGGATTGCGCTCTGAACATGAGAACAAAAGATGGTAGAGAGTTTACGGTAGAAACCACGTGGGACTTAGCATAATTAATTGTTTTTTTCCTTAATTTTTATCAAGAATTAGCAGATAGTTTTTTTCCGAATAAGCCTCGAACATTGATTAATGCTCAAAAATTTTATAACGACTTCCTCAAGCTTGTTGCTCCTAGAAAACAGACCGACGCCGTAGCAACAAGCTTTCGAAATCTGTTGAAAAATTTCGAACAATGTCCTTGGGTTCTTACTACTGAAAATTATTCACTTTATCTTTTCAACCAGCTAAATACCTGTTAACAACATAAAAAAAAACAAATTTGGGGTATAATGTTGACAATGTAGGCTGTGGAAACACCTGTGGAGGTGTGGAGTAGGCATATCGAGATCTCAGCGTGGAGTCACATCACCTTTTGATGATGATAATGTGTATTTAGAAATATGCTGAAGATGCTACACCTGTTGAATCGGTGCCGTTTCTTCTGAAACAAGGGAGCAACAGGAAGCAAAATAGTAATGCAAAACCGTTCGGGTATGGACTTTGATGTCCGCTCATTTGAAAGAAAAGGGCATTGGGAAGCAACATGAAAATGGGAATGGGGGTCCATTCACCTCCGAAATTCTGAACAGACGAGTAGCGGAAACCATTTTAAACAATTTTTCTTTCGAAGGCATCGCATGGCGGCTAACAGCTAGTGCGTATACAGTCCTGGTTACTCGTTATTGACTGAGAGAAACAAAGTTTGTGCAGCAAAATAATGACGGCTACTAGTTACAAAACAGCTTTAAAGCAATTTTATGGCTAGTTTGTTCAGACTAATAGTTGTATATCTAATTGCCGTTAGAGGATTTATCAATTCGTAAAAATATAACACTTTTTTTTTTTTGGACTGAGGTGGCCTTTACTTGATGGAAATCCATAGTTATTACGCTATAAGGTAGACACGATTAAATTTCCACAAAATTTTATTGTCTTCGCGACATGTTTCGGTACACTGTACCTTTATCAAGCGAATGTATTTAAACACTAAATTATTTTTCGCTAAAAGCTCCTTAAATATATCAGGGCCTACTCTAATTATCTATGATTCCTAGAATAATACCACTGACAATGATGATGATTCCTAACTGATGCTGATAACTGATACTGATTCCTAATAATAATTATGATATCGGACCATAGTCAATAAGTAGTAACTATGGTCCGATATCATAATTATTATTAGGAATCAGTATCAGTTATCAGCATCAGTTAGGAATCATCATCATTGTCAGTGGTATTATTCTAGGAATCATAGATAATTAGAGTAGGCCCTGATATATTTAAGGAGCTTTTAGCGAAGAATAATTTAGTGTTTAAATACATTCGCTTGATAAAGGTACAGTGTACCGAAACATGTCGCGAAGACAATAAAATTTTGTGGAAATTTAATCGTGTCTACCTTATAGCGTAATAAATATAACACTATAAATACTGTCTACCATATGTTGACTGGTAGTATCAAGGTCTGGCTACGGTTCCAAGTTCGATAATCATCAGGTATCTCGAAAAAGCATGATGATAAAATTATCCACGAAGAGATAAGAATTGGTTTAATGAATCCGGGAATCGTGTGAAAGTATCGATAATAATGGGACACGCTGTTAAGTGAATCACTGAAATACCTGTTACGAAATATCAATCACCATAGTGATGAACAGAAAAAATGTATCATCATCTTGTTGCCTCTACTATATGGAAATAGCAGGGTCATTTCGTAAATTTTCAACAGATGAGAGCTAACATTTTCTTGTACGATTCGCACTAACAATGAGTTTACAAAACCGCGACACATTGTTTCCTGCTTGAGGTTATTGGTGACTGAGGGGTGAGGTAGGTGTAAATTTCTTTGTTAGACATAAATATCGCCAGAAAGCTAATGAAGCTTCGAAATGATGTTGACAACGGCAGTTCCGAGAGGAAATGAGAGTTTAAATAATTATCAGCATATGATCGATAACATCGATAAAAAAATCCAAGATGGTCAAGAAAATGTTATTCAGGTTACGACGTCCGTGAGACAAATGAAAGAAAAGACTTGGAAACGAAATCACTAATGCTATCTATAAGTAGTATCCATCCATTCAAATGATATTTCTCTGACGTTGAAACTACCCTTATCTCTATTAACAAGAAATTGGCCACAAGGCGCTCGGTCGTTTGAACACTTGCTTTTCTATCAGTCAACTATAGTTGACTGATTTTTATCTTTGCTCAATCGTTTCACCCCACCTAAGACTGGTATTTCATCAATTGACAAAATAATAATAAACCAAATTCCTAGTTCAATATTCAAAAGTCCAAAGCGAGTATATTTTATAATATACGTGATATCCTGCAAAAGGAACAACCGTTCTAGCAACAACAATAAATCGACCGAGGGTCATGTAAACATTTCCTCGCAAGCCTACTCACACATTCGGTACACTTCTCGGACGATCCGAATCCCCGTCACGGCCATTTAACTGCATATTGAAACGAACGACGTCTTCCCATTTAGCTCAAAAATATGCACCTATGAATAATTTGCGTTCGCGTAAACAAGCGATGACCGTCAATGGAGTTGCGAAGTAGGCGAGCGCGCACCGTCGACTTGACACACCTCGTACATCAAAGAGATGGGCGAATACTGAGTGATTGCTCCTATTCCAACATACTCGGCGTGTGTTGTGTGTGTTGGGAGATCAGGGAGATTGTAGATGGGATCATGCGATTGCTCGCATCAAAACCTGATACGAATGATAACGTCGAAAGATACGAGGACTACCAGGTGATTCAGGGTTAACTAGGAGGCGAGAATGCGAATTATTGACTTGTTCGAACTCTCTAACCTGTTACATCTACAATAGTCTCAATTGACTACCAGCTTCCAATCTCGTGCGATATCTCAATAAATGTGTTGACCTGCAAGACTACCGAAAAACATCGATGAAAACATACCGAGAAAAATTAAATCCCTCAATTTCAAAATAATTTCAAACAAAATGTCATCTCCTACGTCGTCAAGTTTGAATATCGAATTGGGAGTACGACGTTAGATGTTTCTTGTCAAGTTCTGGAATTTTTCGTCACCAGTAGGTCTTTTCGATTTCAACTGAACCTTATTTTTCAGGATTCTTCCTCGATACAACAAATCGACAGAAGTCGATAAAAAGTGTGCTACTTTTTACTGGAAGTTCATGACGAAAGTTTATATACAATTCAATAGTATATTATATTACCAGTAATGTACAATATTTTTCCTAGGACCATCTATTTTATTGAACAATATGTAAATAACGTTTATTCAAAACTGTCAGTTGTTAGAGCCTCCGGTAAGATAACCGAAAGTTTGTGGGTTCGATTTTCAGCGTCCACACATTTTTTTCCCAATTTTTTATAAATAATTATTCCTTCGTTCAGTTTTTATGTAACTCTCCGCACGAGTGAGAATGAAGCTCATTTTTCATGGGAATAGATAGTGCTATATGTGTTAGTTTTCTATGTGGTCGTAGGAAAATTTTATTATCCTTATTGCTACTATTGATGATATATCATTAGATCATTAGTACCTTTAGATATCATTATTGTTGTATGGAAATGCGCGAATGCCGGAAAACTGATCAGAAGTAAAGTGTATGAAAAAGTAATGAAGCTACAAAAAAATTGAATTGAACTGGCCGATACTTGATGAAAATCCATATTAACAAAAATATATTACAGTTTCCTGTATGATTTCCACTTACAATGGGTTTACAAAACCGCGACACGTGTTTCGCTATTACAATAGCTTCTTCAAGCAAGATGAAAAATTTTGTTTTTTATCAATATAAACATTTTTTTTATCTTGCTTGAAGAAGCTATTGTAATAGCGAAACACGTGTCGCGGTTTTATAAACCCATTGTAAGTGGGAATCATACAGGAAACTGTAATATATTTTTGTTATTAAAAAATGTTCATTATGACGAGTAGTGTTAAGTTACACTACTTAATTGTAAAGAGCGGCTGAAATGCACAAAATCTTCATCTATTCAGAGGTTTTCCAAAATACTGGTTATCCATCTCAAACGATTTTCTCAAGCTGAAGGGTTCGAAGGCAAAATAGATGCCATTGTGGATTTTTCATCAGAAGACTTGGTTATGAGCAAATATGCAGCTGCGACATAAACCCCTTTCAATACAATCTGTTTGCAGTTTCAAATCACAGCGGGAACTGCTCATACCGGCCAGTACATCGCTTACTGCAAACACCCCTGGAGTGGTAACTTGCACGAATTCAATGATTCGCGAGTGATACCAGTCTCGTCGAGATTCCTGGTGAGCAACGAGGCATATATTTTTTTTTATGAGCATGAAGGCACTAGCAGAATTTAACAATTTTCATTTATTTGTATAGATTTTTTACATTATCGATTTCTAATTTGACAATGTATACAATAAAATGAAAAAAAAAATTGAATTCGTACAACAAGTATGTAACAGTGCAGATTTTTATTTTTTCTTCGAGTTTTCATGAGAGTGAAATCCCTATAAAGTTCGAAGAATATCGAGTGAACCAAGGTAGAGGAACTTTTTGTAGAGATCAATTACAAATAATATCAGTTTGGTATCAGGGTAATTGGTTTCAATTTCATTATTTCATCGTTTATACAAGGTAGAGAATATTCAAGATGAATCGACCTCTTCTGAATTATATCCAATTTTCAACCTATGTTTTGGTGCCGAACAGCACACATGAGCACAATACTTCAGAACAGGGTGTAGAATATTTCTTCACACAAAACAAATAACCCAGCCAACTTTTAGCCATCGATCACTCTTAGTTTTCTATCATCGTTATGTTAGATGAATCAGTCTTGTTATCAAGATACTGGACAATGACAGGTAGTCTTTTTTGAGTGGGGACGTGCTTGAATTCAGTTTAGCATTATATTTTCTCAATTAGAAGTCCATTTTGAAATTTTTGCTAATACCTCAGAAAAACTTATTTTTAGTTCTCGAAGATTCATTCGATTTTTTTTCTCAAATCATCATATTACAGAAGAAGTTGTATTTTTTGAATTCAAGAAAAGGAAGTTGCCAAGATTATTTCACTATTATGGAAACAAATTAATATCGGTGCAATATCTTAAGGCTCTTTTGAAACATATCGGTATGCAGTTTTGATTTAATATCTTTTTGCATATAAGATTTGGCTGACCCCTATTCAATAGAATTTGACCCTGGTCGAGTACCTACAAATCAACATCACGTTCGTAATGACGTGAATTTTGAAAGTATACGTTATTGACCCTCGATATGGGAAGCTTCCTACTTACGTACGTGCCTGTGGGCGTGTGTTGAACGGTCGTTTCAAATAGTATTTGGGCAACGTAGGTTGACACATTCTAGGTTTTATAAAAAGTAATTGCTTTCCCGTCGTTTAAATTAATTATGAACTTTCGATGTTTTCGCTTTATAGAAGGCCAATCGAACTCATTCAATCGAGGTAGAATAGAGCAAATTATGCAATATAATTAAGAGCATAGCCGGTGGCAACGGTTACCAACTGATTGCGTCCATCGAATCACTATAAACATGCAATTAAATATTCATTTTGAATCAATTTCCGAAAGATTGCTCACGAAATGAAATAACTATATGTGATATTTTATAATTTTTTGGTCGTCCCCGGAAAATTGCCTACGCAAATAATTGAGGTTTTTTAATCAGGTGACGACCCTCTATTTAATGAGGTATTATTTTTTTACGTGTCAATCCTGATACTGGGGATGGTATGTGTTCATGCACCATTGAACGTGCTGTCTAACCGTTTCTCGAGACTAACCTAAACCGACGTTTCCTATGAACAAGCCGACGGACAATGGACAGCCCGCTGAGCCCTGTATTGGCAAATTTTTTCATGGGGAAGTTTGAACAGCAGGCCTTCGAGCAAGTTATCTCGAAATCATTGTATATTGACTATCTATATACAATTTTGAAACCATACTGCTGGCTGCGGTAGGTTGATGATACGTTCGAGGTGGCAGCATGAGGAAGAACAACTGAAGGTATTTTTCACACATCTGAACTCTCTCAACGACAAAATCCAATTCACAATAGAACAAGAAACCCAAGAGAAACTCTTTTCTGGGTGTGCTAGTGAAGAAAAGTGAAAATGGGACACTGGGACATAAGGTATACAAAAAACCCACACACAAAAATAGATACCCGAACAAAAACCCCAATCACTAGCCACGCCAGAAGAGAGGGGTAATGAAAACGTTAGTGGGGAGGGCCTGTTGCGTCTGTGAACAAAAAACCGCTCCGAGGAACTTGACCACCTGAAACAAGCGTTGAAAGGCAACAGGTATAGCAAAGTCGAATTCTATCGGGCAATACGGCCAAAGAGAGATAACGCCAAGGAAACCGTAGATACGCTCGCCATTGGAAAAACCTTCATGCCATACATAAGAGATGTGACAGATTGGATAGGACGAACCAGGGTTGGGCTGATTAAAATCACGATTGAAATCATGATTTAAATCGCTTGATTTTTAAAATTAAAATCATGATTTAAATCAATTTTTGTTTTTTTCTTTATTCGGAACCAGAAAACAACATAATATAAAAGTTTTCTCGAAGATCAGAAGGAGTATCTGCTTTTAGCAAAAACAGCAGAAAAGAACTACATAATTCCAAATTCTCGAACTAAACGTAACACCCAAATTTTATCACTGTATATTTTCAGTCTATTCATTTTTGTTATACAATTTAAACAAAAACACGAGTTTTTCTCCTTTTTCTATGCCTAATCTGTTTCTAATATCCGGGTGTACAACTAGCGGAATGCGTGAAATTGTTGGCAACGTCAATTTATAGGTTGAGAAGGAAAACAAGCCTCGACAGGAATATTCTTGCAAAAAGCACAACAAACGCGTTCGTGCTTCACTCGGCACTGTATAGCGAGTGTAAAGGAAGGGAGGAAAACAAATCGCGACAAGAATTTTCTTGCAAGAAGCACGATAAATGCGTTCTCACAAACTGAGCCGCAAATTGTATTAAAATTTTCGGACTTATACATTGAAATAATCAACAATAATTTCAAAGAATCAAAATGTTAAAATTTTATATTCAAATTTAAAAAATCAAATAAATCGTGATTTAAAAAAAATCGATGATTTTTGATTAAAATCCACCTTGGGAAGAACGCTGAAGAAACACCATGTAAAAGCAATACTGAGGTCGACACGAATCGGTCACCTAAAGATCCAAGAGAACCGTAGGACACGGCTCTCTGAATATAACAGAAATTGTCGCCTAAGACAGACCGACAAGTCGGCAGTAGCAGAACACGCACTCTGAGAAGGCAATCACGTAATTGCATTTCATGAAACTCAAATGCTCGACAGAAAAGAAGAAGGCATGAACATCAATAGAATCTGGTTACCTGCAGTGAAGAATACACGACCAAAACCAGCTAATAGAAAACAAGCCACGCCCATTTCCGACACATAGAACGTCCGACACGAGGGCAGATATAAATCTGACCAAAAAGTGAACGAAGTAGTGTGTGCTGTGAGAACGAGAACATTTGATAGACTTTGATGCCTACCACAGCTGTAGGCGAAACGTCAGGAGTAAAAACCTGTGGACGACGGCAAACAAACCCGAATTACACCCTAGAATGAATGGAAATTGTCTTCAATTCCGAATTACACTCACTGAATGTATTTTTTCTCGGAATTTAAGGCGTTAGTAATTTTAATAGATTCGCAAGTGAATGGACTTTGTTTTGTATCCTACCTCCCGGACATTCTCAGGCATGGTTTCACCAACGACTTTGATCTGGATTATCTTGCTGAGTGTAATATTTGTACGGATTTATGTATTCAGAAATACTAGTTGGCAAGATAATCCATATTAAAGTCGTTGGTGTTACCGTGCCTAAATCCATCCCAAATCTTCGATAATATCAAGATCAAAAATGAATATATTTATCAGCTCGCATTCGAACTTGCAAGTGGCGAGTGGGTACTACCTGTGGCCGATGTGTCTCTTGAATCCGGCAGACGCGTTGGGTTGCATGCCGCGCGTGAAAAGGTCTTCCATATCGCTCTCGGATTTGTCGCGTTTTCGCCAGGTGAAAGGGTCTTCGGCGGCGGAGAGGGTGTTGGCCCGCGCGCGCATTATCTCGGGGGTCAGCAGCGGCTCCAGGGGGTTGTTCACCTCAAACGCGTCCTGAGAAACCTCCGGCATTCTCTCTTGATTACGACGATCTCGGAAACCGTCAAACTGTACCGCTCGCTCACGCTGGCACTCACTGAATGCTCTTCGTTGCGTTCGCGCCTGTTTTCGACCGACGAATTTGTTTGGCAATTCAGGGGGTCATCGCCGATAAGATTAGGTCTAGTAATGTTGTGCACAATCGAACGATTTCAGCAATCGAAATGTTGTTGATTTTCCAGAGATTTCTTCGATCGAATGAGCATTCGAGGTTTTTTCAGAAGCAACATCTCGGTTGTTCTGAGCAAAAATACCGTAACCAACATTTTTCGCAAATTTGTATCAGGAAAATAATATTCGGTTCATAAATAGCGAAGTTTTCACCTGACTCTAACACAGTTACTGCCTTGACTTCAATGGAGAACACACAACAAAACACAGAATACACAACTCCTTTCGGAAATACACAGTAAGTGCATAGCATTCACTGTGTTTTACGGTGGGATATGTAAATACTGTGTTTGTGAATGGTCATACAACTAAAATTCTAACCAGGGCGGAATTATTTTCCCTCACTCAAATCAAATAACTGCAACGTCCCCCGTGATCGATCAATCCTTGTTAATGAATATGATTAATTGTTGCAGTAGGTATAACCCGTGTGTTCAACAAAAAATCAAATCAAAAATATCATGATCAACGATCGATTGAGGTTTCTGAATTTGTTCACCTTTGGAAATGTTTTTTGTTTATTAATTACAGTTGAAAACTTTCCATATCATTTATAACCAAGAATTCATTTCAATAAGGTTTCAATACAAGTTCTCAGTTCATTTTTTATAATATAAATTTTAATACGGCAATTACATTTGAATAATAATTTATTCAACCTAAAATTTTTCATTCCACATTCAAGAACACATTAAGTAATATTACTTGATGATCTTGTTCAAATCCTACATGAATTATAACTAGGTATTGAAAATACAGTAACAAAGTGAATGTAGTTACTGTGTTTTTCCATGGATTCGTCATAAAAAGTATCAGTTACTGTGTTCTCTCAAAAGAACTGTAATCAGAAGTACCATACAAAACCATAAATTTTGACGCAGTATCAACTTTAAGTAAAACAATTATTGAATTTTTTCAAATATCCCAATGATAACTAAGGTCCTACTGGCGCTTTCTCCGAATACCGTGAGCGAGTCTCAATAAATAGACTGAGGCTATGAAATTATATGAGAAAATTCATTTTTTCGGCAACCGTCCGGGAAGTGGGTACTTCCCGGACGCTTTTTCTTTGAGAAAGTAGCATTTTCCGGCGTAGTCCGGGAAATATGTACTTCCCGGACTAGGTCGGGAAATTGCTACCTTCTCAAAGAAAAAGCGTCCGGGAAGTGGGTCGGTTGCCGAAAAAAAAAGTGTACGCAACACGACCGAAAATAGTTTTTTTGGACTCGCAGTCTATCAGGACTCGCTACGCTCGTCCTAGAATTTTGTCCACTCGTCCAAAAAAACAGTATTTTCCGGACTTGTTACGTGAATTACTATTTTTCAAATCTGTTGAATATATGACAAAATGATATTTTAATTCATTATCGGTGACGCCATCATAACTCATTTCCTAGATTTCCGTCCGATCTGAAATATTCTACACTTTTTTTCCTTCGAAAAAACCGTTTTAAGTATTCTGCAAAAATATCCAAGTGACACTTTCTCTTACTATCACTATCAATAAGTAATCATTTTTTCTGGTTTTCCGCCCCATGTGAAAATTGAACAATATTTTTTTACAAAAAACCTTTGTATTTCTAGGTACAAACGATACCACGAAGGGCGATTAATTTTATCTGACATGTGGTATTGCAGGGTTTTTTACAGAAGAAGAAAAATACAAGTGCCGGAATTGACGATCAATTATTGGAATGGACACACTTGGAGAAGGATTTTGATTTTTATGGCTAAACACGAGGCTAAGCATCAGTGCACAGTAGTCATTGGTTTTCCATAATTGTCGTCGCCGAGTCATCAGCGCACACACACAGTTCCTGCTCCTGCCAATAAGGCCAAGTAGATTGAATTATTTCCATTGACTTAAAAATCGCCCTGAAATCAGTTCCTGGTTACACTCCTGCTTTTGGCCCATTGAATAGGGGTATGAAAATTATGTTTTCCTTCTGTTCATAGGTTAGGGCTCTTTTCAATTCAGCAATTGAACACATTTCAATTGATTTCCACCATGAAAGAAGTAGGAAAAATTTATTTATTCACCAAGTTGCAGTTATTTTACTGGAACTAAGTGTTGAGTCCTGTGATAATGTAATTATTGTAAATGAAAAGTATCAAGGAGGATGGTGACCCAACGATTAAAATACCTTGTTTTCGGCGTGTAAGATTGATAGGTAGAAGAATGTAAATTTACCCAGATTTGTTATACTATATGTTGCATGATCAAGAATATTTATACTGCATTCTTTGTGAATAGGTAGATACCTACATACAATTCCTAAATTATTATCAAATTCCGAAATTCCAACTATTCCTCAGCGACCTTTGTTATAATGTCTTAATCTACTATAAGTTCAATAACATACTGGCAACCAGCCAAAACACTCTGCCTTGTCTTCGAGTGTTTACGAAACTCAAAAAATCAATTTGTGACTGGCAACTTCAATATGGAAAAACAACTGCCAATAGGAGTGTAAAAAAACTTGATTTTTGCAGTTATGAAAAAGAGAATAATTAATACATATTGAATGCCTTACCTTTGTTTTGCATTTCTATACCACTTTCTTCCAATGGTATCGGCCTGTTTTTGCAATTCGGCATAATCCATAAGGCAAATAGAGTATAGCCAAATAAAGATTCAATACTTAACACCTCCGTGAAGGGCTTATTCTCAACAGAAATAAAGTTTTTTCATGCACTGAACAGAAAAATAAATCACCGGTATCTATTAACTTATTAATTTGTCATGATTGTCCATTTCACAGTGTCAGAAACAAACGTCAGATTCTTCTGTATTCTGTACTTTCTCTCTTGCGAGTCTTGCATGCGACCTTTTTTGACACTTGACTTTTATCTGTGTAAGGGTGCGTTCACATAGAAAGCTGGTTACAAGCGCCTGTTGGCAAGCGCTTGCAAGCTCCAACCGGCGTGAGAAAATTCTACATTGTATCAAGCATGTGTGTTGACAGACAGAGCCTGTCCCGACTAGAAAGCGCTTGCTACAAGGTCTGACAAGCACGCAAGAACGTTTTGTACCTGTTTTCCGGCTCTTGTTGACCGAATCAGACCGAACCAGTTAGTGACAAACAACTGTGCAGTACGGATGTCGATGAACTGATATCACAAGTCTCTAGAAGAGGGGCTATTTGAGTCGTGACAAACAACTGTGCAGTACGGATGTCGATGAACTGATATCACAAGTCTTTAGAAGAGGGGCTATTTGAGTCGTTCTTCGGCATGGATAGGTTGCTTGTGACAATTTCCCCAACACTTGACTGAAACACTTTCGATTTTCTTGAGAATGTAACTATACGTGGTGAGCTCCATTCTCATATAAGAAAAACACTCACTTTGTCCAATTTCAATTGAGGAAATAATGGAGTTCCTCGAATCTAACTCCTCCGTGGTTAATGGTATGAACACCGACTTTCTTTCTACGAAATGTCAATTCAACATTTTCAACCAAAAATAAGACTTTATCACTCGACGAAGACATCATCTCAACGAGAGACGAGAGCTGAGAAAACACTAAGCTTGTAATGGAAGCGTTTGTTGTGTTCACACAACAAAATTCTCAAGCGCTTGGAGCAAGCGCTGAAAAAAAGGAATTGTAACCAGCTTTGTGAACGCACCCGACACCTTTTATGTCAACTTTCATGAGATGACAACTTCGACTGCTGCGTTCTGCGTTCGTGTTGACGCCCAACCCAGGCATGCATGCACTCCCATTTCTTTTAAAATTCGGGCGAGTTCGTTTCTGTTCTATTGAAAAGTTAATATTTTTATGCGACGTCTAGCGGAAATATAACGCACTGCTATAATTTCACAAACAAACGGCTTCCATTTTATATGTGTGAATTTATTGAGTTCTTTGGTGTTTATTGAGGAAATCTCATCTGAAGTTGTTATTTTTTTCGATTAATAATAACAAACAATCATGGATGCAGATCGCTCAGTGAGCCGTATAAAGTGTCTGGTGCCAAGTTGCCGCAACTCTAGGAACCGAAATCCAAAGTTGTCTTTCCACACGTTTCCAAAGAGAAATACATCTTTGGTGGAAAACATTACGGATAGTGGATTGAAAGAGAGAAAAGACAGGCACAAAGCTTGGAAAATTAAACTGAAAGTGCATAAATCACCACCTAGAGCGGCTTCAGTGTGTTACTTGCATTTCAAGAGAGATTATTTCTTGTTACTGGTGAGTCTGTTTGTCTATTTTTAGGCGAAGTTATGGCGCATTTCATCATCGATGTAATAAAAGCCTCTCTGGTTCACTAACACTACACTAAAACTAAAAAATGTCCTGGAACAAATATCATTAGATTTTAAAACACAATGCATCTATGTTCACCTTCAATGAATGGTGTGCGGCTTTTCAAAGCTGTTCATTAACACAGTTATATTAACCTTCACGAGAAAAACTTCGTACAATGAAAATATAGCAAAAAAAACACCAAAATCTTGTTCAGCGAAGGCAACTGATGACTAGATTTCAGTTTGGCGCGTTATTTCGCAAATGTAAACAAGGTAACTATTTCAAAATGGTGGATTTAGTTTAACCACCACCAGCGCCCTCATCGGTCGATATTCTTCCCTATTGTTTTCAATGCACTGAATACCCTGTTCGCTCGATCGGGCTTCTGGGCTTCAACTCGAACGTAGCATATAAGAGTTTTCCAGTTCATCTACCGAACAATCACCTTGTGTAACATATATAGCGGCCTTTTTAACTTAATTTTATATTTTTCAATTAACCAACAATAATAATAACCGACACAAAATCAATATTTCACAATCAGGATAGCACTCAAAATATAACACATTTAATAAAGAAAACCAGGGAATTGTAAACAACGCCCAAGATAAATTCGCACATAGCAGTAGCTATTGGCTGCGTCTAACAGCTTACAGAGTTCGAAGCCGCTGCACAAAATTTGACAGTTTTCCATGGAGAAACGTCAAATTTTGTGAAGCCGCTTTACCTTTGTATTCGGTAAGACGCATCAAAGAAATCAGCAGCGAAAAAGTTGCGGCTAGAGCAGCGGTTGCGGCCCATGAATTACGCCTTTACGGCATGAGTTGTGTAAAAAAAAAGAACTGACAGCACTTTGTAAATATTTGTTCCAATGATATGTTGGGGATATAGGCGATTCATGCCAAGGAATACGCCCTCTACCGTGTACGAACATAACTAACGCATGGGCCATAGAATCGTTTGTTTACATTATTCGCCATATGATTACTGTTCAATTTAGATAACAAGATAAGCTTATTGTTATTTATTGTACGACTCCCAAAAGGGTACCTACCTAATATTTGTCCTTCTGTTCAAATGAAATTACGGGTTACATTACTTCTAATTGAATTATTTACCTAGAAATATTATTATTGTACGATTCTCAAAAGGGTACCTACCTAATAGTTGTCCTTCTGTTCAAATGAAATTACGGGTTACATTACATCTAATTGAATCATTCACCTAGAAATATTATATTGCCTTATTATTCAGGTAAGAAGTAGGTTACATTATTTAAGCTCAGTTGTATTATATAAAAATCACTTCTTATTAACATCTCGAGACGAGCAGTCACTTAATAAAGTCCATTTATATCTCTTTATCTGGCATTTGAAATTAAAATATTGGAAGCCTTTGCCCGTGTTTTACTTTCGAGTTGCCATTAAATCTCAACATAAAGTTCAATTTGTTTGGTGGTTGCTTGAAGTCGATCATATTAATTGAAAATATGAATCATTATTGTTGTGTACCTCACTGCTCTTCTTGGGCGAAGAAAAATCCGGAAATCAGTTTTCAAACCTTCCCAAAAGCAGGCAAACCCAGTGTTATATTTGAAACCAAGTTAGATAAGGAAGAGTTGATGGACAGAAGGAAAGTGTGGATTAAGAACTTGAGAATTGGGAAGCCAGTTTCAGAACATATGAGAGTATGTTCTTTACACTTTACTGAACAGGATGGAGGGTTCCGCCCCCATCACTTTTTGTATAAAACTCACTTCGTCCCTATATTATATTTTAAACTTTTCAACTTGAAGTTCTACTCCAACAATTATATTGTCCAGAATTAAATCGGCAAAATACTCGAACACTATTAACTTATGCACAAAGATAGAAAAAACAATGCAGAGCCAAGTAAACGAAGTAAACACTTTGAAAACTTAAGATAAAATGGAAATAATCAATGCTTTCATACGATTTAAACAAACTGGTATGGCCCATGGAGTAGTTCAGATTTCTACCGTTCTAGCGCAACGTTCTTAATCTCAGTCGCCTATATCGTATTATCTGGGAGTAATGGCGGGTGGCAGGTAGTATATACATCAACAGCATTGTGACAGTTTGAGAGGTCTTGAAATCTACCATTGGACTCACAATAAATATTTGGGAACTATATGTTACTCGATCAGGATTATAGTTATGAGCTGTGAGAATACTTTACTAATAAACTATGAGATTAGAACCGTTGGTGTGAAAGTTGAAACTTTTCCTAGAGATCGATTACCCTGACACCAAACCATTGTTTAAGGATTTCTTAGACAATGACCAAACTGATATTTTTGCACATGACGCGCGTTTCGCTAAGAAGGTTAGCACTTTCAGGAGAACATTGAAGATGCTGACCTTGTTAGCGAAACGCGAAACGCGTGTCAACTGCAAAAATATCAGTTTTGTGTTAGGGTAATTGATCTCAAGAAAAAGTTTCAATCATTCACTAGTCAGCAGTATTACTCTGAACCTGAACCGTTAAGACTATTCTAGTGGTAAACGCGACAAAAACGTATAGAAGAAAACCATGAACCGCTAGATGGCACTGAAACATCCAATATGTCTTCCGATAAGGGTGAATAACACTGACAATAAAACTCTCAAATAGTTTAAATTGTAATATTTTCAACAAATCCTGGTTATTCATTTATTGAGATATAAATTGAAAATTGGAATCTCTAGTCGAGACGCCATATCCCAACGAAATATTTTTATTGTTCGTTGTTCACCCATCGGTTGGTTCATATGTCAGCCACTACGAAGTTTTCGGCTTTAATTTCTGAGGACTGTGTCACAGAATACTTAATTACTATATGCAGAAGCGAAACGGTAGCTTAACACAATTGTCCCAAAAATATTTGGCCATGATCAAACTTCGGCACCTTTATATACACTGAGAAATCTGACCATGTATACCAACAATAGGAAAATTCCAAGTGACATGCTTCAAACTGATTAGCTGTCTTCATCTGACTGACTGGAGCAAAACCAACATAATATTTTAGTCCACTCTTATTGATGCACCTCAGGAAGGCGTGACTTTTACCGAATATTCCGAATATTGTTTATAGATATATAGTTAGTCGATGCCTGTATAAAATGGATTTGAAGCGTTTTTGTTACGCCATCTTCAGTATATGACGATATTTACGTTTACTTGACGATGGACCACAAAGTTTCCTACTTTGATGGGGAAAATGAAAATAGGTGCAGAGTTCTATTTGTCAGTTTGAAATGAGTGAAATGTTGGAAAAGGGGTATTGAAGCTTCGAAATAGTGTTGACGATAGAAGTTTACGAAGGAACTTGAAGTTAGGCATCTAAATAATCTTCAAAACATGAATGATCTACGACAATGACTAAAAGCTCCACTTCTGTTTCTAAATTGATTGCCATCTTCTGGTATCAATTAATCAAGAAAATGTGAGACATTCAGGCTACGACGTCCGTAAGAAAAACGAAAGAAAAGTTATGATTTGGAAAGGAAATAATTAGTGTCATCTAACCGTAGTGTCCATCCCTTCAAATAATATCTCCACATGGTTGACAATAAACAATGGTAATACCATAGATATCTATGATTTCTATGGGTAATACCCATGGCCATGAAGTAAACTGTGAATCTCGTTCAAAAGTAGCCTTCGTTTTCTCGAGCGACTGCGACTGGAACTTTAAAAACGTGGAACAGCTTTTCCCATCGCTAGTAGATGTCTACTTGTTTGTTTTGAATCAGTTAATCGCTGTCAAAAAATATCGGGTTGTAGCAGTTGCTTTTGGAACATACCCTAGACTTGAGTTTTGACTGTTTTGAGTCATAGGTCACTGTCACTTGTCAACTTTTGCAATTTGCAATCCTGTTTGCAATGGCTATTTGCTAATCGGTTAAATTCACTTTGAATTTAATTCAAATACTTTATAAATTTTGTGAATATTTGACTTGGTTTGTCCTTTTGTTAGTAATCAAAACATACTTTCATCAGATAAAAGTATCTTATTGATCTTCTGTATGTTTTTGAAACTCTGGCCAGTGAATGTCTTGTGGGTGTCTCTTGTGGTAATATGATTATTATTCTCGAAGTATAATACACAGAGAGAGAATTACACACTCAGATTGGTTGGAGTTTGAGGATTGTAGAAATTTATCTGATTGTTCGAAGATGTCCGAAGAAACTAAAGAGCAAAAACCGGATTTACCAACTAAATCTTCTATGGAAATTTTGTCGGAGTTATTCAGTACCTTTCATGCCAAACCACCTATTATCATCAAGAAGGAAAAGACAGATGCTTCTAGTAAAAAACATAAGAAGAAAAAGAAGCACAAACACAAAGACAAAAAACACAGGAAGAAAGATAGAAAGAGAAAACATAGTGACAGTAGTTCAAATGATAACAATGATGAGAATGTGGACCTAGCAGAAATCCTCATAAAAAATGAAAAAGAGTTGGCAGAGAAAAAAATTAAAATTGAGTTGAAGAGGGAGAAAGTTGATGAACACGTAAAAGCTGAATTAAGTGACGATGAACATTCAAAACCTGCACATGTTGAGCAAAAGAAAAGTAAAATAATGATAAAAGATTTGAAACTCAGTTCTATTTTCGGGTCAACAATAAAAGAAATCCACGAAAAAATTCATGAACAGGAGGAAGGAGAAGCATCTGATTCAGATGCCTCTACACATAAAAGGAAAAAGCATAAATCTCATTCAAAAAAGCGAAGTCGAAGTAGGAGTGCAGATCGTAGTAGAAAAAAATCTAGATCCAGTAATTCAAAGACTAATGATTCCAAGTACAGTGAGAAAAGTAGAGACAGAAGTAAGCAGAGAGAGAGAAGTAGAGACAGAAGTAAGCCTAGAGAGAGAAGTAGAGATAGGAAAAATAGTAATAATGGCAGAAGAGATAGGCGGAGTCAAGAAAGAGA
Organism: Zygogramma bicolorata; assembly: GCA_032362365.1. Taxonomy (NCBI): domain Eukaryota; kingdom Metazoa; phylum Arthropoda; class Insecta; order Coleoptera; family Chrysomelidae; genus Zygogramma; species Zygogramma bicolorata. The sequence continues at coordinate 93,818 of JAVJAQ010004958.1, read as the reverse complement.
AAAAACTAAAGAAACACATAGAGACAGGGCATGTGGATCTAGAGATAGAGACGAGTATAGCAGGGAACTGGAGGACTACAAGAGAAGTAGAAGAATCAAGGATGATGGGTTTTATAAATCCAGAGAAAAGGCTTCTGAGGAGAGGGATGATAAATGGTTCATGAGAGACAGGTAACTTTTCAGGATGTTTTACTAAAATTTGATCTTTCAATTTATTTCACCAAAACTAGCAATAGGGTAAGATTACATGAATTGTGATGTTTCAGATACCGAGGTTACAGTGAGAGAGACAGGCATAATGATAGGGAATCAGAATCCAGATTTGACAAGAAAAAACTACTGGAAATTGCACGAAGAAATGCCATAACTATGATGAAGTCAGGTAGTCTTCCTGCTGCTTTGACGCTGGGGCCTCAAGCCCAAGAAAAAGTGATAGCAGCAATCAAATCTGGTGGAAAGACAATTGAGGAACTGACAGACTTTTGCAAGACGTTATCGAAGAAGGAAGAATTGGGGGAACTTTCCAGTTTATCCGAAAAAGAGGATAGTGACAGTGATACTGATAAGCCATTCCATCATCCCTTTCAGTTGAAGGATAGACCAACCTCGATAACAATGAATATAAAGGTGGGGACTGTTTTGAGTGAACTGTGACGATATTCTGTTCAGACTGCACAAATTATTGATATTCATTTCAGAACTCCGTTCCCCTCCCGATCAAATCCAGCATGGAGCGTACTAGCGAACTCCGCATTCAGTTCCCAGTGAGCAGTGGTCAGCAGCACCGCAAAGGAGAGGAGTGGATGCCGGTATCTCCTCCGTCCAAGAAAGCCACTGAGACTAGGCCACCGCCTCTTCCTGTCCCTCCCCCCACGAATGCCATACCTCTTCCCATAGAACCTGCTCCTGTGCCAATGGTGATGCCACCTGTGGTGCAACCCAACGTAATGACTGTTCCTGCTCCACCAAATGCCCCTCCGGGGCCCCAAGTATTTCCAACCCCTCTGAACGAGGTGAGTAATGAATGTTCAGGTTCCAAACATCAAGCGGCAAGGTTGGCACAAGTAAATCTAACCCTATTTTGAATATTGGTTTGAATTATTCATACAATACACCTTCGAGTCTAATATATATAGGATTATTATAAGAATGAAAAACTAAAAATGATTTTGCTGCGAGCTAACACATGTTATGAATGAAATGATATCTGTCAACTCATAAGATGCTGATATAAACAGTTTCCATCTCCATCAAATCAATTTCATCACAATTATGATCATTCTTCTTTGATTGTAACTTACAGTTTTCTTCATAACAGTCTGCAATACCAATTCAATTCAAATCAAATATAATAATAATATTTTTTTAATAATCTTTATTAACGGGACGAACCCAATTCCTACAAAAATATAAACTTTAACAAATAATACATACATACATACTACTTATTAATATACATCTCATAGAAAGAAGCTATAAAATTGTTTTTTTTATTTCACTGTACCTATCCCAAAATCTGTTATAATTTGATTCACCTTCGAACAGTTTTTATTTTTCTTCTGAAATCAGTCAGAGAGCACCCCAATATATCTATATTATTATCATTTATTGTTTTTAGTGTTCTTTGCAGTGGTGAATGTTGTCCATAATTTGTGGGATGAAAGGTAATGTGAAATAACTCGTGATTTCGAAGAGTTCTAGTTGGCACATTGAGCTCTATGCACTCTAATATTTCAGGACAAACAGTCATTCCATTCAATATTTTATATATGAAGCATAGATCGAAATCAAGCCTCCTTTTACTAAGTGGTTTCAAGTTTAAAGCCTCCATAATTGGTTTGTAATCATGATCCATGATTCGATACCCACTTTTGAATGCACAATATCTCAGAAATTTATGTTGAGTCCTTTCTAGAATTCTGATTTTGTTATTATCAAGCGGTGACCATACAATAGATGCATATTCTAAGTTTGATAAAACAAGTGTCTGATAGATTCTAATCAATGAAGTTAGAGAAAATTCACTACAGTTACGAAGTATACATCCTAAAACTTTACACGATTTAACAGAAACATTATTTATATGTTCAGCAAATGTGACCTGTTCATCGAATGTTATCCCAAGATCTTTAACTAGTGGGGTATATTTAAGTTCTTGATTTTCTAGAAAGTAATTTGCGCCAAAGTTTTTGTTTCGTTTGAAAAAACTAATGTGATAGCATTTATTAATGTTTAGAAACAGTTTATTTGAGTTGCACCAGTGAGACAAATTATCTAGATCCTTTTGTAACAGATCTTGATCAGTTGAGGACTTGATTATTTTAAAAATTTTGAGATCATCTGCAAACATCAGGAATTCGCTAGCTTCAAAACAGTTTCCAATGTCATTTATGAATAAATTGAATAGTAAAGGTGAGCAATGAGCACCCTGTGGAACTCCGGAAGAAACCAATATTTCTCTTGAAGTATGTCCTCTCACTCTCACTTTCTGGCAACGATCAACAAGAAAACTGCATAACCATTTCAAAAGACCCTGATTGAACCCCATATTGCCCAACTTATTTATCAATATCTCATGGTTAACTCGATCGAAAGCTTTTGAAAAATCTGTATAAATTGAATCCACTTGTGCTCTATTTTCTAAAGCATTCAAAATCTTATGTTCATACAAAACCAAGTTAGTGACTGTTGATTTGCTTTTAGAAAACCCATGTTGATTATTAGATAGTAATTCTTTACACGAGAAATTTAGTTGATCACAAACAAGGCTATCAAAAAGCTTGGGAATTGCTGATTGGTTACATACAGCACGATAATTCTCAATATTACTACAATCACCAGATTTGTGAATTGGAATAACGTAACTTGATTTCCATATATCAGGAAAAGTCCCAGATTTTAAAGACAGATTGAATAACATAAGCAGTGGATGACATAATGTACAAACACAATTTTTCAAGAAAATATTTGGTATGCCATCGGGACCTATTAAGAATCTGTTAGGCAATTTGTTGATTTTATCATATAACATAGTGATATTAATTTCAGGAGTATCAATATCAAAGTGTAGGTTGGGGGAAACATTGGAAATTATATTATTCTTTTGTGTTGGTACATATGCGGTAGAAAAGTAGTCAGCAAAATATTCTGCAATTTTTTCATTGTCACTGGCCACCAAATCTCCAAAATGCATATTATTGGGAATCATATTTGAAGATTTTTTGCTACTTAGGTACTTCCAAAAATATTTTGGATTTGTATTTAAGGAAGCCTCAACACGATTTATATATTCTGAATAACAAGCATCGGATAAGGTTTTACAGTCGGTTCTCAATTTGGAAAATTCGTGATAATCCAAATGATGTTGAGAGGCTTTGTATCGCTTGTGAGCAAGTTTTTTTTGTTTGACTAGATTCCTTAGATCAGCCGAGAACCATTTAGGAAAAGTCGATGATCTGTAAATTTTCAGAGGTACAAATAGGGCAACTGCCATATTTAAAATCTGATAAAATTTGGAGACTGCTATGTTTATATCTGATGAATCAAGATGCTCGGACCAACTGATGTCAGAAAAATAATTATTTAGACTTATGTAATCAGCTTGTCTGAAGTCGTAATAATGCTCTCTGTGATATAAAGAGCTTCTAGACGCATTTTCAATACAAAGTTCACAGATATAGGAAATGTGATGAACACTGTTAGGGAAAATAGGGTCTGTTGCTACATTTATAATCAAATCAGGTATATTTGAAAAAACTAGGTCTAAGAATACATTTCTCATATTGGGAATCGAATTATTCTGGAAAAAATTCAAAAAAGCATATTGCTGAGCTAATACCAGAGCAGAAGAACCTATTGGGCAGTTTACTGTGACTCCATATCGATCATTACTCCAAGAAGCATTAGGAAGATTGAAATCGCCAAAAACACACAACTTATCAGGTTTATGTTCTTGCATAATGAATTCTACTGCTTCACCATGACAGACATATAGAAATTCTTCAGAGTCTGGAGGAATATATGCCCCTCCTATTACCAGATTGGATTCTTTCAATTTACAAAATATAAATAGCTGTTCCACTGAAGTTTGTGGAATCTTAATTTGACTTACCGCGATATTTTTGTGTGCAAAAATTAATATACCTCCCCCTCTTGATTTCTTACTATTTAGTAAAGAACGATCACATCTAAACACATTATATAAATCCGTTGAAATTTCTTCATCAGAGATATCACTTGTGAGCCAGGATTCTATTAAAATTATGATATCATATTCAGACAACAAAATAGCTTTGATTAAATCGTTTATTTTTGTGCGCAAACCACCCACGTTTTGCCAATAAATGTTCAAGTTCACTACTGAAGTATCTCTTGACACTGTTGGATGCTCTACTAGTTTTTTTGCTCAATTCTTGGAACTCCTCGATGATATTTCAAAACCAGATTCTCACCTCTGGAGTTTCGCTGTTTCAATTCATCTCGCAAATTCCTCTCGAATTGCTGTTGTTGTTTAGTAAGATCAGAGTTTATAAACAATTGTTCGCCCTTAATTTTGAGACGGTTTCTGAGTATAGTTTGAACATCAAATGAATTTGTGAGCATGACTTTCAGAGTTCTCCATCCATTTTTATTTGGTTTCCCAATTCGTGTTACTTTAACAACAGATATCTGTTCATTTGTTATTTTTCGGAAAATATTATCTACGGACTCTATATCGTTTCCTCTCTCGGGCATATTAAAAATGATTAAATTGTTTACTCTCTTTTGACGTTCATACAGCTCTTCCATCAACGACTCGTTCGGAATGTTTACGTCGATTCCATTTCGATTAACTTTGAGGGATTCAACCTCCTCTCTCAGTTCAGCGATGGCTTTTATCAATTTTGGCACTTGACAAATTCCATCCAAACAATTTTCACAGAAGAACTTCAGAGTACGTTTACCTTTAAGTTCAATTACTTTTATTTCGGATGCATTAAGACCTGAACATTTTTTGTGTACAGGACTGTTACAGCTGTCGCAGCGTAATATAGAATTCCTCTCTTTCTCAAGCAAATCACATTTCACACATGTCACCTCCTCATCCATTTCGGAGAACAGTATTTGCCACGCCGCTCGGCACCGTTCTAGTGGGAAACGGCCTTTATTCACACACACGAGTGGATCTCCCAAATGAGCAAAAACATAAACAGTGTAAAAACACGAAGACGCTTTTTACAGATAACACTAGGATTTGTCTGGGTTCTCCTAATTATGCTTTATGCTTATTTCCACTTAACTAATGCACTTTTGGGTAAAAAGATTTTGCTCCTTGGGTTCACTGCACAAAACTGGAAATATACTTTATTGTCTGAAGTAAATACAACTTATAGACAAAGTCTTATAAATTATTCTCAATAATAAAAAAAATTACAGGGAAAACATTTGAATAAATAAGAAAAACAATATTAATAATAATATATATGGCTTCGTAAGTATATAATGAGTCTAAAGTATCATCAAAATACTCCTGAACTGTTACTACTGTGGCTGCGGGTATTATATGAAGAAATGTGGTTCCCATTAGATGAGTGATGTTTCTTTAACAGACTGATAGTTTCCAAAATATAAAGGGCGGCTACCGTTAAGATACCATGAGCTTTGAAGAGCGGTTTGCATGTAACACGGGAATCGGTTTTGCACATGTATCGAACAGCACTTTTTGAAGAACAAAGATCATTTGAAATGAATCTCTGGAGCAAACTCCCCAGAAGACAATTCCATATCTGATATGAGAATCTATGAGAGAAAAATAGGATGTTTTTGAATAGACAAAGCCTAGTTCTGTAGAGATGACCCTCAGCGCATAGCAACCTGAGGGTAACCTCTTGCTTAAATTTAATGTTTGGTCCCTGAACTTCAGTTTGTCATCTATGTTCAGCCCAAGAAATCTATACGTTTGTGTTCTTCCTATGATTTTGTTACCAAGGCAGATTTCAGGTAGGGTGCAGCGAATAGTAAGAATGCTAGTTTTGTTAATATTGAAGGACAACTGGTCTCATGCAGTGCCGCAATATCCTTATTGTGCCATAATAGGGTGGTGTCATCCGCGAAAAGGGTGATTGTAGCATTCAAATTCATAAGAGTTGAATTATTTATATAGATCAGAAATAGGATAGGGCCAAGGATCGAACCTTGAGGCACACCACATTTAATGATCTGTTCAGAAGAGCACTCGGTTGTTCTATTTGTTTGCGGCCCGATAAATATGATTCGAACCACTGAAGGGTGTTACCACTGAAGCCATACTTTTGTAATTTGTTCAGAAGAATCTTGTGGTTGACACAGTCAAATGCCTTCGATAGGTCACAGAAAATTGCAGCAAGCGATTCTCTAGCATTAAACTGGAAATATACCTTCTCTAGTAGATAGAACATTGCATCACTAGTACCTTCATTTTCTTGGAATCCGAATTGGTGTGGACTAAGAATGTTATTGGCATTACAAAAGGATAAAATTCTTATTTTGACGAGTTTTTCTTTGATCTTTGCAAGGTTTGGAACGAGTGCTATCGGCCTGTAATTGGAAGGGGCTTCAGTAGATCCACCCTTATGGAGAGGGATTATGAGAGATATCTTTAAAAACGACGGAAAGCTACCGGATTGAAAGGACAGATTAATAAGTTGTGATAAAGCAACCAAAGCTGAGTGAGGCAGATTTTCGAATATTTTGACAGAAATATGATCTACACCTTTGCAATTTTTGTTTTTGATGTTCTTGAAAACTACTCCCAATTCAATTATATGGCTTTTAGAAATTGTGCAAGATTGATTCCCTTCACATCACTGAATTTTATTTTATTCTTTTGAAAACATATTTGTAATGTTGTACATAATCAGTCTGCAATAGGCAAAATTGTATTGCTTCAGAATTTCAAACATATTTTATATAGATACTTTATTGGTGATTTACAAGATTTGTTTACACAAGTCAGATACAGGCTAGCATATCGAGTAGATTTTCAAACAATTTACTATTAACAACACAAATCTTAATATTTTGTACCATACTAACTCTAGAGTTATCATTTATGTTCATATAATTACTGTGAAATGTTCATCTACCAAACTGTTGAGGTTTAATGTTTTAAAAAAATGCATTTGCTGGGATACGCCAACGTGAAAGATAAATATTTTAGGTGGAATTTTCACACAACAAAACCAAATTATTGAAATCCTTCATGGCTTTCTTTTTCAGGTAGCAACAGATATTGGATCAATAGTTTCTCAAAGATTAACAGCATTGCGTCGATTGCAAGAAAATCCCAATGATGTTCAGGCCATCACTCAAATGTATAAATCCAATAAGGAGGTGAGTAACATGAGGGGGGTTATGTGCCTATAAGGCGCTGAATCACATATTAGTCATTTTTCGTTGGGCATACATCTGATACCAAGCACACAAAACTTGAATTGAAAAAATATCTCTTAATAGTTCATAATGAAATTCCACTTTCCAAGATACTTTGTTCAGCCAAAATTTAAATAAGTTTGTGTACCTGCCAATTGTCCGATAAGAGGAAAAAATTCTAAATTTGACTTGAACATTATGCACCAAATTTTAGGAAATCACTTGCACACTGGAGAGACTTGGCACTGTATTATTCACAACTACCTTTTTGAATCATGTTCTCAAGTACATTTTAATTTTTATCTGAAAGTTTGCCAATATGTTCTAATATGACCACTAAATTATACGATTCCTAGAGACTATTCAATACCAAGCAGCGGAAAATGGAAAATAATTCCTGTCATTTTCAGATTAAGTCATGGGCCGACAGCAAACAGCAGTTAGGCCAGTTCACTGGATCCACCGGCGCTCAAATATTGACACAGGCTGAGTTGTCTTCGGGCTATCAAGCCTGGGCTAAAAAGGTATTTGGACAAAAAGCTGGCACATTTTTACCACCTTTCTCTCTGTTTTTTAATATCATTGAAAATATTCTTTGACACTTTCAATTCCTTCTATCCATTTAGATAATCGTCTGATTTCTCCATCAATTGGGATTTAAAATTTTGTTTGAGTAAAAAAAGGTTGAAATCTAATTTTTCTTCAATGATTCTGCTGATCTCAACTTGGCTTTGATTTCAATTATCTGCAGAATTCCGACTTCTACTTTTTTATATTTTTTGTTTATTCAGGCCCAACCAACATATCTTTTTGTCTGGTTCAACCCCTCGCTCACAGTTGAAATGGAACAATTTCAAGTGGCTGATTCTAAGTCATTTACAGATACTAAGCAATGTTGGGCAAGCTATATTCTTATTTCAATATCATCAAAAATCAAATTGATATTAAATTTAAAATTGATTTGACAAATTATAAATAAGTATTTAGCCACTTCCTTCCATCTTCCTCTTTTCACCAATTTGCCTTTGACAAATTTTCAGGTTTGGATTTTTTATAGAAACTTTTATTTCTATGACTAATTCATGTAGGCACAGACCATTTCTGTACGTAGACAGAAGTGGAATCTGTGCCTTAAGTTTTCCATACGCTGGACAAAAAAACCACATGAAACACAAATTCTACACATTTTTTCAGCATTGTCAAAATCATGTACTCGGTTTTCTTGAAGAACCTCAAAATGACCCTGTTATTTTTATAGACTCTCGTGAATCTTTAGGAAAGTGATTTTTGTGGTTTTTGAACAATGCTGCATTTTAATGCCACTTTTCTCAGTGTCTTATTATTTTATAAATTTCCTTCATTTCAAGCAAAAACAGAGCAACTAATAGCAGGAATACTGGGGTTCAATATAGCTGTTATCAGTTGTAGAGACTCAATCAAATACGAATAATGTGAATTAGTTTTTACATAACATAATATTTGAAAAAAACACTGGGATTTTTGTTGGTTATTATTCTTATTTTAATTAAAATGTAAACAATTTTACTTATTGCGTTCGATTATCTTTTCATGATCACTAATGAAAGAAGATTCTTATATTTCTTCTAGCTGAACTATTAAAATTATTTATAGTTTCGACTGTTATACTAACCAAATGGAAAAAATGCAGCAGTGAAAAACAATGTCCAGCAAGAGAGATTTCACAAACTAGAAACCGATAATTCGATTTCTAATTTATGAAATTTGCCACCTGAGAATTTGTTTCAGGCCGATAAAATATTGTATGAAGGTTCGTCGAGAGAAGTCTTGGAGATCCACATATTCGGCATTTGGTAAGTCAATGAGACGAAGGATAGCTATCATAGTAATAACTGCCAGAGTTTTTAATAAGTAACAGATTGAGTAGAAGCCTCTCAACACCTTTGGTACAACTTGAATGAAAGTAATTGTTATATTTGAAGACATTTATAGGCGGTTTCGTATTAGCATAAAACAATCATCTTGATGTGTAAAACACGAATCGCCCTTCGAAATTTGTACTAAGGTAATAATCCAGCTTCATTTCTGGACAATAACATAAAAAAATACACTTGTTTTTCTTTCACCCTATCTCATCTTAAATAATTTTATCCGCAAATATTTCTATGAACTAAAACGCGTAATTCAAAACGACTTTTTTTCAAGAAAAATGAAAAGTTTTGAAATAGTCGAAAACATAGAATCAGGTGTATCGTGATTTATTGATATCAAATGAGTGTTTTTCATTGGTTTCGTTGAACGTGTTTTACTCATCAAAATACATGAGATTGTGCAAAAATATTTTCAATTCATGAGGGGTTCATAATAGAGTGAACTCTACCAGTTTGAATCTGTATTGAAAAGGCGGAAAGCTAATATGTTCTATTTGAAAAAGTTTTTTGTGTCGACAGAAGCTGCTGTCGTTACTGATCAGCTGATTATAGCAGGTTGTGATTTTGGGGTGTTAATCGGGTTTGTTTGCCGTGGTGCATAGGTTTTTTTTACTCCTGACGTTTTGCCTACAACTGATGGGCATTATCAAAGTTTTTGAGGTAATGGACGCAATGTTCTCGTTCTCACATTTCGTTCACGTTCACTTGATTTTCGACAAATGGAATTACGTGATTGCCTTCTCCGAGGTCGTGTTCTGCTACTGCCGACTTGTCTGTCTGTCCCTTATTTATGGAGAGCCGTGTCTTGTTGCTCCGTTTGGTGGCTCCAATGTATACCGATCCACAGCTACGCGGAATCCGGTACACACCTGGTGTTAGCCACGGCTCTCTTGGATCTTTACCAGACCTTAAATTCTCTCTGACGGTTCGTATCGGCCTCGGTATTGCTTTTATATGAAGTTCCTTCAGCGTTCGTCCTTTCCGATCTCTCATACCTCTTTGGTATGGCATGAAGGCTTTTGCAATGACGGGCGTATCTACGGTTTCCTTGGCGTTCTCTATCTTGGGCCATATTGCCCGTTCCCTTTCAATGCTCGTGTCAGTTGGTCAAGTTCCCAGAGGAGGTTTTGTGGTTCACACTCATAAAGTCTGGTTACCTGCACTGAAGAATACACGAACTGAACCAGCTAACGGAAAACAAACCACGCTCATCTCCCACATACAAAACGTCCGACACGAGAGCTGATATAAAGCGGACCAAAACGTGAAAGAAGAAGTATGTGCTGTGAGAATGAGAACATTGCGTCCGTTACCTCATAGACTTTGATAATGCCTACCACAGCTGTCAGGAGTAAAAACTTGTGGACTACGGCAAACGAACCCGAATAACATCCCAGAATCAGTTTCCCCCGGCCGTGAAAGTTTACGTTCTTTCAAAACAGGTTCTGTTCACAAATCATGTTCTTATGTAAGAATTCGAATTATGTGATCCGTCGCCCTACAACACATTTCTCGATCATGAAATGAACAAGCGAATAGCGAATCGTGACTCGGTGATCTGTCAGATATAATTTTAGTTTTTCTCATTTTTAATATTTCATTATATCTTTTGGTCGGTTCATACACCACACTTTTACTTTATCTTTTACTTTAAGAAAGTTGTCACAATGTAAATTAATCGAGGAGTTCATACACGGCACTTTTACTTTTAGTTTAAGGATGAGAACTTTTACTTTAGAATGAGATAATTTTAGGGACTGCGCATGCGTGCATGTGAAGTCATCACAGCAAGCAGTGCCACTAACATTATAAGGAAACGTAGCCCTGTTCTTCTTCTGAATATTTTACAGAAATGATATCAAATGGGTGTTCTGTGAATTCAGATATAAACAAAATAGCAAATTGCAAATCAAAACAATGACGTAACCCACGATTACTTCTTCGTTTGTTTTTGATCACTGCGCGCATGCGTCGTTTACTTTAACACTGGTGTATGAACGGTCCAATTCCATTCTTGAGGTAAAAGTAAAAGATAAACTAAAAGTAAAAGTGTGGTGTATGAACCGACCATTTGAAAGTTGTGTCGTAATTTTTTTTTCTCGCTGATAAAGCATTTTTATAACACGCTTCACATGCCCTGTACCTGCATTATAACCTCCAGTGCTCAGTTGTTTTCAATAAGTGATATGCGTTCTAATTTCGTGACACCATCGTTGGAAGCATTTAAGAGAAATGATAATAATATATTGAAAATTACGTGTCTCGCAGAAATTTCTAATTTTATTGGCTTTAATCCGTTGACAGCCGACGAACGAAAAAGCTATAATCTAGAAACATGAATGCTCCTCGGAGGTGGTAATTGATAATAATTGTTGTTATGGTGGTCTGTAGGATCAACTCCAAACCGCTGCTCCTGTATCAGGTGGCATGGGGATGCACCTGCTTCAGAAGATGGGCTGGAGACCTGGAGAAGGTTTGGGTAAGGAGAAAACCGGAGCTCTGGAACCCCTTTTGTTGGAGGTGAAATTGGACAAGAAAGGCTTGGTTGCCGACGAGGAACATCGAGGAAAAAATAGGAAGGTGAAATGCGCACCTACTGTAAAGTCGTTGCAAGGAAAACATCCAGTTTCCCTTTTGGGAGAGTACGCCTCGAAGAAAAAGCTGGGAGCACCACAGTACATTCTGGAATTTGAATGTGGACCAGATCACAGGAAGAATTTTTTGTTCAAGGTAATTTGGTTTTTCAACATAGTTCCAATAGACAAATCTTTCTAATGGACAACGTTGTTCTTTTTGAAATATTTTTTTTAATAAATAAATGTGTTGCCGTCCACATTCCATTTTTTGTTTTGCAGGTTGTCCTCAATGGAATGGAATATAAACCTAATGTGGCTAGTAACAATAAAAAAGAAGCCAAAGCGTGTGCAGCAACAATTTGTCTCCAACAGATTGGTCTTTTGCCTCCTTGAAGATCTCTTTCCTTTGTATTGGAAGGTTTTTTCTTTTCAGATATCATATTTTTTATGTTATTCGTTAATAAATTTATGATTTTCCGTTTTGCTTTTCCATCTTGAGTTCAGAACGATTTTGGGTGATAAATAATATGTTCCGTCCTAAAATATATTCTTCGTTACAGAGCTGTTGACTCAGTTATGTGACAACCGATCTTTGTGAATAATTAGCGAGTAAAATATAACAGACTATAGCAGGTCTGAAGAAGCGATTGAATAGTTAAAAACATTAGCGGTTTTGTAAACTGTCTAGCGAAAATCACTCAAAGTTGTCACGAAAACAAACCATGTCTCTAGCCGAGATTACTTAGACAGCGAGAAACAAAGTCACGGAACTGACTGAATATTCATCCCAAATATATCACAGCATTCCCTTTCCGAGTATTGCAGATTGTTTCGATGATTTAGATAAATAACTGTATAGGGGGTAGCCATTAAAAAAACAAATATGACTAGTTCCACATTGATGATACACCCTGTATATTGGTGAATATTTTTTGAACATAGCTGTCTTTGCTCTCTCAAACTCTTCCAAAACATTTTTCCCCTCTCAATATAACTGTCTGCTCTCTGAAACTTTCATCCGAAACCTTTTTTTTCCCTCTCAAATGGGAGAAGGTAGGTACCGTTCGCCCACGCGTCGTTGATACTGTAAAAACTTATATTTCAGAAGTTTTTTATCAAAATTTCTTAACTTTTTCAATACTTTTTTATTTATCTTTCGGTGACAGTGTCATAACAAATTCAACTTTTTTTCAATACTAAGTATTCAAGGGATATAGAATTAACAAAATAAAAAGTATAAACAATGTTTCAAAATAATAAACAATCTTCAACATTCTCCCCACCGTGGAAATATTAATTTTCACTTAAAACATCTAGGCGGCATAATTTGGCAACTGGACGGCGGAAAACTCCTGTTTTGGTCTTCACATCCACGACTCGGGTAATTCCATCCTTCCCTGGAAATATATTTTCGATTTTCCCCAGTGGCCAAGATTTTCGGGGAAGGTTACCATCTTGAATGACGACTATGTCTCCAATTTGGACTGGCTTTCCATTTCTTATCCATTTTCCTCGATTGGTTAATTTTGGTAGATATTCTTTAACCCATCTTGACCAGAATATTTCCGCTAAACGTTGGGACTTCTTCCAAAACTTACGTAAATCTTCATTTTCGAACGTATGGGCAAAAGGCGTGTGACTTTCGGTAAATGAACTGATTAGAAGATGATTAGGAGTTAAACAGTCTGGATCTGCTGGATCGATCGAAACATGAGTGAGGGGTCGGTTATTCACAATTGATTCTGCCTCCAGAAATAGAGTATGTAGAACTTCATCCTTAGGTGATTCTTCTTTGAGGGTGGTACACAGTATCTTTTTTACTGAACGGATTAGGCGTTCCCAACATCCACCCATGTGAGGACTTCCTGGAGGTATAAAGTGCCATTGAATGTCCATTTCAGTCAAACTTGATGTCATTTCAGTTTCACTTGTTTTTTCATAAAATTTGGTGAGTTCCTCATTTGCTCGTCGAAAATTTGTCCTGTTATCGGAATAAAGATATTTAATAGGACCTCTGCGCGCTATCATCCTTCTCAGGGCCATTATGGTACTATCGGTTGTCAGTGAGTGAGCTATTTCTAAATGTATGGCTCTTATCGTCATGCAGGTGAACAAAACTCCCCACCGTTTTTCTTTACGTCTTCCAACAGTGGCATATAATGGTCCAAAATAATCGATTCCAGTGTGCGTGAAGGGCTTCACCATTGGCGTTAATCTCATGCTAGGTAACTCTCCCATTTTTGGACAGACAGGAATCACTTTTTTTCTTCTGCAGTAAAAGCAATTTTTGAAAGTCTTCTTCACTGCATTTCTTCCCCTAATTATCCAAAACTTTTGCCTTATATTGTTCAGAATTTGATCTTCTCCTTGGTGAAAACATTTTTCGTGATAATAAGTCGCAATCAACTGTGTCATTTTGTGTTTGGGATCTAAAATTATCGGAATTCTTGCATTTTCATCCAAACACAAGGCGTTATTTATTCGACTATGGATTCTCAATAGGTTATCCACAGGGTCTAAATATGGTGAGAGTTTGAAAAGTCTGCTATCCTTGTCCAGAAGTTTATTTTCTTTCAGCTGTATTATTTCTTCCTGGAAACTTTCGGCTTGACATCTCTGTAAACATGTTCTCTCAGCTTCGTCAATCTCGTATACAGTTAAATCTTCGGAATGAATCTCTTCTTTCTGTTTGATTCTTCCAAGTAGCTTTTTTGCAAATCTCAATACCCAAGCTGTGGTTCTGAGGAATTTTCTCCATTTACTAAAGCGAGTAATATCTGGAATTTCTACCGAGGATGCTTTGGTAACTCCGACGAAGAGTGAAGTTGTTTTCTTCTCTCCATCATCTTCTAACTGGAAGTTTCCTAGGACATCATTTTTAGGCCATTCACTCTCTGATTCATAGAGGAATTCGGGACCTTTGAACCAAGTACTAACAATGTTTTTTTTTATTTTCGTACCTATTTGCAAAATCAGCAATATTTAATTCTGACGGAACATATCTCCATTGTTCAAAAGAAGTAGCTTCCTGGATCTCTCCTCCCCTATGAGCGATAAATTGTTTATAGTTTCTACCGTCTCCTCTTATCCAATGGAGGACTGTTTTGGAATCAGACCATAAATATGATTTGTTAATAGGAATGTCAATTTCAGAAATTATAGTTTTCATAAGTCTGGTACCCATCACAGCGGCCTGCAATTCCAATCTAGGGATTGATATTGGTTTGAGTGGACTAACTTTCGCTGTAATGAATGCGACCTCAACTTCATTTTTTGTATTATTTCTTCCTGGAAACTTTCGGCTTGACATCTCTGTAAACATGTTCTCTCAGCTTCGTCAATCTCGTATACAGTTAAATCTTCGGAATGAATCTCTTCTTTCTGTTTGATTCTTCCAAGTAGCTTTTTTGCAAATCTCAATACCCAAGCTGTGGTTCTGAGGAATTTTCTCCATTTACTAAAGCGAGTAATATCTGGAATTTCTACCGAGGATGCTTTGGTAACTCCGACGAAGAGTGAAGTTGTTTTCTTCTCTCCATCATCTTCTAACTGGAAGTTTCCTAGGACATCATTTTTAGGCCATTCACTCTCTGATTCATAGAGGAAATCGGGACCTTTGAACCAAGTACTAACAATGTTTTTTTTTATTTTCGTACCTAGTTGCAAAATCAGCAATATTTAATTCTGACGGAACATATCTCCATTGTTCAAAAGAAGTAGCTTCCTGGATCTCTCCTACCCTATGAGCGATAAATTGTTTATAGTTTCTACCGTCTCCTCTTATCCAATGGAGGACTGTTTTGGAATCAGACCATAAATATGATTTGTTAATAGGAATGTCAATTTCAGAAATTATAGTTTTCATAAGTCTGGTACCCATCACAGCGGCCTGCAATTCCAATCTAGGGATTGATATTGGTTTGAGTGGACTAACTTTCGCTGTAATGAATGCGACCTCAACTTCATTTTTTGAAACAATTCTTAGATAAACGACAGTCGAAAATGCTTCTTCGCTTGCGTCTCCGAATATGTGGAGTTCCAGCCATATTGCATGAGGTAAAGAAACTCAGTAGCAACGAGGTACTCTGAGAGAAGGAATTTCTTTGACAGTACTCAACCATTCAGTCCAGTCTTGATGAATCGAGTCTGGAATTTTATCATCCCAGCTTATTCCGCATCTCCAGATCTTTTGTAATATGATACGACCCTTTATGATGAGCCAAGTTAGAAAACCAAGCGGGTCAAAAATCGACATGACAATTTTCAAGACTTGTCTTTTTGTCGGTTTCTCCAGTTTGCTGATTATATTTTCCGGTACCTTATGGAAAAATAACTTGAAGGTGAAATCATCGAACTTTGTGTCCCACCAGATACCTAACACCCTGTCTATAGTACCCTTGTTCAAATCTTTGTGTAACATTCCACCACGATAATCTTCAATGACAAGTTGCGAATTCGATACCCAGTTGACTATGTTGAAACCACCCCGCCTGTGTAGGTCAATAATCTTCTTAACTTTATTACAAGCACTCTCTTCACTCTCACAAGAATCCAGATAATCATCCATATAGAAGCATCTTTCAACGTCTTTTGCCAAATCAGGAGATATATTCGAATCTCTTGCATTCTGTTTGATTACAAATTGGGCAGAACAAGGAGAACATGCCGCGCCGAATGTCATCACCTGCATCTCATAAGTTTCAACAGGACTTTCTTGGTTACCGTGACGCCAAAGGAATCTCTGGGAATTTCTATCTTCCTTTCTAATCTTAATTTGGTGAAACATTTCCGAAATATCTCCACAGAAACCATATTTGAATCGGCGAAATCGCATCAAGACACCTGACAAAGAATTCAAAAAATCTGGACCCTGTAAGAGAAAATCGTTGAGACTGATTCCATGACTCTTTGAAGCAGCATCGAAAACTAAACGATACTTATTGGGTTTATTTGGATTGACGATACCAAAATGGGGAAGATACCAAGACCTAGCACTTTCCTCCAACGATTCCTGTCTGCTCAACTTCCTAATATATCCTTTGTTCAAATAATCATCAATTTTGGCACAATATTTATCAAAATATATTCTGTCTTTCAACATCTTCCTCTCAACACACAACAAACGATTGAAAGCATTCGATTTACTTTCGGGGAGTACCAAATTTTCACATTTCCACAGTAACCCAGTTTCATAACAATGCTCTTTCTCTATAAACTTTGTCGTTTCTTCCAAAATTTAAAATGCTCTCTTTTCTTCCGAATTTACCCTAGTATTGATAACAGAAACACCAAACGAATCTAAGGAGAATGACTCTTTAATCAACGAGTTCAAATCATCATACTCTTCGAAATTGCAAATATAAAAATTGAAATTTTTTCTATTTGCTGGTCCACTGTTAGTATTTCCGTGTACCACCCATCCTAAATTTGTTTTTGTGGCAATAGGACCTATTTCGATGGGACTTTGACAAACTTTCCTCGCAACAGTGAGATTTATATTATCCTTGACCAATCAGAATAGTGGGTTTGGCTTTGACAATATCAGATATGGGTAAATCGCGCAAATGTGGATACTCCTTGAAGTTTTCCAACAAAATCGTTTGAGAAGGCAATGACAAATTATTGACAGGTCGAACATTTGACATTTCAAAAATTTTGGCATTTTCATCTATTCCGGAAATTTTCAACTCAACTGATCTAGAATCATCGTTATGATACACAATATCATTCGCCCATTGCATACAGAACGATTCGGGTCTTCCAGGAAGTTGTAACTGTTGCGCAATCTCATTTTCTATTAGAGAAATCGTTGAACCTTCATCAAACAAAGCGTATGTATTCAAAGATTTTTTAGGACCAAATAGTTTCACAGGGATAATTCTCAGTAAAACGTTAGAAGAGTTGTTATCACTTAAGCATATTCTTTCAGTAACTATTTCTGTAGGTGCTTCTGTAGTTGATTCAGGATTTATCTCAGGTTTTATTATAGTTTTATGCAATAAATGATGATGTGGTCTTCTACAATTATTTATTCCGCAAATTTTCTTTGACTTACAAAATATTTTCGTATGACCTCGTTTCAAACATTTGAAGCAAACTTTCAGAGTCAAAATTTTTGCCCAACGATCATCAACGCTATCTTTCAACATATTAGGACATTTAAATATCAGATGGTTAGTTTTATCGCAGTAGAGACATTTCTCTACTTCATCACTTTCTTTTGCGTGTAAAACTACATTACCTACCTGTTCGTTGATGACCGTAATTCTTTTTAAAATCAGATGAATTATATTTTCTTCCGTGATCAAAATATGAAGTTGTAGAAGTACTCACATAGCAAGCAGCTGATGATATTTCATTTATCCATTTGCCGAAATCTTTTACATTCGCTTTACCATTTTTCTGCACAAGAACTTGTCCCCAGAGTAATTTCAATCCACTAGGAATTTTGGCAACAAGTTGCTCCAAGAGGTAGGGATTTTCCATATGATTGCTGGCCTCAAATTGTTCCATAGTAGCAACCAGATTGTTGATATTACATGAAAATTTAATCAAATTAGAAAAATCTCCTCGGACTGATGGAAATATTTGAATTATTTCAATAAAACTTCTAATAATGCATTCTGAACGACCAAATCTCATTTCAAGTGTTTGAATAACGGAAGAAACATTACCTGGATGAAATAATAAACATCTCACAGCTTCTAAGGCTTCTCCTTTCAAACATCTCTGCAATTTTATCATTATCTCATCGTCAGAATATTTACACAGGGCTACTTTTCTTTCGTACTGGTTTTTGAACATTTGCCAATCTTCTGGTTTACCATCGAAAAATGGGAAATCCTTGTCCGAAATTTGTCTACTTACTAAATCCCGAGGAATTTCATTCACCTGAGAATTAGAAACACTTTTAATGGCATTTGCGATGACGTTACATAATTTGTCAATGTCCCCCTGTTGATCCGTATTACTTTTCAATATGTTTGGAGAATACTCACATGTATCAATCCAATTTTGTACCTGATTGTGCTTCTCTTTCGTGTCTGTACCAAATGTACCAATTTCTTTTCGGGATCCGCTACATTCCGAATAATCACTCACTTCCAATTCGGCCTCTGCGAGTTCACTTTCTAATCGTAGAATATTCAATTGATTGTCTAATTCCTGTTTTTTCATCATCATTTCTTCCTTAACCCTCTCTGTTTCACGTCGCCTCATCTCATTATCTAACTCCTGTCTCTTCATCATCAATTCAGCCTTCGCCTTTTCCGCCTCAAGTGCCAAACGCCTTCTTCCAATTTCAATTCTTCTCAGTGAAGACATCTTTGACGAGCCTGATTTGGTTCTGGAATATTGCTTGCTGGGATTTGAATTTCTGGATGTACATCTCTTTCCTTCCAGAGGAGGATTTGACCTCCACGAAGTCTCTTCAAAATTTTCATCAATCTTCTCGACAGTGATTGGTGCTTGTGAGGTGTTTCCCAAGGTTCTTTGCTCCTCGACGTCAGGAAGGGGTTCTGGGATAAATTTATTCACTTGCAACGGCCAGACATAATTATCGTCGCATCTACCGGCGTTGATTCTTCTTGATCGTCTTACGTTTCCTTCAGACATTATCTCGAACAAGACTTGTACAATTTCCACTATTGATTCTGTTTATGCTCGAAGGACCATGTAAAAACTTATATTTCAGAAGTTTTTTATCAAAATTTCTTAACTTTTTCAATACTTTTTTATCTTTCGGTGACAGTGTCATAACAAATTCAACTTTTTTTCAATACAAAGTATTCAAGGGATATAGAATTAACAAAATAAAAAGTATAAACAATGTTTCAAAATAATAAACAATCTTCAACAGATACAGTATAGGATAAATAGTGTTTGAACGTCATTATTTTGTGATGGATCAATATTTGTTCAGTAGTTCTGGGTTTGTAACCTACCACAATATGAAAAAATAAGAATTAATTTTCGAATCTATACAAGTGTAGAAGGGCAGATTTTTAATCTACCCCGAAAAGTTGCTGCGTCTACTGACAAACAGTTCTTTCTGGATAGAACAAGTCCAATTAGTCAGCAACTTCTCGTATATCTCAAATTTTACCCATCAAAAAAAAAATATGAAAATACTTATAGTTAACGTTTCGGAAACTAAATCCGTTTCCGTTCTCAAAACTTATACGCAAATTCAAATGCAGATATCTCGTTGGCAATCTTCATAGTTGACATTTGTCAAATATTTCAAATCTGACAGAACATGTTGTCCTTCAGGAGGGGCAGCCATCCGCGATCCATATCAAGCGAACCCGTAGATATGCATTCTTCACCAGACAGTATGATGAAAGCAGATTACTTTAATTTTTGTTTCCTACCATTGCTCTCTTTCGTCATAATTTTAGTGTCGTTACATTCTACTGTGTGATTTCCATCGGCAGTAAGAATGTGTTCTGATAATTTGGAACCGCACCTATCTGTCTGTTCCTGATGAACATCTTGTGTTCACTCTTTCGCACTTCCACTGGTCGAGACACGTTTCACCGATATATTTTTGGCCGGACGAACAAGGAACTTGATGAATACAATTTTTTGTGTTTTCCATTGTGTAATTTGGTTTGGTATGTGTCAGTATTGATCGTAAAGTATTTGTTGTTTTGAATGTTATTTTAACATTATACATTATACCAATGCGATTTACTTTTTCAGACAAACGAGGGACATAAGGTGCAATGTTTGATACAGGTTGTGTATTTTCTGTAGGTTGTAGGTCTTCATTGTGGACTGACTGTGTTCGGATTTTCAATTTCTGTCAGAGTTTATTTCTATGAATTTTTGTGGATATCCATTTTCATTCAATACTGATTTTATGGAGTTTGTCTCTTCATTGATTTTTTTTGTGAGTTGCCTACAATTTGTGTTCTATCAAAAAGGCGGCATTTCACTACACCTTTTTTAACACGTGTGTTAAGATATATCCATTTTCATTCAATATTGATTTTATGAAGTTCATCTCTTCATTGATTTTTTCTTGTGAATAACATACAATTTTTGTTCTGTCATAAAGGCATTTTACTATACCTTTCTTATCACTTGTGTGGTGGTTTGAGGTGTAGTGAAGATATCTGTTGGTATGTGTTTTCTTTCGATATACATTTGCGTCTACATTACGTGTCGATTTCATTATTATTACATCTAGATATGTTGATGGTATTTTTGCTATATGGAGTCATGGTCAAAATGAACTTGACACATTTTGGGAACATATTAACAAACAAAAACCAACAATAAAGTTTACATTAGAAACAGAAAATAACAATGAACTTACATTCCTAGATGTAATGATAAAGAAATCGACACGTCATGTAGACAGATGTGTATATCGAAAGAAAACATACCAACATATATCTTCACTACACCTCGAACCACTACACAAGTGTTAAGAAAGGTTTAGTAAAATACCTTTATGATAGAACAAAAATTGTATGTAACTCACATGAAAAAATCAATCAAGAGATAACCTTCATAAAATCAGTTTTGAAAGAAAATGGATATCCACAAAAATCCATAGAAAAAACTTTGACAGAAATTGAAAATTCGAACGCAGTCCACAATGAAGAAATACAACCTACACGAAATACACCTGTATCAAACATTGTACCTATTGTCCCTCGTTTGTCTAAAAGATAAAACGGATCGGCAACAAGTATAATGTTAGAACATTCAAAACAACAAATACTTTTCGATCAATACTGACACATACCAAACCAAATAACACAATGGAAAACGCAGAAGATTGTACTTATCAAATTCCTTGTTCGTGCGGTCAAAAATATATCGGTGAAACGTCTCGACCACTGGAAGTGCGAAAGAATGAACACAAGATGTCCAGCAGGAACAGACAGATAGGTGGTTCCAAATTATCAGAACACATTCTTACTGCCGATGGAGATCACACAGTAGAATGGAACAACACTAAAATTATGACGAAAGAGAGCAATGACAGGAAACAAAAATTAAAGAAATCTGACTTCATCATGCTGTCTGGTGAAGAATGCATATCTATGAGTTCGCGTGATATGGATCGCGGATGGCTGCCCCTCCTGAAGGACAGAATGTTATGACAAATTTGAAATATTTGACAAATGTCAACTACGAAGATTGCCTTCAAGAGATATTCGCATTTTAACGGATTTGGTAAAAGTATTCTCATAAATATATTAGTTCTCATTATTTTTTTGATATGCAAAATTTGAGATATATGGGAAGTTGCTGGCTAATTGGACTTGTCCTATCCAGAAAGAACTGTTTTTCATTTGACGCAGCAACTTTTCGAGGGAGATAAAAAAAAATCTGCCCTTCCACTCTTGTATAGATTTCAATATTAGTTCTTATTTTTTTCAGATTGTGGTAGGTTATAGATCCAGAAAACT
This sequence comes from Zygogramma bicolorata, assembly GCA_032362365.1. Classification (NCBI taxonomy): domain Eukaryota; kingdom Metazoa; phylum Arthropoda; class Insecta; order Coleoptera; family Chrysomelidae; genus Zygogramma; species Zygogramma bicolorata. The sequence continues at coordinate 71,516 of JAVJAQ010004958.1, read as the reverse complement.
ACGAAACAAAGATAAGTAGGCACTCTTATCATCCCATTGAAGTTTCATTTCTCTGTGATGGAGACAGTGAGCATCAGGTGGCTGCAAAGGAAATTTAATTTACTTAACGCTCCATTGGGTTCACACATGTGGCGACGATGATAAGAGAATTTCATTCCCTGGTTTAGCCCCTCAGTCTACTCTTGTAACTTGCCGAAGAGATAGGTACGTGTACGACTCTTCCTGAAATGTTTCAAACTAAGCTGAAAGTGAATCGTTTTTTGAACTTTTACAGTATTATGGCGCATCACAAGAGAGTGCTGAGAATTTGTACTTATATTTGTTTTGGGTGCTATCTTTTGTATAGAATTCGACATCTGTTCACCAATCCACAGGTAGGAATTAATTTTTTAAGGGGTAGATATATCTGTAGGCGTGTACTATTTTCAGCAGGCGCTAAATTATATTTATATTGGAATTTGAATTAGTTGATCAACCATATATTTGAGTTTTCTCGAATTATACAGAGGTAATTGTAATTTCATTTCGCGATTTGTTTTTGCTTAAAATCATTGAAAATTAGTCTCACCTCATATCATATTCACTTTTTTCTGGACCTGTCGAGTATATTTTTTCTAATCTCAACAAAAACAACTTTTCACTGGAAATTTTCAAAAGGGCCTCAGGAAAATGTTTATAACAATTTGATTTTGTCCACTGAACTTCCACTCTAAACTGTCGTTTCAGATTGTATTCTTTCTATTTTCGGAAATTTCATTTTACCGATTTAAATTGAACTTGAATGAAATTTCGTAATTTCAGTAGATATGATATATACAAGATTTGATCTAAAAAATACTTTGACCTGTTGCCAGTTGCTGGTAAAAAATCATAGCACCTCCAGAAATTTGTTGTAATTTTCATGTTCAATATTTTTAATAGTGAAGTTTGCTCAATTTTTTTCAAGTGTATACTCGAAATGCCATCAGAAGCCTCAAAAATCTTCAGAGAAGCAGAATACTGCGATTTCTGTAATATTTCGCATGTCGATAAAATCGAAAACATTTCTACTGAGGGTTTTCACCTGAAATACGCTGTAACAGGAAAGCCTGTAATCATATCTGATGGAATGAAAGATTGGTCAGCGCAAAATGTCTTCAGCTTCCAATTCTTCAAAAATATTTACGAAAATGTTTCTGAGGGAGCCCCAGCAAGAAGTTGCCAGTTTTTTCCATATAAAACTGACTTTAAAAATTTGAATGAAGTTTTCGCAATGTCCGAGTCCAGAGCTAATTTACGCTTAGGTGAAAAGCCCTGGTATGTTGGTTGGAGCAATTGCAACGATAAAACTGGAAAGATTTTGAGGAAGTATTACCGTAAACCGTATTTTCTCGGTAATTATTCTGAAAATATTGCCTTGAGTTGGATATTCATGGGAGGACCTGGAAATGGTGCGCAAATGCATGTAAGTAATAATAAAGATTGTTTGGATGGTTTTTAAGGAGGTATGGATATGTGGCTGTCAAGAAATCCATTTTTTTGGGGTTTTCCTTACCTAAAAATGAAACAGCCTGAAAGTCTTATGTTATCTGTATCAAGGGCAAATTGATATATTTGACCCGATATGTAACTGCAATATTATGAAAAAAAAATTGCCTTACTATTTCTTGTCAGATAAGTCTAGGCATTTTTTTATGAATTTAGAGAACGAATGAAACAAATTTGAATTTGTTGATATATTTTTGCAATTCGATCCCTAAATTCATAAAAAATACTATAAGTAATGAAAGAGTCGGTCAATTTGCTTTTTCATAATGTTGCAGTTACCTACCTACCTATACGGGGTAAGTATACCAATTGCCCTAAAAATGTAAGAAAAATATAAGAATTCGAAACTTTTCCATTTTATTAGAGATAAAATTGAAAAAAAAATTCCATGAGTAATGAATCCATTCAATTATAGAAATTTTGATGAATTTCTAAAAAGAAATCTTTTTAGTCACTTATAGGTTACATTCATATAAAAATGTGTGCGTACATATTATATTCCCATCATTTTGAAAAAAATGTGGCCTCAGAGGGGATTATCTTGAATGCCTATATTTTTTTGCTGAATTTACTTCCTTTGTTGATACCGTAAGATATAATCCAACGCACATCCTCTGTTAATTGTTCATCCGACTGGCGAATTATGGTGTGTCTGCCAATATTATTATTCAATTTTTAGGTGGACAATGTTTTTTATTCATCCTGGCAGGCCCAAATCAAAGGTAAAAAATTATGGAAATTGGCTCCGCCACCCGAATGTTACAACGTTTGTCCTACTCTTGAGGTTCTGGTTGAACCTGGAGATATCTGTAAGTAATGAACAACTTGGTAATAACGGAAACGAAGTGTTCTGTTTACATCTGCGGTAGATGGCCTTCATTAATCATAAGAGCAAAGGCTCGCGACGTCCAGACCTTCGTTATTTCATAAAAGCTGTAAATGCCAGTGCGCGCATGTCCCCAAGACACGTAAAAACGATCAGTGACTCATTCTAAATTTTCATACAAATTGTTGCTGTATGGAAAAATACACAGTTTACACTTTTTTTACCGTCATAGATTGCAGTAGAAGGAAAGATAATGAAGGAAATGAAAGTTTAGGAATTAAAAATTGGGAAATTCTCATATCTCTCGGAACAAGACTTCCATACAGGATGTGAAACTTATTGAATTTCTTTTCAATGAATCACACTTTTCAGGAAATGAATAAGGTGTATGTATGACAAAAACGTTTGAGAAAAATGTGTGCGAAGCAACAAGGTGGCACGAGAAGAAACTTCTCAAACCAATAAAACATCGAAAAATATCGCAATAAATAATTTGCAGCTCATATGACCGCATCATATTTATGTTCGAAAAGAACAGTTGTCGACTGATCAGTGATCCTGCTCATACACCAAATGTTCCTGAACTGTCAAATTTAGGATCTTCCATTTTTTTTTCTAAGGCCACCATAATTTCCTTTAATAAAGAGGCGAAGCCGAGATCATCCTTTAATATAGATATGGTATTCTCTTTTGTAATTTGTTTCCGGACTTATAAAAGATGACTATTTTTTGGAAAATAAGACCCTGCACCAACTATTCCATGTGCAAAACAGTTCGGTGAAATCTGCGGAAGTTGTTATATAATGGACGTTTGAAAAGAACATTTTTTCAAATACAGATTTTCTTCCTAAAGCTAATGCGATGGGCTTTGGGCTTTATATAATTTGCAATATATTCCGTGGCTGCTCTCAAATAGTTTGAGTCACAAAGGTCTGGAAGGAATGAAGTTCAAATGAGTCAGGCCTAGTTTGATTGGCTAGAAATGTTTAAGCCTCTTTATCACGAATAAATTTACCGAGCACACTTACACAAAGATGATATCAACAACACTTTCGTTCACTAAAGGTTCGATTGTATTGAGAATATAAATGTGCCGGAAAACCTTTTTTCGCAAATCACTAGGATATTTTGACATTCCAGACAAAATTTTACGAAGGAAAAGTCAAGATTTCATTACTGTAAGGATATGATATTTCCTAAAGTTGTTGGTGTTTTACATAAATGATTGAACACGGTTTCTGTAGAAACTCAAGTAATTTTATTACGAATTTCAAAGCACCATTTATTCGTGAATAAAAGTATTTGCGATTGTTTCAAAATTAGTTAATATCTGTCGAATTTTGAACGATTTGCGGAAAAATAGTATGTTCACCTTGTAGGAAAAGCCACATTCCTGGACTCTGTGTTTGATACCTCAGTTCAATCAAAGGAGTAGGCAGATTGAGGCCTTAGAGCAGGGTTTCTTAACCTTTTTGCAGTCACGGACCACTTTCACAATATAAATAATTCCACGGACCCCTATCAAAGAATATCTTAATCTTAAGTAAAGAAAACAAGCCAATTCATATTGAAAAATCACTTTTATTAGTTGGTAATAATGGCACTATTTTTTTTTCTGAAGCTAATGAGAAGGCTGTTAGTGTTTGGCCTCGATAAAAACGTTAAATTGTGGGGTTGTCTTCGGCAAATCAAGGCGCATATGTCATCGGCGACGTTTAAGCGATTTCGACTTTTTATTTTTATCGACACTGAAACCGAGAACCTGGCCTCACAAAGATACGTAGTAGCAAATGGTATCAGAACGGACATAGCTCGCTTGACAAGAAGAGGGTAAGCTTCACTCAAAGAACACCAAAACTCGCCAAGACCTTTTGCATGAAATTCAGCCTTCAGAACTGCTTCAGATCTCATGTCAATTAATTCATCTTTGATGAGATCTTCATCGCTGATGCTGTCAATCTCTATTAAAAATAAAAATGGACTTCGTACCCATGTTTCTTCGAGTTGTTCGGAGCTGAAATAACGTTCAAAAGACGTCTGTAATATTTCCAGATGTTAAGACATTTCGTTTTGAATTTTTAATGTAATTTTCGTTACGTTCCCGTCACCTTGTGTCACTAACTCTTGTAACATCGGAAAATTTGCGAAGTTTTCGGATTCTGTCCTCTTTTTCCAAAGACAGGTTAATTTCGTTCAAATGAGAAAAAATATCTGCTAAGTACGCTAGCCCTTGTAAAAAATCTTCGCTCTTGGGATATTCATGAGGTATATTTGTTTTATCTTTCAAAAAAAAGTAACACTTCTGCTCGCAACTCGAACAAGGGCTTTAAGACTTGTCCCCTTGACAGCCAACGAACTTCTGTGTAGTAAAGCAGTACTTCATGTTCTGATTCCATTTCTTGACAAAGTCTTTCAAACAGGCGGTGGTTTAAGGCTCTTGCTCTGATTTTCACACATAGCGACTTAACTTCCTTGGAATAAGTGGGCAAAGTTCGTGAAGCTAAGGCGTGTCTATGTAAAAAACAATGAGTGATTATGACATGAGGGATCTCTTTTTTGATCAAAGCTGCAAAACCAGATGTGTTACCAAGCATTGCCGGAGCATATGCTACCTAGTATAGTTCTTCAATCGATATGATGTTCGTTGAAAAATCTTTTAACTATCTCAAAGACGTCGGAAGCCTCAGTAGTCGCTAAGAGCGAGTCGCAAAAAAGAAACTCTTCTTTGATACTTCGTGTATGATGGACGTAACGAACAAACACCAAGAGTTGGCTGCATTGTGAAACATCGGTGCTTTCATCCAATTGCAAACTGAATGGAAATGGTGAAGCATTCAGTTCTTCAATAACTTGCCTCAAAACATTTGACGACATTTCAATAATTCTGGAATAGATAGATAGTCGGTGACTGATCCCAGTTGACAAGCGATAGTAAATGAACAATCAGAAACAAACATAAAACAACTGCGCTGCTAACAAACCCTGTCCAGTTTAATCTTTGTTCAATTAACTCTGTTTTCTGACTGTTTTTTAACTGACCTACTGCGGACCCCTGGTACACATGCTACGGACCCCCTAGGGGTCCATGGACCCCACGTTAAGAAACCCTGCCTTAGAGAGAACTCGTGACGAGACCTGGGGAGTAGGCAGATTGAGACCTACTTTATCAATGTAGTATCATTTTTTTTCTCCTGAAGATGCTAACCTTGTTAGTGAAACGCGCCTCGAGTGCAAAAATATCAGTTTGGTGTTAGGGTAATTGATCTCTAGGAACTTTTACACCAGAGGTTCCAAACTCATCGTTCATTTCGTTTTTCAGTTGTTATCGACTCCAACAGATGGTATCACCAAACTACCGTTCAATTCGGAGACCTGAGCATCACAATTGGTTCAGAATTTGATTGAACAACTTTATTCTGATACACTGATAATTGTTGTATGTATTGGAAATTTGTTTTGATTACACGTATGATATGTAAAATAATTTGTTATATTCTTTCTCATCCGTCAAAATTGAAACATATTGGGCAAACGTGAAGGGAGATTCAATTTTGCAGGTCTGCAAAATATTTCCATTGTATATTTCGAATTTAACGGCTCGTATATCGCTCTGCGGCAAAAATTATTGCTGGTTGGAGAGTACAGAGATGAAACATGACCGTATGTACACATTTTTGACTAAATAATCAAACCTATTGGCTCGAAAATAAGAAAATAAATTTTCGAAAGGCGAATAAACTTTGCAGGTTGGCAGAAATTCTTCCAGATTGAGGGAACAGAGGGCGAACATGACCGTTTGAACGCATTTTTGACCAAAAAATAAGTTCCACTCCCCACCTTCGTTTTCAAGAAAATGTAAAAATAAACTTTCTATGGCGAATAAATGGTGCAGGTCGGCAGAACTTCTTGCAGGTTGGGATAATCACAGGTTAAACATGACCGTATGAAAGCACTTTTTGACAAAAAAGTTCCACCCCCACCCTCATTTTCTCGAAAATGAGAAAAAAACTTTCTATGGCTAATGAACCTTGCAGGACGGTAGAAATTCTTTCAGGTTGGGGTGTATAGATGTGGAAGATGACTGTATAAATGCATTTTGGACGAAATGAATTCAACCCACCACCCTTGTTCCATCGCGAATTGCAAAAGTATCTTTTAATAGCGAATCAATCTTGCAGCTTGGGGTGTGCTGAGGTGAAACCTTTGTCATTATCCGGGCGGAAGAACCTGGTCATCTGCCATTACAGAAATTTGTACTACTAAAGATATATTCAGACGAACAACTTATATATTTATGATTGCACTTCAGAGGTAAGTACGTTAATAATTCTACTTGGGAAACAGAAAATGATTCTTCATGGACAGTATCAACAATTGGAATGTATCACTGGAAGAAATGTCTCGCTTTCTTGGTTCTCAGCAACAATTTGATTTTGAAAATTGTATTCATACAATGGTTAAATAGTAGGGGACCTAGATGTGAACCTCGAGGTATACCCGACGACATGTTAACTGATCTTGAGAGATATACTTGCCAATACAAACAACCTGATTACGTTTACTAACGTAAGATTGAAAACAACTCAATAGGGAGTCGGTCACACCCACATCAGCCAGTAATGTGTGATCGATCTTATCAAAAGCTTTGCTGAAGTCGGTGTAAACGGCATCCACTTGAATTCGGCTATTCACGCTTTCCAATATAATATATTCAGTATATTCGAATACATTTATTGTTTCGACAGAGCGCTTTCTGAAAAATCCATGTTATATATTCAAAATGTGCATGACATCATGATAAAGATATTCAAAGACGATACTTTCAAACAATTTTGCTAATATACATAATTTGGACACTGGTCTATAATTCTGAGGTAACTGGTTTTGTCCAGATTTATGAACTGGAATAATAACGAATGCTTTTTTCCAGGCATTTGGAAAATGACCATAATTTGAAGATTTGTTAAACAGAAGATAGAGAGAAAGTGACAAACTTTCTGAACACATTTTAATGAAATTTGTCGGAAGGTCATCGGGGCCAGGGCCCTTATTCGGAAGAGATTGTATTTTAGCTTTGCTAACGTTTTCTTGGATAACTTTTAATATCAAAATGATTGGGCATATCCAGTGCACTCCATGCATAAGAAATTCATTGGGATCCTGTTTATTGATATCTACACGCATTTACCGTGGTAAAATATTCTACAGTCCCCTGTACACTACAATCCAGATGATTTATTGTTTATACCTGGAGTACATGATACATAAGATGTCTAGAAGGATGGTGCTGGGACTGATGCGATATTGTTTAGAATTTTATGGCGACACTTTTCTGTCATTAGTGTCATTTTTTTGTATCGTGGTGTGTTTCTCAATTTCATCGCTAGTTGACGCTAATTGGAAGTGCATAGTCAACCGATCGATCGACAAACTATATTCTTTGATTCGAGCAGTCAACAAAATGAGCAAAATCTAATGTCATACTCATAAAAAACAAAATCGAATGAAAGGAACACAATTATAGGGAATTTGGCCAGTATTCTAAACGAATAATATAGGTTGTTGATCAGTCAGCGTCCAAAAGTAAAGTATAGCCAGCCGTTAGGTCGGCCGTTTATACATTTCCTAGGAAATTTGTAACTCTTTTCGTTGCACACGCCATCTGAACTGATTTGATGTCGAAAAGCCACGATGCTTATTATCATAGTAGGCATGTGTCGCCACTTAGACCCCAAACTTTTCCAGGTATAAATCCCTACACCAGGGTTTCTAGACATCTTAATGATACAAAAATGGACAACTTGAAGCAAAAAGTGATATTCTTTTTTCCCACGTCGAGTCGTTGACTACTCTTTTGTGAAAGAACCGATACCACTTCATCAATACCAGCCATTAGTTCAGAACAGCCAGTACTTGAAAATATAATAATTTTTTTAGATCCGTATCGTACATCCAAGAATTGACACCAAAATTGACAAATGTTTTCCAAAATGATAGTATCAAAATCTCCAAGAAAAATATCACAGTTGCAAAATTACATAGGTACTATGATGAAAAGTATGATGAAAACGCCTCTAATCATCATTGGTGATTTCAACTGTAGAACGGACATTTAGGTAATGTACCAGAGCAACTCCCCAACCTCAATATAGGTGGTGAAATAACAAGCTTTGCGGACGATACTGCCGTATTTTATAGAGCTGCGAGCTGGGATTATCTGAAATCTTCATCTGAAATTGATATGAATATAATTATAAACTGGTTCAGCTCACGTAAATTAACAATCAATTTTGATAAAACTAAATTCATACCATTCGCTTGTTACAAAAACAAACTTCCTGATTTTGACACCTTACTCATAGGACATAATAATGACTTAATGAAAATTCATAGTGTTTCAGACATCAAATACCTAGGTATAATGATCGATCAGCATCTCAGATGGGACAGGCATATAAACAACTCAGTTGATACTCTAATAATCTAATTGAATCAAGAATTCAGTATGGAATTATTGGGTGGGGAAGTGCACTAGATATGCACATGAAAAAATTTAAGGTTATACAAAAATATTTTTTGAAAATAATTCACAAAAAAGACAGAAATTATCCATCTGAGAAATTGTTCATTGAAATAAAAATATTCGATATAAGGCCACTTTATTTCTATAAAATCATGATGTACATTATTTATAAAAATAAAAACAGACTTTTGAAATCACTGGATCATACTTATCAAACCAGAAAAAAAACTTCATACGAAAAAAATGCACCAAAAAAAATATTGGACAGAGAAATCACATATACCTATGTAAGAGAGTATTCAACTGTGTTCCAGAAGATCTGAAAAAAGAATTAATCGTTATTAACTCAGTAAGTCTTACAAAAAAGAAAATAAAAATATATATCAACAGTATTCATAGAAAAGATTATCTATTTTTTCTCGAATGTGAAATACTGATCGCTGATCACTAACCCAAATGCTCACTGTATGGTAACTAAAACAGTAAATACGTACTATACTACATATATAGAATAGGTATAAAAAAAAGTTTGATTAAGATAATCTACTTATGAAACAGTTTATACTCACCAGTATTGAACTCATACTGCAATTTATCTTATTTTAATCCTTAAATTTATATTATATTCACTTCTCAGGTTCATAAGATAAATAATGTGTTATTACCAAATGTTCATTATAGAAATCTATTTTTCACCATCGTAAAAACTATTATTCATGTGCTTACGCGAACCCCATGCACAACTTCGAGTTTTTATGGGTTTCATGTAAGATGTCTAGAAGGATGGTGTTGGGACTGATGCGATATTGTTTAGAATTTTATGGCGACACTTTTCTGTCATTAGTGTCATTTTTACGTATCGTGGTGTGTTTCTCAATTTCATCGCTAGTTGACGCTAATTGGAAGTGCATAGTCAACCGATCGATCGACAAACTATATTCTTTGATTCGAGCAGTCAACAAAATGAGCAAAATCTAATGTCATACTCATAAAAACAAAATCGAATGAAAGGAACACAATTGTAGGGAATTTGGCCAGTATTCTAAACAAATGATATAGGTTGTTGAGCCGTCAGCGTCCAAAAGTAAAAGTATAGCCAGCCGTCAGGTCGGCCGTTTATACATTTCCTAGGAAATTTGTAACTCTTTTCGTTGCAAACGCCATCTGAACTGATTTGATATCGAAAAGCCATGATGCTTATTATCATAGTAGGCATGTGTCGCCAAATATACCCCAAACATGCCCAGGTATAACTCGGTACACCATCCTTCTAGACATCTTAGTTTCATGTTTGTTTACTTCAGTTTAAATTCAAGATGAACTTTTGAACTCTGTACTTCAACAATAGTAAATAAACATTATTATTATATTATTAACTACTTGGGGGTACCATCCTATATTAAAGTAGGGACAGCTTGGTTAGCCATATCAATGTGAGGGGTCGCAGTCTCTTAGATTTCATAGATAATTACTCATTGTGTCTTCTTAATGGCATAACCCCACGGGACAGGCCTGCAAACTTCACCTTCCCACTAAGAAATTTTTCATTACAATAACGTTTTCTAAATATCATCTCATTACAATGTAATGTTGTCCAACCGGGGTTTTTGATATTGTATCAATGTCATAGAAACTGCTTATGTACCCCCAAGGAAACGTTGTTTTGAAACATTTCGAAAATTTCATCAGAAAAACATTTTTAGGATGTTTATCCATTGTTAATTTTATATCATCTTTTCATCTAGCAAACGTTACAAAATAGATGTTTTCTAGAGCTCCTACAAACATTTGAACAATGTGTCTAACTCATAGAAGAAACATAACTTACTATGTCAGGAAACATTGCTATTGCACTTGACGGTACATTATTTTGATGAATGTGTAATGTGTGATCATGACCTCAAATTAATATTATAGAGATGTCAAAAATATATCTTTTCAATGAAATTAATTCATTTATTGAGGGTTTATGTAATAATACCTGATGACTAGGCCTAAGCCCAAAATTAATAACCAAGAGTTAACACAAGCAAATCGATGAACAAGTTTATGCCATGTCTCAATTCAGAGTATGAGTTACAACTGCATAAACGAAATGATTTGCTTGTTGAACACCTGGTTATTAATTTTGGACTTAAGCTTAGTTATCAAGTATTCCTACATGGCCCGCTGTTACAAAATGTCTCAAATATTTGCTCCATAACGTATCTGGAAGCCACCATATTGGTTCATTTCAATTCATTTGACAAGTATCTGGAATGCCTAATAGTCACCACTATAGGTTAGGTTTTCTTACATTAGTTGATGAATCAGAAGCAGTTGTAAACATATTTTTATTACTAATAATACAACAGAAATGTAACACAAAATGAAAACAGCACAAAGTTCTTAGAACAGAAACATAAATTAATATTCAGAAATGTTTGAAAACTCAACCAGTTATCACACTGTGAATATCTTTGGCATCATCTCTAGGATAACTGTAATACAGAAAAATATTACATTTTCAAGATCATTGTAAAGTATTTATTAATAATAACAATTTCCAGGAGTTTCAAAAATATATCTAACCTTTTTATAGAGGCTATTAAGAGGGTCAACAATTTATTTTGATAGACGCTGTTTCGCAAAACGCAGCCAGTCCATGACAGCATGCTCAAATTCCTTATCTGTTGTGGTTCTATAATTCATTTTCACAGCTTCTGGAATTGAGTTATATTTATTGTTAATGAAAATAAAATATAAATCAGTGAATACAATATTATTTCAGCCATACGACCATGCCACAGTTATGCATCCTTTATTTTATTATTTGTAGTAATAGCAGAAGACAGTTTCAAATAAGCTTCATGGATATATTCACGAAAATGTGTAATGCTGAAAAATTTAAGAGATAATCTCATTCGTAATCTATAGATAACTTGAAACATTTCTTTCGCTATGGAAATCAGAAATTATTTTCTTATGGCATTACATTCTAGTGAATATTTCTAGAAAATTATAGATTCGCAAGTGAGGCCACGTAATATTTTCACCTTCACAAATGAATATGCCCATCAATATATTTTCTTGGTTCTCCTTTGGAATACTGGAATATAATTCACTTAACTAGGTTGGGTGAAGTGAATAAAAGTGAACATTAGTTCCCACTATAAATTCATCCTTGTCATATCTTAAGAACACAGATAAGTTTGTCCCAAAAATTTTGAGTACCTATACGAGCATTTGCTCAAACTTTATTCCCTCTACCCGTTATTTACAGTATGGAGATCTTAAAACAATGCCCCTGGTCTCAGAATATTTCCCCCAATAATCCGTTCTCTAATATCATTCTGCACACTTACTTCTTAATATGCTCATAATCGTTGTGTCTGCAACTTTAAAATTATTTTTCTGCTCTGTCCATGAACATAGCATGGCCAGTTCATCTTTTAGAAGAACATGTAAAGATCTTCTAGTGGAATTCTTGGTAATTATCCGTTAAGCGGGCTCCATCGTGGAATTGAAAAATTTTTGGTGGAACATACGTATTTTGGCCTCCTGAACAAAAAATTCTAATAAGGTTTTTGGGGCTCGCAACTAGTTTCGGAGATACGGCCCCTCAAAGACAGGAAATCGGGGTTTTACGCCTATGTTTGTTTCTCATCCAATTCCGCCCGAAATTCCTCCTTCTTTCTATCAGCACAATATACTCATTCTATATATCCTTCTTCATCACTTTCCAACAGAATCATAAGCATTTTTCAGTACAAAACTCTAAAAGGTAAATCGTCATAGGAATTCGAGGTTAGCAAAACAGTAGTACGCGCGATGCGCGTTCTACTGTTTAGCTAACCTCGAAATTCTATGACGATTTACCTTTTAGAGTTTTGTACTGAAAAATGTAAAAATGCTTATAATTCTGTTGGAAAGTGATGAAGAAGGTGGTATAGAATCTGTATATTCTGCTGATAGAAAGAAGGATGAATTTCGAACGGAATTGGCTGAATAAACAAACATAAATGTCAACCCTGAAACCCCCGATTTCCTGTCTTTGGGGGGCCGTATCTCCGAAACTAGTTGCGAGCCCCAAAAACTTTATTAGACTTTTTTGTTCAGGAGGCCGAAATACGTATGTTCCACCAAAAATTTTTTAATTTCACGATGGAGCCCGCTTAACGGATAATTACCGAATTCTTGTAATCTGATCCTCCAACCAACAATAATTTGTTTCACTGTACATCTGAACATTCTTCTTCATCAGCCATTTCAGATATTTTTTGGAATAGACCCCAGTCTTTCGATTCTTGAAAACCTGAAAAAATAGTACTTTCAAAAGATCAGGACTCATTATTTTTAGGCACCAATGTACACATCATTTCACCCCCTCAATAAATTTATCCGAACATATTCGTATTTTGGATTAAAAACTCGATTTGAAACTTTTGAAATGTTAGGTTAGGGGAATTTACCAGTACATATACCAGGATATATAACTGTACCAAGCGATTATAATATTGCATTTTAAGCAAATTTGCCAACTATACATTGCCTTGTTTTTCGTGCAACCACAGTACCATATTAACAAAAACCCAACACAATAAAAATATATTTCTTACCTTTTCGGGAATTTTTCTTTCCATTGCGTTTAATACTAATAGACAAACTCTCAAAACTACAATCACAAAATATATCTTGACCAGTACCACCTCGTAAAGTTCTCGTGTTCTCGACTCGACAGATCAGAATGATCAGATACAAGATTAAAAACTAAAAAAGCAGACCGCAAAACAACGACACAAGGTACGAAACACTGTCAAACGTCTAACTTCATATTAATTTAATATTCTGTCTGGGAAACCTCAGATTAGGTATCCTTTTTTGACATATATCACTAGATAGAGACAGAATTGCACCAACAATACATGTGTACAACCTCGACAAAAAAAGTATTTCATATTCACATTATATTGATATGAAAGAATAACATTTAACGAAATATAATATCAACGAGACGCATACATTTTAAATACATTGAAACAGCAAAGATGCAACATTAATCGAATACTTCATTTCAATCTATATTTAACATTATTTATACATGCGTAAAGAAACATCAGTTAGAAGTTTTATAAGTAGGTATATCAGATATTCATAAACAAAACATTTCTAAATGAAGTTATTACAATATAGATGGTATGTTTGTGAATAATATTAGAAAACATACAAAAAGAAAACGTTGAAGCTTGTTTTTTAGATGTATGTTTCTCAGTGGGTTCCTGCCACATCGCCCAGAGTAGTGTAATTGATTTGGTATTCATGAACATCGATGGTCTAGAACAGCGGTTCTCAACCTTTTTAAGTCATGTACCACAAAATCACGGATAATAGAGTATACGGTCGTTCAATGCCACGTCATTGACTTGTACATGTCACTGGGTAACCAATCAGAAAACATGATTTGAGCAGGGCTGAAGTTTAAAAATGACACCGGCTGACAATCATGTTTTCTGATTGGTTACCCAGTGACATGTACAAGTCAATGACGTGGCATTGAACGACCGTATACTCTATTATCCGTGCCACAAAATTATCTTTATAATGTTTGGTACCACCTAACTGAAATACCTATATAGCTAGGTAATCGATTAAGTGTAATTCATATGCTGGAATTTTGAGCAATGGATAAAATAAAATTCAACAAAAGTAAAAATTATTTTTTAAGTTTATATTATTAGATTTCATACATAGGTAGTCCTAAGTTAGACTAACAAATTAATTAGTGAGAAGGTTGTGCTTGAGTAATTCCACATAACTTATTGACATCTGGTTCGGTGTTACTCAGATATAGCCGAAGATCAGGTTCTACATCAAGTTTGTTTCTGTATACGTTCTCAATATACAGCATCGAGGAAAATACTATTTTAATTTTCTGTTTGTGTTATTTTTGTGGTACTGGTTTTGGGTCTGTTTTTGTGTACCACTGCCAATAATGATATGTACCACCAGTGGTACATGTACCACAGGTTGAGAGCCGCTGGCATAGAATATATTGAAGATTTTAGTGTCCTCGATGACATGATGGTTTTTGATCACTTCCCTATTTTGCTTTCTCTAAATCAACACAAAATTCCACACCAAAAAATAGAAAACGTAAAATTACTCTTCTTTGATTTGGAATGATAATCTCCTCAAAGAATTTAGTAACGGTATGCGCTGGTCCCCAAGAAACACGTTGTCCACTTAGAATGAATCGTACATGAATCTCAGTAGTGCAATAATCACGTTAAATATGCTTCCAGCAGTCTGGGGTTCGTAGAAGCACCAGTAATGTTGAACTAGTTTTGTCACTGACTAATTGAACTCCACACAAATAAAAGTTATTCAGACCTTATACTATGCGTTTTATTCAACTAGAAAGCTGGTCACAAACTAATTGATTACAATAACAATTCATGAGTTTATATAGAAACACTATGACATTGGTAAAGGGAAAGAGATAATTCATGAGAAGAATACATACTCATCAAAAGATAATTATTGGTTAAAATGCTCATGAGATGTAAGGTTGTAAACATTAAAACAATAGTTGTAAGAGATAAAATTCGGCAAGAATGCAATCTCAGTGTAGTATATTGTTATCTTTGCATACTTTAAATAGCAAAACACTATGGAGAATAATATTTTATTATAATGTTTCCAAAGATTACATCTCAACAAACTTGGAGCTAAAAACTATTACGCGCCTAAAAACAAGCGTCCCTCTCTTCTTCTCCTTTCTGAGGTCCAGTCACATTGGGACCTTCAGCCAGGTTTTTACACATTGAGTAGACATCACACATCCTACCCCCAAGATATCAAAAATTTATAAGTTTAAACGATCAGGTGGTTTGATGTTTCTCTGAGGTCTACTTTTTACATTAGTTTTTTCTATTCTAGTATTTTCACTGCTTTCCGAGTTGGTCTTTGCTTTTTGCACTCCCGCACTATCCGAGTTATTACCCGTCTCACCACTTAACACCAAACTAGGACTAGTACTTACATCTACGCTAATGCTATCAGCTATTTCCTTCTGTTCCTCATTTACCCCCCTAACTATTCCTTCAACATTATTAGCTATCGGGGTAGCTGGGAGCTCTCTTACTATTACTCTATTCCTATCCAACTCTCTCTCATCCCCTATCATATTATTATCATCATCGTAGAATTCCCCTACCTTAATTATTTGATTCGAGTGTCGATGCCATTTTAATTCGGGGCTATCAAGAGGGTTACATAGGTAATTTTTATGTCCTAATTTACTATATATTACAGCTCTAGTCCATACTGGTTTAGTAATATTTCTATAGTCTTTCGTATATACTAACTCACCTTCTTCAAAAACTATCTTTCGGTTACCATGGAAATATTTAATTTGATCAGCCCTAGCCTTTTGAGCAACTGAACGAGTCATGAAATCAAGCCTCGTCTTAATTTTCCTAGAAAACATTAATTGTGATGGCGTCTGACCCGTGACACAGTGTGGAGTGTTTCTGTATGAAAATAAATATTTGCTTATTAATGTAGACATAGAATGACTCTCATTGTCAGACAAAAGTTTGCTCAACGAGCTCTTGAAAGACTTCACACTGTTTTCTGCCGCACCATTGGTTGCCGGATGATAAGGAGGTGATTTTATATGATTAATACCATTATTGACACAAAAAGCCTCAAATTCAGCACTCACCAGTTGAGGACCATTATCAGAGATGAGAGTATTTGGCAACCCAAATCGAGCAAAACAATCCCTCAGTTTTTCAATGGTGGATAGAGAATCCATTTTACTCATTTTATAGACCTCTGGCCACTTAGAATATGAATCCGTAATTATAAAGTACGTATTATTTCTGATAGGACCTAAAAAATCTATGTGTATCCTATCAAAGGGATATTTTCCTTCCTCAAATTTAGTAAGTGGTACTCTATTAGGAGTTTTCGAATTTGACATACATGAGTTACAATTCCGTACATATTTTTCAATCTCATAGTCTAAATTTGCCCACCAAAAATACTGTCTCGCTAAAGCTTTCATTCTTACTATCCCATTATGAGCACCATGCACTTCATTCAATAGTTGAGATTTGAATTTATCGGGAACTATTACCCTGTATCCCCACATTACCAGACCATTTTCAATACTCAATTCTAGTTGTCTTCTTTGAAATGGCTTCAACTCTTCTGAAACGACATTTGGCCATCCATCCCTTACATATAAATAAACCTTACTCAAAACAGGATCAATCCTCGTTTCTTTCCTCAGATCATCAGAATTGACAGGCAATTTATCATCAACTAAAAAATGAAAGTAATCAAATTCATCGCTTTCCTTTTCGGTGGTCTGTACCGGAAATCGCGATAAACCATCAGCTCCATTACTTTTACCACTAATATACTGGAATTTATAATTGAACCCACTAAGGAAAAATGCCCATCTCTGAAGTCTCCCCGCCGCCATGTGAGGGACTCCTTTATATTCGCCAAATAGAGCCAACAGTGGCTTATGATCAGAGCATAAAGTAAATAAATTTCCCATTAAATATTGGTAATGCTTTTTTACACCCCAGAAAATTGAAAGTGCTTCCTTATGAATCACCGAGTAATTCAACTCAGCCTTATTCAACACCCTGGATGCAAAACTAATTGGCTTTTCTTGCCCGTCTTCATACACATGCAGTAGCACAGTAGCTATACCTACCTTCGAGGCATCACAAACCAGTTTCAAAGGTACGTTTGGGTCAAAATACGCAAGACTTTGTTCAGAAGAAATTGCTTCCTTAGCACCTCCAAAAGCCTTTTCACATTGCTCAGACCAATTAAATTCTACATTATCTTTAAGTAACCTATAAAGAGGATTTAATAATGTCGATAAGTTATAGACAAATTTCCCATAGTAGTTAATCATGCCTAAAAATCCTTTCAACTCCGTAACATTCGTTGGTCTAGGTACTTCTACTATTGCCCTCACCTTTTCAGGATCTTTGTGTAGGCCATGTTTATCTATTATATGTCCAAGATACTTAATCTGTGGCTCAAAAAATTTACACTTCTTTAAATTCAACCGAAACCCTGCTTTACTAAGTCTCTCAAAAACATCACTTAAATTAGCTAAATGCTGTGTTCTATTTTCCCCCGTAACAACTATGTCATCGAGAAAATTAATTGTTCCGGATGCTCCTTGCAACACCTTTTCTACCGTTTTTTGGAATATGGAACAGGCAGGTTTAGTCCCATATGGTAAACGATTAACCTTATAAATTCCCCTATGAGTGCTCCATGCTAATAAACTCTTTGTCTCTTCAGTCAACACTAACTGATTATAGGCAGATAAAAAGTCTAATTTTGTATAATGTTCCCCTCCTTGTAGTGCTGTAAATAATTCTTCAATGCGTGGAATGGGATGCTTATAATCTTCCACATACTTATTAATAGTTACTTTGTAATCTGCGCACAGCCTGATACTGCCATTTTCCTTCATTACCGGAACCAATGGTGTGCCCCACTCTGAGTTATCGACTAAAGAAATGACACCTTGTCTTTCAAGCTCATCTAATTCCTCGTTAATTTTTTTCTTAAATACAAATGGTACTGGGCGTGGCTTACAAAAGATAGGTTTTGTACCTGGAGTCACCTTAAGTTCAATATTATCATATTTGTAACAGCCCAGTTCATTTTTAAACAAATCTTTATATTTATCCAATAAAAGTTCTAAGTCGTTATTTTCTTCCATAGCATTAATTTCAGAAATTTTATTTTCCACCTCAAATTTAATACCAAAAAGTGTTAACAAGTCTCTGCCAAATAATGGAGTAGACCCGTTTTGAACTACAATTAACCTACAATTACTTTTTACCTCCTTCTTATATCTTATTTGTACAAATATCTCTCCTACTGGTGTAATCACACTTCCATCATAACATCTAAATTTAACAGTTGTACTTCTTAAAGAACACTTCTGAAATTTTTCATTATAAACATTCTCGGGTAAATAGGTTCGAAAACCATTTTGTGCCAAAACATAATGTTATATTCGAGAGGTTTAAGTTTAATTCCAGAAGACAACTTCTGGGAGAATCAGTGGATAACTTCATACGTAGTTTATACTCATTAGTTGAGTCATGCTCATATGATACGTTCAACAAAAGTCAAGCAATACGTGAGAGGATTGTTGAAGGGATGTCTGACAAGAGAACCTCAGATCACATGCAGCTACAAGCCAGTTTAACATTGGAAGATGCGGTGCGGATGGCAAAGCAGGCAGAAATTCAAGTCCAGCAGAGCAAAGAAATGTTGAATGGGCCTAGACAGGTAGCAAAACTGAATGCTGGCGCCACACGTTATCATGGCAGAAAGAACCAAGAGAATCATAAAATTGAAACTGGAAAATGTGTATACTGAGGATTACAGCAGACGCATGATCGGGAGAAATGTCCAGCTAAAAAATCAGTATGTAACAAGTGCATGAAAATTGGACATTGGGCAGTGATGTGTCGAGCTTCGAGAAAGGTCAGATCTACACAAGATGAGACACCTGAATCATCCGAAGAGAACGATTTCTTGGGCTCACTTTTCATGAATAATTTAGATTCTAAAGAAT
Source organism: Zygogramma bicolorata (assembly GCA_032362365.1). Classification (NCBI taxonomy): domain Eukaryota; kingdom Metazoa; phylum Arthropoda; class Insecta; order Coleoptera; family Chrysomelidae; genus Zygogramma; species Zygogramma bicolorata. The sequence continues at coordinate 52,028 of JAVJAQ010004958.1, read as the reverse complement.
GCGTAGTAGATCTGCATGTTACCGAGTTTGATGAAACCCTAGAGTTCTTGGTAGATTCAGGCGCCGCATAGATAACTCTATTTTGTCAAATTTATGTCCCAATATCAAAACAATATCGGGGCCTTCGGGTAATCTTTTGAAGGTCCTAGGAACTCCATTCGGTAGAAATTATTCACCAAAATAATATTTGTTCAGCTGAGATCTATGTTATTAAAGATTTAACTAAACCAATTTTAGGTCGTCCAGAAATTGTTATGATGAAATTGCTTCAGCTTGCCGATGGGGTAGGACCAAGGTTCATACAAAAGTAAATCCGTGTTGTGCAGAGCAGTATTTCTCTGTCTTTAGTTTTGGAAAAATATCCAGAACTGTTCAGTAGTGTGGGCAATTTCAAAACAGAAATGAAAATTCTGTTGAAAGATGGGGTACAACCATTCGCCCAATCAACTCCAAGGATAGTTCCTATTCCTCTCCTTGAGCCCCTCAAGCAAGAGCTTGAAAGGCTTAAAAAGCTGAAAATAATTGAACCAATTGATGACTATACTCCATGGGTAAGCCCTATAGTAGTTGTAAACAAAAATTCTAAAATAAGACTCTGCGTTGATTATACAAAATTAAATCAAGCTGTCTTAAAAACTTAATAAAGAATCCCAACTTCTCACTACCTTCATTACACCCTTTGGTAGGTACTTCTTCAAAAGGGTACCATTTGGGATTTCATGTGCTCCAAAATATTTTTCCATATTGCTGAATAAGATATTATCTGGTACGGAAGGTGTTATCTCGCATGTGGACGATATGTTGATACATGCTAAGACCTTGTAAGAGCACAATAGTATCTTGTACAAAGTCCTTGACAGAATTAAAGCCGAAGGAATAACTCTAAATAAAGATAAGTGTATTATTTGTGTACAATCTTTGAATTTTCTTGGTCATTCAATATCGAATGAAGGAATTTCTATCGATCCGTCCAGGATTGAATCCATCTCGAGGTTTCTACAATCGACCAACAAAAATGAACTTTTACAGTTTTTGGGATTAATAAAATTTTCTTGTAGATTTCTACCAAACAGATCCCAAGTTCTAGAACCATTGACATCGTTGTTAAAAAAAATGTTATTTGGGATGTTGCGCAAAAAGATGCCTCTAAAAAAATCAAACATCTATTGCAAAACAGTCCTTGTCTTGCTTACTTTGATCCTGACAAACAAATCGTGGTTTCCTCAGACGCTTCGTCTTATGGTTAAGGTTCATGTTTATACCAACTTTCAAAAGATGGTCAGAAAGAAATTATTGCTTATGCATCTCGCTTACTTTCTGCTACAGAGTGTCGTTATGCTCAAATAGAGCGTGAAGCAGTTGCTATAGCTTGGTCTGCTGATAAGTTTAAAGAGTATATCACAGGTATTCCTATACTATTTGAAATAGACCATAAACCACTTGTCCAGGTATTACAAACAAAACCCTTAGAAGAGTTAACACCAAGACTCCAATGGTTCAGAATCAGGCTAATGCGGTATGACTATCAAATACACTATGTTCCAGGTAAAGATTTGACAGTTGCTGATGCATTATCTAGGAATTTTGCAAAAAATGCAGAAGAACCCAAAGTTGATAAACTCGCTCATGAAGCTGAAGCGCATGTAAAAATGGTTATACAGTCTGTCCAGATCAAACCTCCATTTTTGGAGGAAATCCGGAAAGAACAGGTTCGTGACCCAGTTTGTCAAAAATTGAAACAATTTTCATTGTCAGAGTGGCCTGACAAAAATAAACTGGATGTTGATTTATTGCCTTACTACCAATTCAGATTTGACATAAGTTTTCAAGAAGGCTTTTTGATAAAAAATACCTGGATCATTGTTCCTCAGAGTTTACAGCTGAAATGTATCGAAATCATTCATGTAGGTCACCAAGGTGTTTCCCAGAGAACCTTTTTTGAAGGAAAGTTTCCCAGAACGCCCCTGGCAGAAAATAGCCCTAGATTTGGGAAAATGTAATGGTATCTGGTACCTAGTTGTTACAGATTATTTTTCCAGATTTTTCGAAATAAACTAAACAAAATGACCGAGTCCATCATCATTATCAAACTGAAGCAATTATTCAGTCGTTATGGTATTCCTGATCAAATTCGATCGGATAATGGTCCTCAATTTCAGAATTTCGGGACTTTTCACGAAAATATGACTTTTATTTTAAAACTAGTAGTCCAAAATACACGGCTTCAAATGGGGAAGTAGAATCTGCAGTGAAAATAGCAAAAACATTGATCAAAAAGAATCCTAAAGATCTTGATCTTGCTTTGCTCTCTTATCGTACTACACCCCTTGCATGTGGACTCAGTCCCGCTGAACTCTTAATGAATCGAAAGCTAAGGTCTCACTTGCCGGTTTTACCAAGTATTCTGAATAAATCTGTCAATTCAGATATCATTTGTGAAAAAGATAATGTGGCAAAGGAGTAATTAGCTTCTAGATACAATAAGCGACATAGAACTAGAGAATTGTCAAAGTTGTCTATTGGAGACAGTGTTTGGGTAACTGACATAAGACAATACGGCAAAGTTGTAGCTATTTTAGAACAACCTAGATCCTATATGATCGAAACTAGTTTCGGAAAATATAGAAGAAATAGGTGGCATCTCATTCCAGCCCTTTATTATAACTCAAATGTTCATATTCAAACACCGACTCCTACCTTAGAATAGGATTGTGATTTTTCCCCACAAAAAACAAGTAATGAGAATGAAAGTGAATTATGAAAAATCGGTAAATGTAGAAAGTGGGACTGAACCAAGTACCACGCCTTGTGAAAATCATTCTGTGCCAATTCGTAGGTCCTCTAGGAACATCAAACCTCCTTCACGTTTTGAAGATTATGCTTTATAAAAAGGCAAAGATGTTCTGTGAGGACTAATAGTTTGTATTTAGTTATAATCGTTCTTTATAGAAGTCACGGAGCAAGCCGTGAAGTGAGTTTTTGGACTGACATGGGTTGTCACAATGACTTCTCTAGTGAATAAAAGTAATCTTGAGATTTGTATTGAATATAAAATAAAGTACTGAGAAAGCTGTCGATACTATACCAAAGACCTGACAAAACAGTTATCTCTAAGTTCGTCGACCCTTCACCTAGATTTTACTGAGGTGATGATAGTCTTGTTTATATTCTGGGAGTGGCGGTGACCCTAATAAATTTTTATAGCTGTCAACCAGCCTGTCTAGTGGGCGGTAATTGCCTCCACGGGTTCTCAATGGAATTGTTATAGGATTCCACTTATTCCCTTACATAGACATATGAACTGAGTGCGTTTCTGCTTTTGTTTTCGATCTTATTCGGTCGGTGCTGGGAATTTATTGCATTTTCCTATATTTCAATTAACTTCAACGTTCTTTGAATGTTTGTTTCAAACGAATCCTATTGTTTTATTTATTTATATATTGTTATAGAACTGAATCATTGTAAAATAACCTATACATATTTTCATCGTAAATCTAGTAAAGATAAAAAATGAATACGGTTGTTGTCCTTATTACCTACACCTATTTTCTAAAATGATTATATACCTTAATTAAACTTTATAGTCTTTCACTTGCTAGATGTCTGGGTCTCCTAGACACCGGGCTCCTAACCATACTCCAGTAGCTGAGTCGTAGAGCGACTGATGAGTCGGCGGGGAATTCCTGGACGTCTCGTTATCACTTCCGGGGTTGGCGTCTCTGGAAGGGTTAGCTCCGGGCGAAATGGCACTGTCGGAACTGGCGCTTGAGCTAGTTTGCGACCGTGACCTTGGAACGTGTGGCCAGGGTGATGGGCTGCGGCTCTTGGGGGATTGTGGATATATCATCATGACTCTCCTTGGTAATTCACTCTGGGAGTCGGCTGCTGGACATGCCTCTGGCGTCCTCCAAAATTCGGCGCCTCTAGAACGGTCCTGGGGAATGGGGTTGGCGTAACGAACGACGGGGGTATGCACCACATACACGGCCATCCTTCTAGCTGCAGGTAGCGTCTGCACGTGATAACTCACACAATATATAATAGGTGGAATCCCAAGTAATACGACGGAGTGGTCCCGTCTTCTAGTAGAGCAACTCTCTCTTGCGTGAGACCGTTCACAGTGTGGAGTAACAACCACCACTTGTCGGAATTCATCTCCATATTTCTGACGAGGTTCATCAGATTTTCCATTTTTCTTTCGTTTGTGTTATCGGGTTTTACTTTTGTTTTTCTAATGGTAATTGGGCGCCGACTAACTCTAAGGATAAAAACAAAAATTTTGATTTTCAAATCTAACAGTGCGTGAACGCCATTCACTTGTTGCTCACTGCTCACTCGAACTATAAAACTCTTCTGTCTGTTGACGACGGCACGACGGGTTGTTAAAAAAGGGTCGTCTACCTGCTCTATGGGGAAGTTAGACAAAACATTCACGCGGCGTTGCCATGGGCAGTGGTGCCGCGGGACATAGAAATACTTTTATTTTCAAGTTCTATACTAAAACCAATAATGATTGAGAGTAGAAGTAAGCCCAGTTGACAGCAAATCGGGGGCGTGCTTATTAATTTTTGAGAGGGTTGAGAATGATAGAGAAATTCTTAGTACAATTAGTTAAAATATTCATACACATTTTTTATTTATTTCATTAAAACTTTGCAATATCGTAATTTACCTAATCGTTGTAGTCATTAGGTGGGCCTTATGAAAACGGAGTGATAATCGTAGTAATTATAATAGGTACCAAATAAATTAACAATATTAATAAAATACACAATATATATATATATATATATATATATATATATATAAACTTTTTTTCACTATTGGGTTGCAGCAATTGATAAGTGAACTCTTTATACCTACTCTCAAGCTTTCGAGTAACTTAAACTCATCGTCAGGGGTACTAGAAAATACAAATTTTTGATAATAGAATATAATGTAAATGTACAAATTTTCGTCTAATCTTCAACCTCAGATTCGTCACGTTTGCTACCGCTATCATCAAATAAGTGAATTATGATTGGTTCAATATTGTGTTCAATACGGTTGTCTACGTCCCACATTTTTCGCTCTTCTTTTAAAACATGCATGCATTTCTCCCAGTCTTCTGCAGAAATAGTTCGAATAGCTTCTTGTAGGTGATGTTGCACGTCCACTAATTTAAATGTTCTGTTTTCTCGCCCTACATATCCTTTTACTTGCGCCCAGATTAATTCTATTGGGTTCAATTCGCAGTGGTATGGTGGTAACCTTAAAACTGTAATCCCACGACTTAACGCCATTTCATCCACTGCGAATTTTTTATATTTGTCTGTGTGTAATTTTGTTAGCTGAAGTAGTTCTGCCTTCAAACTATCTTCAATCAATCAACTTTTTATTGCTTTCAAACCATACAGGTATAGCAAGGAGTTTGACAATGTTACAGATAAGTGAACATAAAAAAAAATTTCTTCGGTTATTTCAGTTTGACATAGTGTTATATTGGATGTTCTTATTAATTAACCATTCTTGAATTGCTGCTTTTTTACATGATTGTTTCGGTAATGGTTCTAAATGTCGACTATGGTATGGGGCATTGTCCATGACGATGACAGACCCAAGTTCCACAAGTTGAATGATGCCTCCAAACCATTTTTCAAACACCTCCGCATTCATCTCTTCATAATAGTCGCCTGTTTCCTTAGATTCAAATATCATTTCACCATTTGGTAAAAATTCACTGTCGCTTCCCTATATGCGTAACTATCAGACGACTACCTTTTCCAGATGGCTGTTTTAACCCAACTGACAAACCTTCAATAAAGGCTTGTCGTGCACTTGTTATATTACCATCCTGCCATACTTTTTTGACCGTATGTCCTTGGTTAACCCATGTCTCGTCCATGAAGTAAAATTTTGTTTTTGAGCTTCGAAATTCGTTGATTTTTCTTAGATAGTTTCTTCTCCATGCTATTATTTCTTGACGTTCAATGAGAATGCTTTTCCTGTCAAATTTTCCGTACGTAAATTTCATTTCGTGTACAAGTTTCCTAAAAGTTTTCTTTACCCATTTTTGGGACCAATTCATGATTGCTAAGTGCCTCCAGAACTGTTTGTAGTGTGGGCAGCTCATTTCTGAAAGAAAAAGAAACTGTGAGTAGTTCTGCGTATACTGGTTTTGGCTTCTTCATCAACTGTGATTTTTTTTCGTCCGCTACTAGTTTTTGGCGTTTGTACGTCCCCATGAATTTCTGCTTCTCTTAGTATTTTGTAAATCGATGATTTTGGTACACCGGTATAATCAGAGCACATATCAACTAATTTATCTTTTGTAATTGTGGAACTTAATGATGTAGAAATGCCCGGTTGGTCATTCGGAAGTACACACGTAGAATTACAGCACAAATGCACAAAGTCATCTTTTGGTGGCTGATGATCTCTTTCAAGACAGTGAAATACTCGCAGTACAATTTGTTTTTCTCTCACTGACCGAGACTCCGACCGTTTTACCTTTTTCGACGTGGAAGGCCCGACCATTGTTGAGCGAAATAAAACTAACAGCTTTCACGTTCGTTGTTCAGCACAGACTGACTTTATTTAGACATAATTCGTAACGTCAGATAACATATCGGTATTACAGTAAACAGTCGGTAACAATAGTAGAAGCTACAAACAATAGATGGTGCTACAGCCACTGAACTCTAATAATTTGGGCTCTATTAAACTAACACTCCCACTAGCACACATTATTCAAAGAGAACAAAAAAACAACTTAGAACAAAAATAGTAAAAAAATATCATTGATTTATTTCAACAATTCCAAGTTTATCCAAGAATTTATGATGCTTTTGAGAATTTAGGCCTTTTGTCAACATGTCAGCGGGCATATCAGCTGTCTGTAGATACTTTAAAGAAATCAATTTATCGGCCACAGCCTCTCTGACAAAATGATAACGTACATCTATATGCTTCGATCGTTTATGCAATGTGGGATTTGCGGCCAGCTTTTGCGCACTCTGATTGTCATTAAAAATAATTATAGAGTTACAATTTAAAGTTAATTCACTGAGCAATTTTTTTAAATATATGGCTTCCTTTGAGGCATCAGATATAGCCATATACTCCGCTTCGGTGCTACTTAATGCAACAGTTTTTTGTTTTCTACTCTCCCACGAAACAGTAGAACCGGAAAGTGTAAAACAAAAACCTGTGTATGACTTTCTATCCAAAGAATTACTACCCCAATCTGCATCAGCAAAACCTGTCAGCTCTGGGCCAATTTTACTGAATTTTAAACCATATGACTTTGTACATTGTAAATATTTCAATAAACGTTTTGCTTGCTTCCAGTGTGTTTCATTAAAACAATTATTGAACTGGCTGAGATAGCTAACTGAAAAAGCTATGTCTGGCCTAGTCAGGATCGCCAAATACATTAAGCTACCTATAAGCTGTTGATATGGGAATTTTACCTCACAATTTTCATCTCTAGATAGGTTTACATTTGTTTCAATTGGTGTACCCACTTCCTTACAATGAAACATGTTGAACTTTTTCAATATTTGACCTACATATTGCTCCTGATCTAAGAAAATTTCATTTTTCATTTTATTTACACTAACTCTCATTCCCAAACAATTTCTTATCTGCCCTAAATCTTTTATCTTAAATTTAGATGCTAATTCACACTTCAAAGAATTTGTTTCTGTCTTAGAATTAGAAAAAATGAAAAAATCATCAACATAAAGCGCTATTACGGTCATGAAGCCATTCTCATGTTTTATAAAGAGGCAAGGTTCGTATTCAGATTTTTTGTAATTCAACTCATCTAATACAACTTCTACCTTTTTATACAAAACTCGTGAGGACTGCTTCAAACCGTATATAGCTCGCTTCAATTGTAAAACTTTATTTTGTTGATTAGAAACAACAAAACCCTCAGGCTGTTTCATAAAAACGTTTTCCCTCAGTTCTCCATTCAAGAATGCAGTTGTAACATCTAAATGTATAATATTCAAATCTAATTGCACAGATAAAGCTATTAATAACCTTAAAGTTGAATGTCGGATAACTGGGGAAAAGGTTTCCTCAAAATCAATACCATATCTTTGTGTAAAACCTTTGGCGACAAGCCTTGCCCTATAGGTTACATTGTTATCACTATCTACCTTTTTTCGGAACACCCACTTGCACTCAACAACACTACCACCTTCTGGAAGATCCACCAACTCCCATGCTGCATTTTCTTCAAAAGATTGCAACTCTTTCGATATGGCTTCTTGCCATCTCTCTCCATCTGGTCGTGATAAGGCATCTTGAAAGGACACAGGGTTTTCTAGATCTGGATTTTCTTCCAAACACAGGTAGGTAACGTAATCGTCAAAACGTTTGGGCTTGGGAGGTCTTCCGGATTTCCTTATGTTTTCAGGAAGCTCCGTCTCAGTTACTGGTAAGTATTCACTGCTTTCTGGTAAGTATTCATCAATTTCTGTTTGACTGTCTTCAAAATTAAATGAATTTTCAGTAATACTTTCAGATTTTTCAGAATCTCCCACTGAAACAGAATTTTCTTCGTTTTCGAAGTTGGATGGTATGCTTACTTGAATTTGTTTAGCCTTTTCTGAGTTTTCCATCACAATAACATCCCTACTGGTAGTAACCACCTTTGTAACAGGGTTATATACTCTGTAGCCTTTTGTGGTTTCGCTATAGCTAACTAAAATCTGTTTCATAGCCTTCTTATCCCACTTTAATCGTCTTTGTTTCGGGATATGAACCATAACACAGCTACCAAAAATCCTAAGGTTGCTCACATCTGGCTTTCTTTTATGCCATATCTCGTAGGGTGTTTTCTGGATTCCTGAAGCAATACTTCTATTTCTCAAATAGACTGCAGTATGAACTGCTTCTGCCCAGAAGATTTTCTCTAAACCAGCATCAAATAGTAAGCATTTTGCCTTCTCCACCACGGTTCTATTCATTCGCTCACACATGCCGTTTTGCTCTGGTGTGTAAGCATTTGTTCTCTGGTGTATTATCCCATGTTTATTCAAGAAATTTTCAATGTCATTTCCACAGAATTCGCCTCCTTGATCAGATCTTATTTTCTTGATTTTTAAATCTGTCTGAGTTTCAACCAGTACTTTAAAATCTTTAAGACAATTCAGCACTTCATCTTTCGTTTTCAAGAAGTATACGAAGGACATCCGACTGAAGTCATCTTCAAACAGGAGAAAGTATTTGGAAGCACCTAATGATAGTGTCTCCATTGGCCCACAAACATCTGCATGGATGAGCTCCAATAATTTGTTGGCTCTACTCCCTTTATGTTGGAAAGGTAATCTACTTTGCTTTGCTTCACAGCAGACTTCGCAATTGTCCTTTTTGGATTTGAATGTTCCACTAAAGTTCAGGCCATCCACTAAATTATTATTATTCATTTCATTCAAATACTTGCTGTTAATGTGGCCAAAGCGTCGATGCCAAATATCTCTACTTTCTACTGATAATCCTGCGAACAACTCTTGGCTTTTCTTGATATTCAATTTGTATACACCTTGATGTAAATTGGCTGAACCAACAAGCTCCCTGTTGGTATTGTAGATATTACAACGTTCAGCTTCGAATTTAACCACATTGCCATTTTTAATCAGCTGACTTACACTCAGCAAATTTGTGGTCAACTCTGGAACACAGAGTACATTTTTTACAATGATTGGAATACTGCTGTCATTCACGACCGTTTCAATCTGTACGTCACCACAGCTTTTGGCTCGTACTACAGTCTTATTGGCTACCATAATTTCTTGTACGTTTGAGGTACATTCGTTTTGTAACCACTCTTTATTTGCAGTCAAGTGGACACTGGCTCCCGAGTCCACATACCAATCTGATTTATTGAAGTCTCCGCTGAGGAACACGGCACTAAATGCATTCAAAGTCTTTTCAGACTTTTCAGATGATTTTTCCGCTTTCTCCGAGTACTTATTTGGACATCTGTTCTGAAAATGGCCGACTTGTTTACATTTAAAACATTTAATGTCTTTCCTGACGTTTGCACTAGCGCTGGCAGTGCTGCCAACATTGCGTTTGTTCTGTCCGTAACATTTCTTACCGACGAACGCACTTCCAGTGTTACCAACATCTCCAGACATATCTAGTAACTTTTGCTTGATGGAGTCTGTTGACACTTTCATACCTGAATGTTCTATCGCCATTATCATTGGGCCGAATTTTTCAGGTAATCCCGCTAATAATAACGATCCGATCCACTCGTCGTCGATGTTAAAACCCGTACCGCGCAACTTTTGTCCTATTTCTACTATCTGGTGCACATAACTTTGCATAGAATCACAGTTATCCAAACGCGTAGAAATCAATGTCCGCAACAGGGCTATTTTTCTGGTGTATCCATTGTCATCGAACAAGTCTTTCAGTTTTTTCCACAAGTTTTTGGCGGTTTCAGCTTCTTTAATGTGTATATACAAAGATGGATCAATAGTTAAGATGATCTTGGCTTTTGCTTTTGCATCATCCTCCTGGCCATCCTCGGAGATGCACTTCGAAAGTCCCTCTAGCACGAGGACGTTTTCCACGGCAAACACCCAGTCTCCATAGTTTTCACGTCCCTTTAACTTAGGAATGTTAACTATATAATTCGCAGCCATTCTTGTGCAACGATACGTACTCGATAACACTTATTTCGACTTAGGACTCCGCAGGGCTACGCCAAAGCTTGGCCTGGGCCCATAACCTGTTGAGCGAAATAAAACTAACAGCTTTCACGTTCGTTGTTCAGCACAGACTGACTTTATTTAGACATAATTCGTAACGTCAGATAACATATCGGTATTACAGTAAACAGTCGGTAACAATAGTAGAAGCTACAAACAATAGATGGTGCTACAGCCACTGAACTCTAATAATTTGGGCTCTATTAAACTAACAACCATGTCTCCCATTTTTTGAGTAGTTTGAGAACGGTGTAGAAATATAATTATGTAACGCCTAAACACTTATTAGCACTATTATTTTCACCAATTGTTATCACAACACGTCGATTGCTGACTAACTTAACTGTAAAACGTACAATTCACGCCGTATAATTCCCAAACCAATGATACGCTCATGGCTGCAAGTACATTAGTGAGGACTGCAACGATGAGATGGAAGTTACGGTAAAATGACAAAGACAGAAATATTGTTGCGTACAGCGTTGCCACTAGTTGTAATAAATATCTACCACTATAGAGAAAATAATGAATTTTAACTGATCAGTAATCAGGAAATGTATAAGTATTACTCATTACAAGCTCATTACTGATTTTTGTCATGAATAATACCTTTTAATCGTACTAGTATTGTGTATTATCTATAATTTGCCACAACCTACAACTCTACTGCTTACTATATTTTGATTCTGTTATAAACTGGTAACGTAAAATTTAGATATGACAACGCGCTTTACTCTCAATCATTATTGGTTTTACTATAATTCATTTTCCTCTCGGTATATTCTGAATTTCAATACAAAAATTTCACTATCCGTTCTACTCGCGAAACTCACTCAGAATGAGTTCAATTATGGGCACTAATATATATATATATATATATATATATATATATATATATATATATATATATATATATATATATATACCTACTCACGAAAATGTTTACTAATTTGCCCGAATTCGGTTATTCAAAACTGGTCCCGAGGGTTATTATATTTTTCTTACTTGACAGTTTGCTTAGTAATGAAATTGAGTTACAGAAAGGGTCCGAGCCTTAGTTATTTTCTTTTCTTGAGCGCGCACTAGTATTTGTTTATAATTTAACTTTTATAAGTGTCTCGGCACTTTTTATTTTTTCCACGTCGCATTACATTGTCTTTACTTAGCTGAGTTTTGCTTTTTCTACTTACATTGGTCAATCTCATGCCTCATGTTCAATAATATTTCTTCATTCAAGTGCTTATCTGTTCAAATTTCCATGTAGGTACTCCTAAATGGGTTATGGCTCACTGATCGTAATTCGTCCGCTAGCTCGCTGAATGAAACGGTTGTTTCATGTGGCTGGTCGGCGTTCGGAATTTGTGGATTTATATCGAAAGCTTTGGGGTTTCAGTAAGTTGCGTTGGGATATCTCCTGTATTTTCCTTAACTTTCGTTTTTTTTCATTGTTTTTCGTGCAGAAGGAACATATGCCACGAACAGCCTTTTATTTTATAAATAGCCATTGCCTTTATGAATGTTTCAATTAATTGCGTCAAATTTCCACAAAAATTTTGGAGAACGTTTAAAAAGGCTCAAGATGAACAAAAAAATAGAAAATTTGGCGCGGAAACCATGAACAAGTAATTTTTTCGAAAAGAAAATGTTTATAAGCACTCAATCCAGATTCCGAAATTCTACTCTGAACTGTTATTTTGTCAGTGTACATACCCGATTTTTCGATAGAACATTATTCACACACACCATTCTTTGAATTTATTAAGAAAATGTGCCCATATATCCTCCAAGTGAAGATTTTTATTTTATTTTAAGGTGGTGAGAAACAGACAAAGCAATATAGTTTATAGTTTGTACCGTCATTTTGACAGCACTAGACTGTTTCGAATCTCAAACAACGTTGCCAAATTGAAAAATCAAGTACTTATATTTAATGTAGCCAAAACTACTAAACTCGCGTAAAACGTGATACTTTTATTGAATCTATCCCAACCAAACCTAACTAACTTTGCGAAAAACAAATGTTTTATTAAATCGATCTCAACCAAACCTGACTTAACCTAACACATTTATTGTGGACCTATCAACAAGAAGGATGGATTTTACAAAAGTTGAATCATTCGGGTATGTTCGGAGACTGTGGGTAGAACGAAATGTGGGTGCAACAACATGCTCCCAACCAAACCTAACTAACCTGACCCAACGTAACAACCTAACATATTCATCGTGGACCTATCGACAAGGATAAATTTTGTAAAAGTTGAATCATTCGGGTATGTTCGGAGACTGTGTGTAGAATCAGTCGTATAATCCTTTTTTGATTAATGAATAAGTACACGGCTACAAAAACTTTCTCGGAAAAACGTTTAAAAAAAAATTTCATGAAATGTATACTAATCATAAAGAGGTAGATTCCATTGATTGGAATTTAGAACCAACACCACGAAAGATCAATAAATGAACTGTACGAATCATTCAAATATGAAATTGTTGAATATAATTCATAATCTGACAACGTCGCTCCAATTCAATCGAAGCCGAAATTAATACAGCTAGTTGTCATTCGGGTGAAATTTCTTGCAGAAAAATATGTTTTCTTACAGAAAATGGTAAGTAAAGTGACAAATCAAAAGTGATTTTTTCGTTATATAACCTAAAATTTCACCCTTTTTTCCTTTTGAAAAGGAACTTGCTGTGGTTTCCGCGCCGAACTTTTGTACTTTTCATTCATTTTTAGATATTCTGATTTCTGAAGCCCCCCTAACAATTTTATCGGAATCCGAGGCAATCCAGCATTCTGAAACTTTACCCAAATTTCAATACACCGCGGGCATGTGACGTCACAAGACAACTGTCAATCAGCCTGCTGGACAAACAAACCCTACTTCCATAAGCAACAATGGTAATTTAATGAGATTATTATCGTAATTATAAAGAAATTACGGGTTTACCCTAATTTTGGGTATACCCTTAGTGTACCTGACATATATAAATGTATAAATTTTGCAATCTATATTCATTATTCTTGCTGCTTGCAAGGAAATTGTATGTGAAATGGCTGATAAAAGTGATTAATTCAACACCTTGTCTATGGATATCCAGAAGAGATATTTAGAAAAACTGAAGGAAAGTAAGGGATGTGATCCTTATTTATTGAAATTTGGGGATTGTAGTAATGCTGTGAAATACTTTCCTAAAGTGACATGTTGTACGACATTATAAACTATTTTGTATATGAGAGTGCATGCACAGAAGACTTCAAGACTATAAAAGTTTAGAATCATGTAATATGTTTATATCTAAATGGATTAGAAGGATTGGAATGAAGCTTGTGAAAAATATACTGAAAATGTACTTTTATAAATAATAATTTTGAAAGAACAGATTTAGGATATGTTATATAAGGCTCTACAAAATTATAAACCACAACCATCCTTTCATATGGGAATCCTGTACATAGGTGTTCACCAGAGTTTTGTGCATGTTCCACTTCTTCAACTGGTTAATTTATATCATTCATAGTTTGATTTTGCTCATCAATAATATTCAAGTTTTGAACAGCTGGATCACTCACACAAAGAATCATCATCAATTTTATCCATATCAACTGGAATATTTGCGATGTCATTTTTATCATGCTGCTCCATACGATACAATCTCTGAATGCTTTGAACTGCATTGATATTTGTTTTGTAGCCAAGTAATTGATTCGGTACCCAGTCTATATTGTCAACATCTTTGAGTGCACTTGGCTTGTCTGAAATGAAAAAATAAAATAAAATTGTTTCCTAGATTCTTTGAAAATATCTCTTACAAAATGTTTTGAATACACCGTTGCCCATTTCAACTCATAAGAAGTTAAATCTGCTCTTCTAGTTGCCTGAATCCACAATTCACATCTCTTTTCAGCAAGAGGATTGATCTTTTTTCTATATTGTCGAAAATAGAAGGGAATCGATGGAATGAAACATTATGTCTGCCGCTATTACTTCCACATTTCACAATCGCAGAAAATTGAGCCTTTATTGAGAAACAAGATTTTAAAATATGACATAAACACACACTCAGCATAGGTAAATCAGATTTGTATGTCCAGCAGGCTGGATTGACAACTGTCATTTACTGCCCGCGGTGTATACTCTGAAACAGAAATGCAATCCTAGAAATCCACTAGTATGAAATCACCGATAAATAGAAACCATCCATATAATTTTTTGGTAATTATCCGTTAAGCGGGCTCCATCGTGAAATTAAAAAAATTTTGGTGGAACTTACGTATTTCGGTCTCCTGAACAAAAAAGTCTCATAGAGTTTTTGGGGCTCGCAACTAGTTTCGGAGATACGGCCCCCCAAAGACAAGAAATCGGGGTTTTACGCCCATGTTTGTTTCTCAGCCAATTCCGCTCGAAATTCCTCCTTCTCTTTATCAGCACAATATACTCATTCTATATATCCTTCTTCATCACTTTCCAACAGAATTATAAGCATTTTTCCATTTTTCACAACAAAACTCTAAAAGGTAAATCGTCATAGAAATTCGAGGTTAGCAAAACAACAGAACGCGCGATGCTTATAATTCTATTGGAAAGTGATGAAGGAGGTGGTATAGAATGTGTATATTGTGCTGATAGAAAGAAGGATGAATTTCGAGCGGAATTGGCTGAATAAACAAACATAAATGTCAACACTGAAAACCCCGATTTCCTGTCTTTGGGGGGCTGTATCTCCGAAACTAGTTGCGAGCCCCAAAAACTTTATTACACTTTTTTGTTCGGGAGGCCGAAATACGTAAGTTCCACCAAAATTTTTTTAATTTCACGATGGAGCCCGCTTAACGGATAATTACCAATTTTTTGATTGTTTAATCAGCCATTTTTTCTGATTCCTCTTGGTCAAATAAATTAATAGCGGAAAATCCTTCGCTTTCAACTTCCTTTCCGACAATTTTTCGAATTATAATGTTTTGTATCGCCTTCCTTTCTAATCCGAATATCAATGACTCTTGAGCTTTCGTGATTTCCGTATCTAAATAAATTCCTCCTGAGCCGAGTTTTTGTATGGTCTGAAAATTGATATGACCCTCCATATCAGCTTTTAATTGTATTGGTGGCTGAGCAATCAACGGAAATGGGTCCATACCTATCCATTTATTGTCGATAAAAAATAAAGGTGGGATAATTGAATTACATTCGGTTTCTTGCGCATGAACTTGCAGTATTCTCGTGATTGGTGACATGAAATAAGATTTGTTGTAAGCTGTTACAGGGTGTTCTACATAACATTTATTTGTTCTCCTTATTTCAACATTTATGGGACTACAAGCCATGACATATAGTACTTCTCCATTTATTTTCCCTATAAATCCCAGTTTCTGTTGTAGAAGGGTAGCTACTGCATTCGGAAAAAATGGGGCCATTGCTAGACGATTTTTTAATATTTCTCGTTTTAATAGGCACCTTCGGTAGACAGTCTCTGAATGTAATTCATCTAAATTCCGTTTGAAAGATTGCTCCGCATATAAAAATTTTGTGTTGACATACGTCACTATGTCAGCTTCTCCACTGACTCCGTGATCTTTCCATTTGGACAGGGTTTGCATTTCAATGCTAAAATACGGGGATGCTCGGTAGTGTACATCATTTTATCGCATATTGGCTCGCTAGTGGTTATTTGCAACGCAAATATTTTTGTACGGTCTTCTATTACCAAGAAATTATTACCGCTTTGTTTTTTGGTGACAATCGTAGCTTGACCTTCGTATAGTAATCAAAGAAGCTGACATTCATTGTAATTCAGTGATTCCCAGACAGTTTCTCCTATTATTGGATCTAGACAATATCTTTCCAAGTAATTACACGTAACACCGTCTTGTAAAATAATCTCATTCGTTTCCAAACGGGTTGTAGCGGAATAATCTCGTAACATTATTTTTACATTAGCAATTACAACTACATTATTCCATTCTTCTCCTCTGAAATTGTAAGTCATGCCTTGACAGGTTCCATCTTCATTTAATTCTCCTGTTGAAGTAACTGCAACGGAATGAGTACTATTCCTCTCTAATATTATAATTTGATTCGCAAATTCGCGATATTCTAAAAAGTTATGAATATTTTTACATTCTTCTCTACCTATTTGTTCGGCATATTGTAGCAATCCTCCTTTGACTGGGCTACTATGTGACGCATGCTCCGCAATTATAAATTTGCTTTGTAATTTGAAAAAGGCACGTATGGACATGTACTTTTTGAATTCGGGGTCTCTCTAAAATCTGTACATCAATGTTTTGAGTATTATAGCCGGTTGATGGGTCTGGACATTCCGCAACATCCTTCAAAGAGATGGCAGTTATATTTGCTGTCGGATTTCTACAATCGTATGCAAGAAAAGCCGTTCGTCCTGCTCGGATCATTAAGCTGATTGTCACGAAGATTCGGATAGAATCTGTTACCAAAAATTCATCTAAGAACCTTTCTCGTATGTCCATCTATTTATGGTGAGGCGAAACTGCTCAACCATGTTGAAGAAGTTATTTTGTCATAGCGCGCTATTCACGTCTTCTGGCGGATAGATGGCGGGCGTAGTACTGTCTGTTCTTACTCTTCCGTGTCGTTTCTATTCTCGCTGTAGGCGGCGTTGCCGGATTGTACATTTCTGCTTATGTTTTAGGTAATTTTTGATAGTAGAGATTCATTTTGTTTCAAACGAATATATATGATGTGGTTCTTTCATTTCAAATTCGTTTCTTTAAGACCCAGGGATGGTCTTCTACAGATCCACGGGATCTAGTGCTATAGTTGTGCTGGTTTTCTGTTGTCTTGCTGGCGAGTTGATTGTTGATTATCTGAATTTTCACTTTCTTGCTCGTTTAATACCTCATTTTCATCTTCATCAATGCTTTCTTCGTCCTCTGAGCTGGTATTTTCGGAGCTTGAATTACTATCTTCCACATTCTCTGGTATTATTTGTGGTGTTCGTGAGCGAGCGTTTCCTATATCTCTAGCGTCATACAAGTGTCGTTCTTCTGTCTGTCGTTCTTCTTTTTCATTACTTTCTTCATCGCTATCGCTGTTTTCTACGTCTTCGTCCGTGCTTTGATTTTCAACGGTTCCTTTATATCTTTTTAATCTGTTTGCGTGTACTGTCTGCTCTGTTTTTCCACCTATGAGTTTTATGATGAAATTTACCGGACCAAGTCGTTTCATAATTCTGTAAGGTCCAGACCATGATGGGTAAAATTTTCTTGCTAAGATTTTGCCTTTCTTTGCCGGTTCTTTTAAATATACTCTATCTCCAATTCTGAAGTCTTTATTTTTTGCTTTCTTATTATATCTCGAACATTGTTTCTCGGCTGATTTCTCTAACATATCACGGGCCGTTTCGTGAGCTATTTGAAGTCTCTGTGTCATTTCTGTAGCGTAGTTATCGTCAAGGTCGTATTTTACTTGGCCATTTCGTATGGTGAGATGGTGAGGTAGGTCCATATCTAAAAAAAAAATTGTTCGTTCCGTTAACCAGCTGACGAACGTCAACCCTCAGAAGTCGAAACTTGTGCGAGCAATGGATCAACGAGGCCTGACCTTTTAACGTGCGATTACCCAGCACGGTCCACCGAAAAACAGAAAAAATGGGCTTTCCTTCGTGGATCCATGCACGTGATTTCGGTAGGCCATCATAGCAAAGGGTAACATTGACATAGTGGGATAGCATGAGCTTCAAGTCTTTATGAAGGCGTTCTATCATCCCATTGCACTGAGGATGGTACGGAGTTGTACGGAGGTGGGAAATTCCCAAAGTTTTGGAAATTTCGGCGAAAGGTTTGGAGGTAAATTGAGTAGTAGTAGTACTTTATTTAAAATAGGTAAGCCTACTATACAAACATCTCGATTACACATAAAAAAATGTTTACATCACATATATAAAAAAAATCACAAGCAATTGATAATTACATAGGATAAGACAGTAACAGATTTGAAAACCTATAATAATAACACTCAAACAATAATACTAAAATAATGAACAAATAACACTTGCGGCACCAAACGTGCGTATATATCCAAAAATCATAGAGCTTTAATATACTCTGATAATGATGACTTGAAAGAAGATAAAGAAACTGATTGTTTTATATTCATTGGCAGTTTATTGAATTCATTTAACCCTTTGAAAAATAGCGATCTCATGCTCATACTAGAATTTGTTCTGTGAATATGAAAGTCAGTCCTCATTCTTGTGTCATAGGTATGAATTTCATAATTTCTTATTAAAAATTCGTCGAAATAGGAAGGTAGTAGGCCTTTGTTCAATTTATAAATAAAAGTCATACTCATGTAAAATAGACGAGAACTAACTGAAAACCATTGCAGTGTATTCAACATCACTTTAATTGGAGTATATCTATTACACTTCAGTATTAATCTCATTCCTCTATTTTGTAGCTTTTGGAGTTGAGAAATTCGGTTTTGGTTAAACAAGTAAATCATTGTTGCACAATAGTCAAAGTCAGGTTTTATAATAGAATTGTAAATGGTAACTCTGGCAAACATGGACAGCTCTTTTGAAATTCTAGAAAAAAAGTACAGTTTCTTAGATATTTTTCTAATGATATATCCTCCATGACTATTAAATGTTAGATTATTATCGATCATAAATCCCAGATATTTGAATTAATCTACAATTTCTAAAGACGTATTTTCAATCACTGTATCAATCTAATTAACAAGTATATTATCATATTTATATTTAGTTGTAACAATCATTGATTTGGTTTTAGCTACATTTAGTTTAAGTTTATTTGTCTTCAGATATCTTTCAATATTGGCCAATGTGTTGTTAATTTCTATAATAGCTTGGTCTAAATTGTGATTTGCACAATACACCAATGTATCATTGGCAAATGAGCTAATTGAGCAGTTCCCTGCAATTTGATGAATATCATTTATATAAAGAATGAACAGAAGGGGGCCCAAAACGCTGCCTTGAGGTACTCCAATGCTATTACTTAGTGTATTGGAACAACTTGAACCAATTTTTGTTCTCTGACTTCTGTTGTTCAGATAGTTTTCCATCCAATAATAAACAGAACCAGCAACTCCATAATACCTCAGCTTACGTAATGAAATATCTCTATCAATTGTTTCAAATGCACGTTTCAAATCTAGAAAAACTGCAATGACATATTTATTTTCATCTATTTGTTTTTTCCAATTTGATAAAGTATATTGGAGAGCTGTTTCACATGAATAACTCTTCCTGTATCCTGATTGGTGATCACTAAGGATATTATTATTATTCAAATAGTTAATCAGCTGTGCATGAACTGCCAATTCAATTACTTTCTCAAGAGTTGGTAATGTATTTATTGGTCTAAAATTATTTGCTTCTATAGTATTTGAAATTTTCTGTATTGGTATAATGGTGCTAATTTTGAAACTATCTGGAAATATTCCATATTCAAGAGAAGAATTTATAAAATGTAATATAACATGTCCAAGGGTTTCTAATGTTTCTTTCAAGAATCTAGCATTAAGAATTTCAGATTGATTCTTATTGTTGTCCAAAGAGAATATAATTTCACGTAGTTCTCTATAGGTTAGTTTTTGAAAACAATTCAATGTTCTATTTATTTGTATGAGATTTTCCTGTGACCATTGTTCCTCTGCAATTATATTATCAGCAATATCTTGGATACTATTAGCCCAATCAAATAAACTTTTTTCGTAAAATTTCCGCCTACCCGAAAAGTAGCTGTGGGATCCGGTAGACACAGGAGTCCTTATTATCCCCTAAAGTTTGCGCCAGATTCTGTCCGTGCGTTTAGCAACAATTAGCGGTTGAATGCAGGAAAACATTATTTTTTTTTGTTTTTTGCTTATATAATGAAAACTATTGGTCGGATCGAAAAAAAGTTGAATTGAAAATTGTAGATAATTGAAAAATCTATCGATTAGCGTAGGCCCGATTTCGATATTCTGATTTGTTGCCCAACTATTGCGATCGGAATTTGAAAAAAGGCGTTTTTTCCATTACTCTATTAAAAAATGTTGAAATGCATTTGGGGGTTGCGACTGTGAATTTGGAAAGCTTTCAACTAGAAGAAACCACAGTTTCAATTCGGTTGAAAACCAATTTATAGGTTAGCAACAATCTAATTTGTTACTAAAAAAAGTGTCCCACTAGATTGTTATTTCTTGCCCTACGGATAATCGTAGAGCAATGAACGAAACGGTTTTGGATAGTCAAAGAGGTGAACTACAAATTATCGTTTTTGGAAAATCGATTTTTGCAATGTGAAACCTTCAAAAATGGCGTCAAAAACACAACGTTTTTCAAACTAAAAAACAATTAGGAAAAATGGTCGTATCAAAATGCGACAAAATGCATGGGAAAGCTGCTATTTTTCTACGAATTTTGACAACCTTACTTTTGTTCCACGATAATTAGGAGCGAAGATAACACTTTTTATCATTTAGTTTCCCCTCCATTTGTTTATTTATATGAAGCAACGAGACCTCGACTACTGCACAGAGCAAGAGTCATATTATCCATAGGAACCAGCAGAATTTGTTTTCCACAATTATTCATCATATTTATTGATAGGAGCAGTGGAGGTTCTTCCGGGGGCCCTATTCTCGAGAGCCGAATGAATACGCTCGTGATGTTCTATCGCAGTTCATCATACGCATTCCATATCGCTCTACGTTATTCTGAACGATTCGTTCGTCGAACGTGGGGTCTCGAGTGAAATAAACTGATCAGAGCCCAAAAGGACCTCGCTGTCTGTATCTCGGGAACTACTGGACGGATTTTTTTTATTTCTACTAGTGCATCGATATATAAATGAATATCACTATGGCTTGCCCGGATTGTTTTCGGAAATCCCTCAAATCCCAAATAATTCAATTTTCACCCTGGAAATTTAATGAATACATATATTTTTTGGAAGTTTAATAACGTTGTGACATAGGAAGTGAATATTGACGTAGGATAGGATTGTTTCGTAGAAGGATTGAATAAGTAAAATGTATATTGATTTTATTAAAAAAAAATTATTTTACATTTGTAAATATTCACATGTCCTTACTTTACATACATTTGAAGCATTTGTGAACTCCCATTACAATTTTGGTCTCTTATTTGCGATAACATATTCAATTTCGCTCGCATCGCTCTCATGCTCATCACTTTCACTGTCAAGCACACATTCTCCAGATTCATTCGAACTGTAGCTTTTTACCGTAACATTTGTTTCATCAAAAAAGATAGTATGCTCGTCCGAAAATTCTTGATCAATCTTTAGGATTTCAACACATTTTTTTTTCAACCTTCGTGCATGTTTCACCATGACAACAATAACACATACTCGTGCATAGCAGTCCATGTTTTCTACAACCTGAGAATCTTCCATAAAATGTTATTCTTCACAAGTGCTACAGATTGTTCACCCTTTAATAACATGATGCAACAATGCAATCTCCTAATCATCAGAAATGACCTGGATCTCTTAATGACCAGTCAAAAGGATATTAGAGCTTGTATATTTCAATTGTATCTTATAATTGTCTTGTACATGTATTCTCTTTTTCATTTTAATGTGTTGAATACCTAGAACGCTTTTAACACTATTTCTCTGGGAATATCGTTATGACTTCTTTGATAGTAGTATTGTCATTCTCTGGTTAGCACGAGGTAGATTTTAAGTATCCTTACATGTTAGTACTGTAAAATATGTTTGTAAGTGAATCCAAAATAAAATGTAATAAAGTTTGAACATTAGTTATAGAATAGTATCTGAATCATACTACTACCGAAACATTTTTGACCTATAGATGTAATTGAAATTATGTATAATGAATTACCTTACCTTTTAAGGAAATCAAAAAATGGAATATTCTCACGTGAACTTTCACAAGAATCCACACTGCAATAGGTACGGTGAGAAGTCAGCTTAACAATAATACATGTTCAAATCACTACCAAAATAAAAGTTCAAATGGAATGTTTATTTCGCGCACTCAGTATAACCGGCCGGAACGATACAAACTGTTCAATCGAGGACACTCTGTACAGTAGTATTAACATGGAAATCACACTCTTCTGAAAGAAACAAACGAGAATTTCTGGGGGCAGATGCCACCGTATTGGTTCATTTCGTCATTTGCCAAGTATCTGGAATGCCTGATAGGACCTGACTAACCTAACGGAGACAGAATAAACATGTGAATAGATGAATGTTAATGGACAATTTCAGTTACAAGCTGTAAATATTCAAAGAATGATGTTGCACATAAATGGGCCAAAAATCTTAATATTGAGTAACATTCATATATACACATTTGTAAAAATATCAATTGGAAAGGAGATGAGCCGTGCTTTATTCATTTTCGAATGTCAGAGAAAACTTGCGTTCTCCGTCTAAGGTAACATTTGATATCGTATTATCAGAGTGAAATTTGAAATGAACGAATAATTCACTACATTTGCAGCGTAAAAATTGAATTATTTGTGATTTGAGGGATTTCCGAAAACAAACCCGGTAAGCCATAGTGATATTCGATCATATCCCGATGCACTATTGAAAATAAAAAAAAAAGCAGTCCAGTAGTTCCCGAGACACAGACAGCGAGGTCATTTTGGGCTTTGATCAGTTTATTTCACGCAATGCACTCGACGGCTGCTTACCGCTAGATCGCTCTCTCCGGCTTCCCCCTCCACACGGCACGTCGAACGGTCCCGGAAGAACCTCCACTGCTCCTATCAATAAATATGATAAATAATTGTGGAAAACTAATTCTGCTGGTTCCTATGGATAATATGACTCTTGCTCTGTGCAGTAGTCGAGGTCTCGTTGCTTCATATAAATAAACAAATGGAGGGGAAACTAAATGATAAAAAGTGTTATCTTCGCTCCTAATTATCGTGTAACAAAAGTAAGGTTGTCAAAATTCGTAGAATTCTTAGAATAGCAGCTTTCCCATGCATTTTGTCGCATTTTGATACGACCATTTTTTCCTAATTGTTTTTTAGTTTGAAAAACGTTATTTTCTTGACGCCATTTTTAAAGCTATCACATTGAAAAAATCGATTTTCCAAAAACGACAATTTGTAGTTCAACTCTTTGACTATCCAAAAACGTTTCGTTCATTGCTCTACGATTATCCGTAGGGCAAGAAATAACAATCTCGTGGTTCACTTTTTTTAGTAACAAATTAGATTGTTGCTACCTATCAATTGTTTTTCAACCAAATTGAAACTGTGGTTTCTACTAGTTGAAAGCTTCCCAAATTCACAGTTACAACCCCCAAATGCATTTCAACATTTTTTAAGAGAGTAATGAAAAAAACGCCTTTTTTCGAATTCCGAGAGCAATAGTAAGGCAACAAATTAGAATATCGACATCGGGCCAACGCTAATCGATAGATTTTTCAATTATCTACAACTTTCAATTCATTTTTTTTTGATCCGACCAATAGTTTTCATTATACAAGCAAAAAACAAACAAAAATAATGTTTTCCGGCATTCAACCGCTAATTGTTGCTAAACGCACGGACAGAATCTGGCGCAAACTCTAGAGGATAATAAGGACACATGTGTCTGCCGGAATCTACAGCTACTTTTCGGGTAGGCGAAAATCGTCATTTTGGGCTCTTGAACAGTTAATTTGATTGGATTAATCTACAAAAAAAATATTGAAGTTGTTAGCTATATCTACTTCATTTCTATATATTCTTGTTTCACCATTTTCCAAAAATTCAATTTTGTTGAAATTATGAGGGGCATTAGGTTTGACAATCGATTTCAGAGTTCTCCACATTTGCTTTGAATTACCTTTGTTCAAGTCAATTTTCTGTTCATAGTATTCAGATTTTTTAGCTTTGAGCATATTAACATACTGATTTCGATTTGCCTTATATACTTGCCATTTTTCTTCTTTTTGAGCATCATTACATTTTTTGAAATTTTTATATGCCATATCTCTGTCTTTAGCTTTCCTTTTCAACTCATTATCATAGTATGGTACATCATTTGATTTTAATGTTCTAGTATAGCTTGGAGCAACTCGATTTACAATGTCATATACTTTTTCAAAAATATCTTCCAAAATGATATTAACGTTTACACAAACTAATAACCAATTACAAGACAAGAGTTTCATATTGATGGATAACATATTTTCTTTGCACATATTTCTAACTTCTTGAATTCTCTCAGGAACATTCGGCCTTGTATTAAATATACTAACGGAAATGGTGGAATGATCAGAAATTTTAGGACTATCATTAACTTTTACAGTAATATTATCACAATTTGTTATAACATAATCAATTAAAGTTCTACTGACATTTGTGATTCGAGTATAATCTTCAACCATTTGATCCACACCATACATGTTAAACAAGTGCTGAATTTTTTTCGTGTAGAAATTGTTAACATTTTTGAAGTCTATGTTTATATCACCTACTAAGACAGTTTTTTTGTGATGAAAATAATTTTCTAATATATCTTCCATTTTTTCAATGAACAATGAATGACTTGCATTTGGTGAGTGGTAAATACCTCCAATGGTCCATTTTTCGTATTCAATTGAAATTTCTATAAAAGTAGTTGACATCTACTGATGACATACTTTTCATCACTTTGTATTCAATGCCCTGCTTAATATAAATTGAAACTCCTCCTGTATATCTACTGCTGCTGTAACATCTAACAAAATTATACTGCATTACAGTGAGTTCAGAATCTAAAATATCCTGAGTGGTTCTAGATTCACTTAAAACTATGATTGTTGGGCGGTAGCAAATTATTTGGGCTAAAATTTCGTCTTTGTTTGCAAGAAAACTCTGAATGTTAACATAAATGATGTCTTGATTGAAATTTATAAAAGAAGATTTCTGAATATTAGGCATTACTGGTTTTTTTCTTTTTGGACAATGGTTGGTACTCCATTAATATATCTTATTGTTTTATCCAGGTCACCTTCTTCTACAAGTTTACTTAGTCTACTTTTCACACTCTGGTAGTATTCACGTTGAGTTTTGGTCTGATCTCCGAAGATAATTACTCTGTTTGCACTTATTTTATTTTTCAGTACTTGCTTAGCTAATTCTAAGTTGGAAAATATTATTTTCAGAGGACGATTTTTACCAGTAGTGAATTCCTCCTGTATATTCAGCACAATAACATTTCTTGCCCGATTTCTCATTTCTTCAAGTTCAGAGATGATATTCTCAAAATTCGTAATTCCATCCTCCATCTTTCCACCAGTTGAATTTTGGTTTTCAACTTTTTCCTCTAACTTGCTCACTTGACTTTCTAAGAGTTCCACTTTCTTCATCAGAATGGGGAGCAATTTGAAACCTTGTTCACATTTATCACAAAGATATATTAAACGTCTTCTCTTCAGCGGTATGCATCTTAATTCAGAACTCGAGAGACCAGAACATTTTTCACAAAAATTATGTTTGCAGCCATCACAACATATTCCACTTTCCGTAGAATCGCCACAAGACTCGCAAACATTCATTTTTCGATATTCAGATCCCTTCAGAATAATATTTTTGCTCCTGCATTGGCAAGGAAAAAAAGAAATAGGTTTCGTTGATTAAATCTTAGGAGCAAAAAACGGTCTCTGATAGACTGGTACTGATTGTCTTTGGTGGATTATTTCAAACTATCAAATTCATTCATATATGAAATGAATTTTTTTTTTCAAAATTTGGTCAAACTCTTCACAGAACCATACACTCCTACTTCAACAATTTTTGAAATTTTACGTTAGGTATTTTCACTAGAAAAGGAACACTTTTGTAGAGCACCACAAACACACCAGCCAACAAATACTGACTACCCATGTCGATTCATAGTTGCCTTGGAACGCCGTGTCTGGTTATGACTTCCGTCACAAAAGCTTTAGCCACGGTGGTCGCTGTGATATCTGATATTGCTATACACTCGGGATATCGGGTTAGGCAATCCATGACAGTTAGTATATATTTATTTCCGTTTCTGGTACGATTCAGAGGTCCAACTATGTCCATGGAAATTCTTCCAAATACTGAGTATGTTACTGGTAGTTTTTGTAACTCTGCTGGAGGTAGGAATAGGTTATGATATCTTGCTTCATTCCTCTTCAGTAGAAATCTCTCGAAATTAGTTCCATTAGCCGACGCTGACCGTTGTGAGCAGATGAAGGTGCATCATGATATATCTGGAGGATATCTTTTATCATAACTTTAGGTGCACATATCTTATCGTGTCTTTCGTTTTCCTTTCTTTTCAAGCGCAGAACACCATCATCACTGATATAGTAACGCTCATCATCTTGAACTATTTGCGGTATGAGTTGACTCAGAATATTATCATTTTCTTGCACTTTTTAAATTTCCTCCGTTGTCCATATTACTGTCGTTAGAGGGGTACTTTGCAGAGGGTCATTTTGTGTTTTTACTAGAGCTATGGTCTGTCCTTGGGTTTGAACTGGTTCTTCATCATTTCTTGAGCGGGTTAAAGCATCTGCATTGGTGTTCTTTTTTCCGGGTCTGTACTTAACATTGAAACTATATTCCATAGGGCTATGGACCATTTCGCTAACCTTGAATTGGGGTCTTTTATGGTCAATAAGTAAACGAGGGGTCGGTGATCCGTGTACACCGTGGAATGGCTTCCTACCAAGTACCAGCGGTATTTTTTAATATTCCAAACAACAGCGAGGCATTCGCGTTCTATAGTTGAATATCTCCGCTCTGCTTCATTCAGTGATCTGCTACTGTAACAAATGGGTAATTCGTGGCCGTTGTATTCTTGGCTGAGTATGGTTCCGCTAGCATCAGTCGTCGAGATGAATGGTCTTTGGAAATTCGGATACTTGAGAATGGGTGGAGTTAGGGGAATATTTTTGAGATGTTGAAAAGCCTGTTCCTGGGGTCACTCCAATTAAATTTTTCGTTCTATTTTGTAAGCTTAGTTAATGGCTGTGCAACTTCTGAGAACTTCGATACGAATTTTCTGTAAAACCCGCAGAGTCCGAGAAAAGCTCTATTTTCTTTCACGTTTTGTGGTACTGGGTAATTTCGGATAGTCTCTGTTTTCTCTGGATCTGTCTGACATCCATCTCCCGAAATTATGTGCCCTAGACATTTTGTTTCCTTTTGCATGAAGTGGCATTTCGTGGGTTTTAGCTTTCGATTGGCAGCTCTTAATCGATGAAATACATTTTTCAGTCTTTTCAAATGTTCGTCAATGTCTTCCCCACTGAAGACTATGATATCGTCTAGATACACGAGACACTCAGAACCTGTCAATTTTGACAGAACTGCATAAATGAACCTTTGCCAAGTGCTAGGGGCATTAGAAAGACCAAAAGGTAAACGCAAATACTCGTAGTGCCCGACGGGTGTGGAAAATGCACTTTTCTCGATGTCTCTTTCATCCAACTCGATTTGGTGGTAACCACTTGCTAAGTCCAATACGCTGAATACACCATTCCCCGTAAGTTGATCTATCATGTCTTGCAGGTGTGGCAAGGGAAAGAAATCTGTCTTGGTTATGGCGTTCAGGCTGCGATAGTCAATACAAAGTCTAAACTGAGGTTCCTCTCCTGGATGCGCTTTCTTTTCGACTAAGATGGCTGGAAATGACCAAGGTGATTTCGACTCTCTTATTATTCCGTTGTCTAATAAGTCTTGTATTTCTTTTTTCATGATTTCTTGCCTCTGATGAGGAATCCGATAAGGTCGTCGTGCGTTAGGAGGAACATCTTCTGTAATGATACTATGCTTTATTTCACTCGTACAAGTGAGCTTCTGGTTGGGAGCTTTGAATACGTCCATATATTCTTTCACAAGTTTTTTCAACTTGGTTTCTTTCTCTGTCACAGGATGACCCAAGTGCAATTGTTGTAAAATTGTTTGCTCTTCTGGAATACTTATATTTCTCATTTCTTTAATGTTCTCACTAGTCCTTTCTTTCTCCTGTAACACTCTCGATCAGCTGGGTAGTGGGTTTGCACATTGACAAATAGACTGAACTGGAGCCACTCAAAATTCCTTTATTTCGTGCTTGCGGAATAAGCAGAACAAAATGCAAGACAATTCACGTTAATTCACATCACTTAAATGCTAAAATATATTCCTAGCTATTCAGCACAATACCACTCTTTTTGTCTACCTGACGAAACTGACTCCCCTTTCAACTGTCTCCCTCTAGCGAGCGTTAACAATATTTTACGATCTATCGACCAATCAAGGGGTCGATCGAATTCGCAGTCGAACTATATCACGTGGTTGCCACCTATTTCTAGAAGTCTTTAGGCAATCACTTTTAGGACACTACACTACCCCCCTATTTAATGCAACATGGATAATGAGGCATTATATACCCCCTTATAAAACTATAAACTAACATACCTAATCCCTGCAAAGACGTCCCATTAACATATTGTCGGAACCTGCTTAAAAACCTTCAAATTCACAATATTTTGTATACTATGTATTGTACCCTCCTCATTACAAATCTCATAAGAATTAGGCGCTACAACTCGACCAACATAATAAGGGGCTTCATACAATGCAAACAATTTTCGTATTTTTTTCTCGTCAGCTGAGGATTGTGCATGAGTCCTCACTAAGACGGGGTCCCCTACTTTAAGAACAACAGGTTTAACTGTTTCATTATGCTTTTTTTGTCTCTTATATGCTTTATTTTTGATTCGTGACGCAGCGAGCGTCCATATTTTAACTAATGGAGGCGGTTCGATTACGGGTTCTTCAGGAAATGATATTATTTCACATATATTATTAGGTTCGAGGACTCCAAATTGTAAGAAATTAGGGGCATAGCCTGTTGATTCGTGGATGACATTATTTAAACAATGTTCAATATCTTTGATAACGTATGCCCAACGAGTATGCTTTTGAGAACAAAATGCCCGTAATAACCTACCGATTTCCCTATTTAGTCGCTCAGTTGAGTTGCCTTGCGGAAAGTAAAAACTTGTATGTTTAACAATAACGCCATATTCTGTTAATGTGTCTGTCCACTTATGAGACCATTTCAAAATACATTTTCTTTCTGAAGTAGGGACTTCCAATGAACCCTGAAGTACCGCCATTTTCTTCGCGAAATTTTCATCAGCTAATTGATCTGAGGCGATAGTTTTAAAA
Source organism: Zygogramma bicolorata (assembly GCA_032362365.1). Lineage (NCBI taxonomy): Eukaryota > Metazoa > Arthropoda > Insecta > Coleoptera > Chrysomelidae > Zygogramma > Zygogramma bicolorata. The sequence goes on along the minus strand of JAVJAQ010004958.1, from coordinate 22,158 downwards.
ATTTCTTTCACTAATTTAAATTCTGATGATAACTTCAGCATTGCCACTTTCACCTTCGCATCAAGGTCAGGGTAATACTTGACACTCGACACAGGATTCCGTGATAGTGTATCGGCTATAATATTTTCACGGCCCGGACAATATTCTAACTTCAAATTATATTCTTGGATAAATAATACCCAGCGCGTTAGCCTAGCATTACGCATGCGCGTGGTTAAAAGAAACTTAAGAGACTTATGGTCTGTTAGCACTACTATGGGAAATCCCAAAACAAGGGTACGTCACTGCTTAAGTGCATGGACCAAAGCTAACAACTCTTTTTCGGTTACGGTATATCTAACTTCACTCCCGTTCAAAATTCTACTAGTGAATGCAATTATTCGTTGTTGTTGGGACGCTTCATCCTTTTGGTATAAATATGATCCCAGTGCGAAATTAGAACTATCACACTGTAGATAAAAGGGTTTTGAAAAATCAGGATGCGCCACCATATTGACTCTCAAGAAGGCATCTTTTATTTGTTGGAACGAACTCTCTTCCTTCTCACCCCATTCCCATTCAACTGATTTTTTTAATAGCTGTACGAGAGTTACGGTAAGTTCCGAGATATTTTCGCAAAACCTACTACAGTATGTCACAAGCCCAAAAAATCCACGTGGTTCTCTCACATTCCGCGGACGTGGAAATTCTCGAATAACTATTACCCGGTTTGGATCAATTTTTATTCCTTCCGTATCAATAATATGTCCTAAAAACGTTATTTCACGACGCGCGAAAGCCGATTTGCGTAATTTAACAGTTAAATTCGATTTTCGGAATTTCTGAAAAATCAGTTTCAAATGATTTAAGTGCTCCACTGCGTTAGGCGACACCACTAACAGATCGTCTACGTAACTAAAAGAGAACTGTTCTATCTCCGGACCCAATATTTTTTCAATCCACAAACAAATGAAGCTACAGAAGTAGCTAAACCGAATGGTAGAACCTTGAAATAATAGGTCATATTATCAAAAATAAAACCTGTATAGCATCTATGTTCTTTCTTGATCGGAATCTGCTAATTACTGGCTGTCATATCTAAAGTACTCATAACTTGACCTTTTCCTAATTTACTAAGTAACTCTTCAGGCTTGGAAGGCATCACATGATCTTTACACATTCTAGCATTCAGATAGTGAGCATCTAAACAGACCCTAATTGAACGATCTTTTTTTGAACAGTGACCAGAGGCGAAATAAACTCAGTACGGCCCTGTTCGATGATATCATTATCTAACATTTCTTTAATCTGGCGTCTTACTTCCTCGCGTTGCGAGAACGGTATGGCGTACTGTTTTCTAAAGAACGGCGAATTATCCCGCAAAATAATTTCGCGTTCGTAGTCGTTCGTCCGACCAGGAGTTTCAGAAAATATTTCCTTATATTCCAACATCAATTTCAAAAGATTTATTTTATTCTCTAGATCCAACATTTCTGCCTTTTCAACTATATCTTGTATCTCTATAGTACTATACTGATGACGCTCTATCGTTTTCTCGATAAAATTAACCGACAGTCCCATATCAAGTTTTTCATCAACATAGAATGAAATTTTCATATCCTCAATATTTTTACAAGTCATTGAGTTATTTTCAAAATCAATAATAGCTCTCATAGAGCTGAGCCAATCGCAACCCAATATAACATTAGAATTCAATTTAGGAATTACTAATAATGTCAAATCTATTTGAGATTTTCCGATATTAACCGGTAACAAAATTTGTTGTTTAGTCCTTTGCTCTTTCAGGCCCACAGCTACACGCACTGTCAAATTTGAAACAGGTAAAATAGGAAATTTCAAATGATCTAATGTTTTCAGAAAACTTTCAGAAATCGCCGAAATCTGGCTACCAGAGTCAATCAAAATTTTTGTTTCTATGCGATCAATAGACACCATTATAATTGGAGTTATTAATAATTCGCCAGAAAATGCACTTTCTTCACTATCTGAAAGAAAGTCTTCCTCCCTATCTGCGTACACCCTACTTAAAAATCTACACTCTCTAACTTCCGCACGGTTTTCGACATCTCTTTTTTTATTATCTCCACTTACATCATTATCTCGATTGGCATTATAATTATCAGGCCTTCTCCAATTTTCTCGGATTCGCCCCCCTCTCTCTAAATCTCTCCTATCGCTTTCTACTTTTCGACCTACTTCCGTTGTGTCTACTCCCCTCAAGAACTCCTCAACCTCATCAACTTTTCCTAATCCTCGTAATACAATGCCCCTCCTAATCTCAGGTTCATTCACAAAATGTTGGGAAAGGTAATCTACTAACTTCTCTTCGGCAATCTTTTCCGATAAAAAGCTTGCTTGCTTAACCAGTCTAATAAAATAGTCGGCGCGACTACCACCATTAAACTTCCCATATTTTATTTCATAAAACAACGATTATTCTTCTTCTACCCCCCAATATCTCAATTCAAAAGCCTCCAAAAATTCTTGAAAATTACTAAACGATTCTTCTTTAACTTCTGCCCATTCGGCAGCCGAACCTCTCAAACAGCTGATGGCCAACCCCAATCGAGCCGCTTCTGGAACAACTGCATCCTCCATTAACCTACTTAACTTTTTCATGAAATAAATCGGATGGATATTACCTCCTAGATGAAAATTCAATGCATGGCCCCCCAAATCTTTCCAAATAGAAAAATATTGCCTATCTTGCCTAATATTATCAATATTATTAACAATTTGAGAATTCTGCAACTTTTTCTCGTGTTCATGCATGTTATTAGTTAAGGTAGTACCTTCATTTGGTCGAAATTTATAGAAAAGGCTGAAATACATATAATTGTTAGATTTAGTGATAACACGCATTTTTGCGAAATTTGAGCGAGATTGACCTTTTCGTTACCGAGATAATGATTTCAACATTTGCATGGGCTCTTATGGGAAATCGGAAAATTTGACGCAAAATTGCGTTTTTAGTAAAGAACAAATTTATAGACATGCGCAAAAAACCGATTGTATCAAACTATAGCAAGATTGAAAATTTCGTGCGAAGTTTGAATGCATTTCACCTTCTAGTTATTGAACTATGAGACAGAGAAGTTTACATTATCGCACTCGCCGCAGTACCGAGCCGGACTATGTAGCAACGTCGCACGAGTTGCTCTGTCGAAATGGTTGTCAAGTACTCGGGCGCAACAAGCTAAAGTCCCGTCTCACGCGCAGCTATGTCAAAACTTTTTTCTTTATAATTTGATATTTTATTGGAAATGGAAGGAAAATTGTAAAATACTATTGGGTACTATGAAAAATTATCTTGAATTATAAGAAATCACGATATTAAAAGAATAAATAAAAAGAAATTATAAAGAATCACGAGAAACTTATAAATGATGGGGCATAATAAATTTATGACATTGATGAATGATGAATGAATTAGAAGAATGGCGAATTTGGAAATTTGGGCGTAGTGATAAAAAAAAATTATGTAAACATGTGCGGACGCACTGGGATGTAAACTCGAAGTAATATTTCTACAACGAAATCGATTGAAAGCGATAGGAATTGCAAGAGTCCAATAAAGTGGAATTATACCGTTGAAAAAAGTATTTTTGCAGTAATGTAGAAAAATAATTCAACTTTTTTATTCAACGATTTGCAATACAAAAAGGTTTGGTATTTATATTTAGTTGCACATGTAATTTTTGAAACGATTGCAATCTGGTGCCATAACAAATAAAATTATTAGCAAGGACTTCACAAAATTATTTGGGCAATTATTTCTTGAAATGGAAATTTTCAGCGAAAAAACCAAATCAGGAATAAAGAAAAGAATTATTAAGTGCTCGTTTCTTGAAATGATTAACAAAATTGTCAAGAATTTTTTTCACTTTGATTATTCGCATTTGTCTATTTTCACCCCACAGTATTTCTCTAATGCCATTTTCTCCACTTTCTTGGTAAACATTTTCGAGTTTTTCGTAAGTTATACCTGCTTCAGCAATTCTCTCAATCATTTTTTTCGAAATTTGACCACTCAAAGGCAAGAGAGTTTCGGCTACAATTTTTCTTTTTCTACTTTTTACATCGTTATTGCATATCGTTGAAAAAGTTTGATAATGTTTGAGTAACTGATCGGAGACAATCAATTTTTCGACCAGTTTCTCCAAAATATCAACGTCAAAATCAGCGTCATGAAAACGATTCCTCGCACAGCAGAGTATGCAGCGTTGCCGGATCTACGGCTCCATGTAAAAGCATAAGGGGCGCGGTACACTCGGGCGGAAAAGTATACTCGCTGCCGTAGCGCAATAGCAGCGCTTCTTCACTCTCGAGAGGGCGAGAACTTTTGCGCCTGACGGTAGCGCTGGTACTACCTTAATGCCACAATACTAGTTTGCACCCTTTTCAAGTCCTCACACAATGAATTGATCAGTACATGAATATCATCACCCGACTGACCCGACTCAACATTTTTTTGCGTTTCTTCGGATTTATCTCCTTTTCTACCGCCCATTGCTTATTTTCCACTCCTAATGTCTGATAAAATATAAAGTTCAGCGCCTACCTGACGATCCTATTTATATTTTGTGATGGCGTCACCTTCTACAAACAACTATTGCTGTCTCCTTCTCGCTCCCCGCAACTATGAACTACCGGCAATACTCCACTCGTTGACCGTTGACGAAGCTACCGCACTCCTGCTCTCTAAATCTGCTCGTAGCCGCAGCCGCAGCTCTCTCACTCTTTCAAAATGTCTCTGCTTCACCACGTTTTTCGAAACTCCGGTTATCACCTGTACCTATAATCTGCCCAGGTATACATATAGGTACAACCCATATATATAATATAATCTCAACTTCCAAATTTCACTTTCCGATCTATTCGTCGCCTTTGTGCTTGTCTCACGTTGGGGCCAATGTAACACTCTCGAACTCAGTTGGGTAGTGGGTTTGCACATTGACAAATAGACTGAACTGGAGCCACTCAAAATTCCTTTATTTCGTGCTTGCGGAATAAGCAGAACAAAATGCAAGACAATTCACGTTAATTCACATCACTAAAATGCTAAAATATATTCCTAGTTATTCAGCACAATACTACTCTTTTTGTCTACCTGACGAAACTGACTCCCCTTTCAACTGTCTCCCTCTAGCGCGCGTTAACAATATTTTACGATCTATCGACCAATCAAGGGGTCGATCGAATTCGCAGTCGAACTATACCGCGCGGTTGCCACCTATTTCTAGAAGTCTTTAGGCAATCACTTTTAGGACACTACACTCCGCATAAGCTCGTTCGATAATCGTCTTTCTTTGAATCAATAAATAGGTTTCTAAAATGTCCATAATTTGAATGGGAATCTCTTTCTCTGTCTTACATACCGATCTAGCTATCATAAGCCCTTGCATTGTTTCTTCACTTTCGATGACTACATTTTTTGAGGTAAGTAATGCATCCTGTTTCATTTGTGCCATACATAAAGTAACGGTTCTAGGAGGTAGTCTTCAATCCTTGTATAAAGAGACTGCCACACTGGAAGCGACTGACTTTTCGGAACCACACGGTATCACTTCTAGAACTATCGTTATTGGCATCAGCTTTCCTTGTCTCCGGTCTATCAGGAATATCTCCATTTACTTCCTTCTCGCTTTTTATACTACTATTTTTGTTCGCTGAACTCTTCTCTGTCTGCTTCTCAGCACTTTCTGTTGAACCCGAACTGGCCAAGTTCTGTCTAGATAGATCTTCGGAAGTCCTCGGTCGTCCTGCGTTATTATTAGCCAAGAGGGCACCCACCCCCTGTGCTTGAGAATTCGTAATCTTGGGTGCTGACCACAAATTCTCTCCTGACTCGATTCGGTCCTTTTTCGGACACATTCTCTAGAGAAATGTCCTCTTCCACCGCAATGAAAACAATTATCAGAAGTAAATTGCATATCTCTCTGTCCTGGGGCCTGTCCTACGTTTCTGCACTCTCTGCCTTGCTGCTTCGTCATGTCCTCTATCAGTTCCTCTCTTTCCGCTGTTTCGGCTGCATCCTGTATTGTTTCGGGCTGAGCGCTCAGGACTCGTTTCCTGACTGGATTTAATAACCCCATAACAAACTGGGTCGTAAGGTTGCAGTCGAATTTCTGTTGTAGGACGGCTGCATTTCCAGTGAGCTCATGCGTTTTTAGGGTTATTATCTTTAAACGGGCTAGATACTGTCTACACGACTCTCCATGACGGCATTCCATAAATTGTTTTAAGGCTTCACCTGGAAATTGCAATGTCCCAAACTGTTCCTTGAGTTTTTGTTTTAGCTCTGTCCACGAGTTGTGGTTTTCAGGCTTGGCTCAGATTCCAGGAATTGCTTCGCTAATCCTCGAAGTTTCAATCGGGCAATGGCAACTTTTTGTTTCTCTGTCCAATTAGCAATATGGTTTCCTCGATAGTTTGTAGAAACTCGTTGATGCTAGAGTTTCCATCATAGCTAGAAATAGTATCCAAATTGAAAGTGACAGGAAAAATCAATTCTTTTTGTTTCGTAGTGGTTGTTTCTGGAGGAGTCGACATGTTGGAAATTTTCAAGTCTTCGCTTTATCCGTATCAATCATCAAATTATCAAATTATCACCAAAGAGAAACAAAACAACCCCACACCTGACACCATTGTCGCGCCCCTGGATCCATAAGGGTTGGTTTGATGTTATTTCGAGTGGTCATTATTAGGTTTAACCGAAGTTAAACTTTATGGATCAGAGTGCGAACAGATCTTGATTTGGGTTGAGCTCGTGTTCTCTTGGATGGAAACAATTTGTTCATTGATACAGTTTATAATTCAATTTCAAGCTTATTCATAACAGTATGAAGGGAAACACATCAATCACATTGAACATGAGGTACATTGAGGCATATATACGAGACGACCAATTCAAAACTCAAATCATGCAAGTAATACGATCAATTTGGTACGGCAAAACCTTCAGCAGAGTCATTATCATTATTTCAACTTACACATTGTTTTTGGGGTGGAACGAGCACTCTGGAAACCTGTCACTATTGATTATCTAACTTCTACCTTTGCTACTACTGTTCTGAACTTCATTTTTATTACTAATTGTTCGTACTTCTATCACTCAAGATCTATCTTCTATCTGATCTTGTCTTAATCTCAACTCTATCTGTAATTGTTGCTTCAGAAACTATAATAATTTTTTCGACTTTGAACTGAGATAACTTCAGCTGAAACATATGCTGAATATTAACTGAATATTGAGAGATTCAGTACACTAGAAAGCTGGTCACAAACTAATTAATTACAATAACAATTCATGAGTTTATATAGAAACACTATGACATTGGTAAAGGTAAAGAGATGATTCACGAGAAAAGATCTTACTAGGCTAGATAATTCTCGAGTAGAATACATACTCATCAAAAGATAATTATTGGTCAAAATGCTTATGAGCTGTAACGTTGTAAACATTGAAACAATAGTTGTGAGAGATGAAGTTCGGCAAGAATGCCATGTCAGCAATTACCGGTTTTTATCTATGAGTAAACCGGTGGCTCCAGGGTTGGCTCGGAAATAATGTAACTCAATATATGAAACAGCCGACCGTCTTGGAATGTTACACACATTGAATTTTAACCACAAAAATGAGAACAGAAATAAACTTTGATTTGATATCCAATGTGAAGCGGTAAATTCAAAATCTACAGACTAAATCATTTTTCATTGATAACTAAGAACGATTATATCAATATATAAAAATAGCATGAAACTCTCGGAAAGCAAAAGAAAAACGATTTGAAGCATCTATCACAAATTCTCTTTGTGATAATTGTCGTAATTCCAAGGATTTTTGGAGTTCAGTGAGATCTTTACGACCTAAGAATTATGTTTCTATGTTGGATACAGCTGACTGGGAATCTGTTTATGATATTATGGTGGTCCCAAAAATTATCCGTAACCTGTTTATTATTTGATGTAAAGCACCCCTGCGTACTTGATGAACATATCACAGTATGAATTTGAATATGTCAATTTTTTCAGGCCAGCCTCAACTCACCTACACTGTAGGTTGACGGTCTAACTCCTATCAGAAAACAACTACTCCCCTGGCGTGGTTACTACCTAGTCTACGGGCAGATGACGCAGCAACGGCTATTTTGCTTGTTGTTTGTATCAGCCTAGGTCTAGGGAAGTTACTCTGTTCGAATATGATTTTTAATTATGGGAAGTTATCGACTAATGTTGATGATGGCACTGCCTTGCACTGACGAGAGGCCAAATAGCCCGAAACCGGTCTGCAGGTGTGTCCCGTTCCAATAATTGAAAATTAATCCTGGCAGTTGTATCGCCAAGAGCATATGCGGGAATATCTTCTGTGAAGAATCCTGCGCTAACACCTGTTGGATGTAATCCAATGCCCTTCGTGGTATTAGCCAGGGGAGTAGTTGTTTTCTGATAGGTGTTTTTCCGTCAACCTACAGTGTAGGTGAAATGAGGCTGGCCCGAACAAATTGTTCATTTAGATTATTTGAATGAATGAATAGATTGTTAGCCTGATGGTTTTTATAAATTATGTATATTTCTCCCTCCGCCAATTTACTGTTATTTTTTTGTCAGGATGAAGTGTTCACACATACTTCTTGTTATACAGTCGATGTTTTGAAAAACAATAAATGAATAAATAATAAATATAAATGAATGAAAAGACTCCAATTCCCAGAAAACAAAAATCAAATAATTTATTGCTTAGATTGTCCACAAACATTTATTTCTCAGACTTCGAGAACACTCAACAGTCATATAATTCCACATTGATTACAGACGCAATGTTAACACTTATGCCTTGACAAACATGTTAATAATAGAGACCATAGAATGTGTTGATGCGATTCAGAATATGCGAAAAATAAAAACTGTGGACAGTAAAAAAGACTCACCTTTTTTTTCGGCCAATAGCATACTGACGAACTCCTTATTGGATATCCTCGTCTTGGGGAAGGTAAGGTTTTCAGATAGGAAAGAAACAGGAAATAGACAGGAGATTTGATTGAATAATATTTCGTAATTTTGCCGACCGAAAATAGATTAAATTCTGATTCAATGCGGTGGAATCGAATGTTCCTCAACACTCTCGACTGCTTTAAAGACACTTGGAAAAACTATCACTATCAACTATTATGATAACAAAAATTCTCAGAAAACGGTATTGCACTCAGAGAGAAACGTAACTCAAAATTGGTTCTTCATGGACTTCTTAAACCGCCAACGAAACTTGTGCGAATATATTTTCTTTCCCATTTTTTTTTCAAAAAAATGTCGAAGATGAAACAACAGCAGGAAATGAGTGTATGCTTACTCCATCTATGTTTCGTGAGACAAATTGATGAAATGCAGTGGAGTAGGCGATTTAAAATGAACAAGTGGCTTGCGCATCCAGAATGAACTATGACGATATAAATGTTAGATAGTGAAGTGAATCTAAAGAAAAGATTATTTTTGAAGATGGTCAAAATTGATAATGATGACCATTCTATGAATGAAAGAACTAATTCGAATATTCTCAGTCAAATTTATATTTATCTAAATATGTAAAAAAAGATCGTCCCCTATTCAGAGTTTTTCAAGGTGATTGATATAATGGAAAAATATATCATTGTTATTCATTCCATGAAGTCATTTCATCTTAATGTTTCTCATTCCACATTTTGACGATTTCTTCATCATTTCCACGTTAGTGAGTGTCCTATCATATCATTACTTATACTATTGTATGTTACTTCATATTTTAGTTGTCCTGGAGAAGGTATAGACCGAAAGCTTATCCAATCCATCTTGGCACAGAACTTGGCATAACGTATATGTCCAGCAATCTCTGTGAAGTATACTGAGAAAAAAAATACCTATTATGTGTTCACTGTGTTAAAATTCATTCCTAGAAGTTGTTTTTTCTTTCGTCATGGTCTACACTACCAGTGTGCAACTGGAAAAGTATCTCAGTTTGTGCTAAGATGGATTGGATAAGCTGTAGCTTTGAGTCCTAAATTTGTCCGAGGGTGACAACTGAATTTTCGAAGCTTGCGGGCAATCTGAAGTGGACAACCGGACGTTTCTTTTTGATTTTTTTCATTTTTCTTCTTCGCAGTTTCGGCAATACACTAGCTCGAAAGCTTTTACTTCATATTTATTAAATCTGTCTCTTGCAGCAGGATTTTGAAGGCTTTTGCTGACTTTGCTCATATGTCCCAAAATATGCGAACCCACACCCTCCCCCCCCCCCCCGACACCCAAAACACGTTAAACCAGATCGCAACCCGTTAAACCAACCAACACCAACAACCAACCAAAAAAAAGAGGGGAAAAACGAACATCGGGTATGTCGGAGAGGGGGCATAACGAGGGAGTTATGAATGGGTGTGACGCATTGGGTGTGAGAGTGGGTGTTACGAGGGGTAAGCTATCCCAGAAAACTGTATATATGGCTGTTTCTAACCTTCAGCTTATCTTACCTCTAGCGCAGTCGAGGGGGTATTCAAAATATAACCCAGAGAAGACGTGCAAAAGTAAAACTTATACCGCGTTTTTAAAAACAAGACGCAACTTTATTTTCAACGATAAACATCAAAAATAAACCATAACATAAGCTTTAGGGATTGATAATCATTTGCAAACAGTACTTAGTGTAATCCAGTATCTACAAGTTTCAATTCAAAAAAAAATTATCTTGTTATAAGTACCTACAATGCCATTTACATTTAGCTCAGAGAAATACGTTGACATGCTGCTGGTTAATGGCGAATGTAAGAAAAATGCTCGACGAGCGGTCAGGTTTATATTGAGAACGTTTTCCTCAACGTCGTTAGGTATCACATATGGTGTTTCCTAGATTGTAGCCCGATAGCCAGCTGCTATTGTTTTATGACCAAAACAAAGAAAACAAAAATATCGCATTATGGTTCATTTGGTATTGCTAATAAACGAAGTGACCTTCAGCTTGCTCTTTTGCGGTGGGTGTAGCCGTGGCAGCTACCCACACACGTATAATTATATTACAAAACAAAAATTTGAAGGAAGCTGAGAATTGGTTTATAGGTTCATAACTATCTAAATGAACGAAAAAAAAGTATTCAGCTCACTTTTTGGTGGTTGTACATCAACTTCACATCTGAACATGAGAAAATATGCGTTTACTAAATTTATACTAAACTGAAATTTGGAGAAATGATAGTCGACTTCAACAGTTTCACGAAAGAAATAGTCCGCCGAGTTTTCCGCGGCAGAAAAGTGCTCAGCTGACCACTGAAAGATACGGCGTATCACTATGCGCGTGGACGTGTAGCATTCTTCACTGCATCAATTGAGCACTTTTCCACTGCGAAAAGCTCAGCGCACTATATTTTAGAATGACTGTTACAGATTCGAAGTAGCAAGACGACCCGATTTCTTATAGTTTTCTGGAACAATACAGTTCCAAGAGGCATTCTCGTAATTACAGGTTTTTCGACTCAATGTGCATGGATGACATTCCCACTAAAGCCAGTCAAAAAAAAATCACAGGACCTGTTTTGCAAAATAAAATCAGGCCAATCCCTTTGTTATTCTCTTCTGAAATTGTGGGTGAGGTAGTAAGATGGAAGCCTAATATTTTGGAATTAATGTGTGTAGCCAGCATGTTTTTGGATAGTTATTTTTTTTGTTATAAACAAGTATGTGTTAATTTCGATGCCGTTGCTATCATTCTCTAGGTTTCATAAATAGTCACCACTATTATTTGATACTCTTTTTGAAAAAAACTCTTCAGCTGTTCGGTGAAAAAGAGCCCCATATTTTCTTTAGGTTGAGAAAGATGAAATCATCAATCTTCTAGAACCTATTTCACAACCATTGATGTTTTCATTGCGGCTATCAATTTGTAGAATTGAGGGGGAATGGGTAGTTTGGGCAAGATCTCGTAATTTCTTCTTATTTTTAATAGTTCCTGATTGAAATAGGTTGCTCTACAGGTAATGAACTCAAGTGCTACCTAGTTGACATTCAATTATAACAGCAAAATAACGAAAATTTGTTTCTACTGCCGAGATATTGATAAAAAAAATTGGTCTCGGATGTGATTGATAATAATCCGTAATGGTATTGAAATAAATTCCATACCACATAACAGAAAACAGATACGAAATGGAATGACTCTCATATTCCTCTTTGATGCACGAACCACAGAATATAGTGAATTATGTTATTGGGAGAGTTTTGGGGCAAGCCTGTACGAGTAAGAAAACAGAACATCCTCAAAGAGAAGATCGAAAACCAAAAAAAAAATCGATAAGGCGAATCTATATACTCAAAATATACAGTTTCATAGTTAATTATTTATTATCATATATGTATCAATTCGAAACATAATAGAACTACTCACAAGTTTACATAATTAGGTTTCAGGGTATAGCTCAGAAAAAGTTGAATCGGAGGGTGTAAACTCCTTGGTCCTTGAAACATCCAAATCTGTTTTTTCTTCAATGAAAATGACAATATTCACTTATTTTCCTACATGTCCAAACACATTAACAGTTCGACAATTCAATTTCACATGATCTACAAACAGAAGTTGTCGGAGATCACCATTGTGGTGTCCATATAGAAAGAAGCTGCTTCGAAATTTTTCCATTTGGGTGATTGCTATATTTAACCACTAATTGAATTTATACATTTAAGATGTATATTGATAAATTATTCACCACCATCATCATTAGGATGTGATAGTGAGGATGGCATGTTTGGGTTTCAATTTCCACCTCTTCAATTCCTGTAAAGATATTTCAGTACTATAAATATTGTCTGTCCTCTTCAGTAGGAGAGGTTGTTTCAGTTTTCCATCTTTGAACTTTAACTCACAGAAAAATCTCCTTTCTTTCGGACCACAGAACTTAGCCTGCCACAATACAGTTTCATCAGAATATCGAACGAAACAGTAGAATATACCCTTATCCTCGTTAACAAGAAACGCCTCAGGTATATTTTGAAACACAACGATGAAAGATTCAAGCATTCTCGTACTACCGTGGATGAGTTTCAGATGCTTACACATATGCTTGAATTGACCTTCGGTCCCACATCCATCCATTGGACATTTATATTCGCAAAAAACGCAGTTGATTTCGTGATTACTCAGTTCGGTGTAAACATGTTTCTCTGGACAGCCCAATGCTTTGTATCTACAGGGGAGGAGAAATTTTGTGAAATTCTCTTCAAGTTCTGTGTTACGCCTAAACGTAACATTTTCAGTACAGAAACTGCATTTTTCGAGTTGACATTCGGAACAAAAGTTTCGACCGCAGGGGCACAAATATATTGGTGGTCCAAGAGTTATGCCGCAATTGCTACAGTTAACAGAACAGTCATTTTCGTTGATAGCGCCCAAACTGACAGTACTTTTGCATCTCTTAATATTCCTTCTCTTGTAATCTTCAAGGTTAATTGTTTTCGATCGAGATAATGAGACTTCGATACCAGATCTAGTAGGCACTCTGGTACCATCAGCTGAACCGTTCACTTCATTTTTAACGCCTGTGCGTTGTCTGCTGAGTGGTAAACGCAAACATTTTTCGTTCACATCATCAGTCTGACAAGTCTCTGTCAAAAAAACTTCATCATCTGAATTTATCTCAGTTTCCAATCGAAATATATTCAATGTACATTGCAGACATTTCGCATGCCCCAGATCTTCAATTGTATTCAGATCAATACTTAAGCAACCTTGTTCTTTAACAACAGTACAAGGAGATGGACATAATTTGTAGTTGATCCTCAGAACTATATTATACGACAAAGCACCAGCAATCCTAGAGGGGCCCAGATATCTCAGGAAGATGCTGAGTATATTGTTTGATATTCTGATTTGAGCAAGATATATCTCTTCTTCGATGAAAAATAGCCGGTTTTCCGATGCTACATTGATATCGATATCGAAGGAATCGTTGAAATGTAATAGGTCGTCGTGTTCTTGTTCGAAGTGTGGTAGAATGTCTTCCGCATTACCTTCCCAGGAACAGGCATACTTTTTATCAGATGGACAGAGATAGATGATCATAGCTGAAAAAAAGTGAAAACGTTAGTTACTCGTTTGAACTGAAAACAATGGCTATTTATTGGTTATATAAAGTTTCAAACAGGGAAAGAAACAACCTTGTAAGATGTTATTAGTCAGACATTAATTAAAAATCGATAATCACTCTCTGGACATTAGTCAAATGATTTATATTTGATTAATCGGCGTGAAGATGGCCACAACTTTCTATCCACGAGTTTGTCGCATCGCGCTGCCGGACTCGACGGCCAGAGGCTCCCAAAAAGTAGTATGAACACGTGGATGGTCCATGGGTTTGCCTACGTATCGAATTGTTTTCATCCCATCGTATATGTGGAACTAAGGAAAAATGTAAAAGTACCCGTGGATGGGAATTTACCCACTTCAATTCAGGAAGTATCTCGTTCTACCCACATTTCGTTCTGCCCACAGTCACCGAACATACCCGAATGATTCAACTTTTGCAAAATTCATCCTCTTTGTCGATAGGCCCCCAATGAATGTCTTAGGCTGGGTCAGGTTAGTTAGGTTTGGTTAGATTGGGTTATTAAAAAATTGCAGAATATTCGGTGAATTTCACGAAAGGCATCATTCGGGTATATTCGGAGACTGTGGGCAGAACGAAATGTGGGTAGAACGCAACGCACCCCCAATTCATAGAAAATTTGAGACTCTTCATATCTCATTGGAATGTCTCGTGGATAGGACTCTTTCAAGACGATTCTGTACTTCTTGATTTGCTGAATAAAACTGACGTGTCGAATGATTATGTCAGGAAGTCATTAACCCCCACTACTACTTTGAAAAAATTCCAAATAAATGTTTATCTCATTCAAAACTATCGTGGATGAATTTTTTCGAAACGATTTTGTACTTATCGATGTGCTGAATGGGACCTACATGTCGAATGATTTTATCGGTCTGTCTCTAACCCCCACTCTTAGTTCCAGAGAATTCAGAATGATATTTCATATTGCCACAATGGATTATTCATCTGATGAAGAACTTCCACAAGAAATCGTGCAAGCAGGTACATATGCGAACTTTGAGTTATTGCCAACGAAATCTAAACAAAGGTATGAGAAGCAATAGACGAGTTTTATTGAATGGTGCAACAATAAAAAAGTGAATACACCAAATAAAGAAGAAGTATTCTTGGCTTATTTTCTAGAAATGTCTAAAACATGGAAGCCGAACACTTTATGGGCAAGATATTCAATGTTGAAAAGAGTATTCAAAGTAAAGCAAAATTTGGATATTAGCAAATGTTACAAAATAATTGCATTCATTAAAAGACAGAATGTCGGTTTTCGACCGAAAAAGACCAAAATCTTCACTCAAGAAGACGTTTCAAAATTTATGACTGAAGCACCCGATGACTTATACCTCATGATTAAGTTAGTAGCAATTTTTGGATTAGCTGGTGCTTGCAGACGAGAAGAGTTGACAAAACTCACCATTGACGACATAGACGACAAAGAAAACCTGATAATTGTTAATATCAAGGATTCCAAAAATCATTCCTCTAGATCCTTCGTGATATCTGAAGAAGCAAATGATGGTTATTCTTTGAACGTATACAGAAATTATGTACATTTACGTCCAAAAGAGACTCCTCACCGTCGTTTATTCTTGTATTACAAAAGTGAAAAATGTACTGTGCAATGTGTAGGAATCAATACCATAGGAAAGATACCCTCCGAAATAGCAGTATATCTGCGCCTTCAAAATCCAGAGCTTTACACTGGTCACAGCTTCAGGCGTTCCTCAGCCACTTTACTTGCTGACTGTGGTGTGGGTATAACTAATATCAAACGCCTAGGAGGATGGAAATCGACTTCAGTTGCAGAGGGGTATTTAGAAGACTCCACCAATCGAAAAAAAGAAATGTCCAACAAAATTCTCAATTTGAACACTACATCGTCTTCCGGGTGCATTTTAGAACCATCCACGTCTATATCGATCGGCGACGATTTGATGCCTGTGCCTGCACATTCGATTTCTTTCGATAATGTATTGCCCGAGTTACCTTCTTCTTCAGGAAATCAGCCGTCTTCAAACAATATGCTGGCTTCCGCTATAAATTTACATAATGCATCAAATTGTACATTTACAATAAATATTACGAATAATTAGTGGATAGAAAATGTTACTCTTGTTAGTTGTTTCCATTTGCACGATAAATAATTGAAAAAATGAATTTGTTTCCTACGCTTGTAGAAAAAATATTGTTCCTAACTCATGCGGAAAGTGTCTTTCCCGCACTCGACTGATTACCCGAACTCCGCTTCGCGTCGTTCGGATTAACGGCAGTCGCGTGCGGGAAAGAATCACTTTCCGTACTTGTTAGGAAAATTACTATTTCATCAATGTTGTAAAATATCGAATATTGCTTGGCAATTGTCACTTATAATGTCATTTTGGCAATCTCCTGGAATAATATAGACTTGCGTGGTATTCGGTAAAAAAAGGACCGCAATTTTCTTATGGAACATGGCTTTCGGCTATATCTATATGAATGTATGTTTTCAACATAGTGCAGAAGTCTTCCTGGGCTCAAACTCCACAAATCATTCACTGGGTCACTACAGAACCCAGAAGCCTCCGCCCGCAATTTTCTCAAGGAAAATGGTTTTCGGGTAATTTCACTGAGATTTGGCATAGAGGTAGTTCTCAACATGACAATCATAAGTCTCCATGGGCCTACACTCCGGAAATCATTTCCTGATCTACCGCGGAACCCAGAAACCTCCGGTGTTAGCGTAATTGATCTCTAGGAAAAGTTTCATTGATTCTTTTGCTTAGTATTTTGCATTTTGCTTGATGAAGCTATTCTATAGCGAAACACCTGTCGCGGTTTTGAAAACCTTTTGTGGGTGAAAGTTCTACATATTACTGTATATTCTCAACCCAGTTGGGAAATCCTTACATTCCCGGATGATTGTGAAGTCAAGTAGTAAGCGTAAGAGGAATGGTCAGTGGGATTCAATTAGATTGCCAACAACTCGTACATTTTCCTGTACTTGACTTGAATAACTTGGGAGATATGGATGTAAGATCTCATCAAGTTCGCCTCCCTCATATATTCAGGACAAACTAATAAGAGATGAAGATGAGCAATTAAAACTCAACTGCAACCTCTAGGGCGTGAAGATGAACCATATATATCTTAATCGGACACGCTTGTGAATTTCAAAATGACCATTTTTTTTATATTGTAATAATGGCCGCGAGTCTGCATCACATCCGAACCGTCAGATTATTATATAAGAGCTTTTTTTTTAGGTTCACTTAGCATCCCTCTAGAAAATCTGACGCGTTCGAGAATTTTTTTTTTCATTTTCAACTCTTACGTACGAGCACCCCCATCATGAAAACAATCAGATTAACATACGTACATTTTTGAGAATATGTAGGACCTAGATGATATCAATATCTGATGCGCTCGAGAATGTCCAGGCAATATTTTTTTTACATTTTTGAAAATCTATAGCCACTCCCCCCACCGATGAAAAGGTATACATTACATAATATTTTTTTTTATAATCTAAGCTTCGCAACCCAATAGACCTCTTTGACGCTCGAGTAAATCCCGATTTAGCATCGTGGGCTCTCCTACTACAGAGTTTCAATTGTTTTAGTAAAATATTTTTTGATTTTTCGACTGATTCAGCTGCTCCTCCTGCCGACCTGGATATTGCTTCTAAATTAGATTTCGAAAAAGTTTACCACAAGTGAAGTCCCGGACTAAATGTTTTCCGCAACTCCAAGGAATGAGCGACATTTCGCCAGGATGTTTTCCATCCTCACAAAAGATTCCTGAAGGAATCTCAGCTGTTGATAGAGCCCGTTTGATGATATCATTCAAGGTGGAGTGTCTAGAATCTAGAAGAATTCCCCGAACTCAATCTGCAACTCAATCCATGGAGACCCATCAACATAAGCACCACATCTGCATTTATGATTCACACAAAGCGAGCAGCCCAAGCGAACTCCAACTGATATCCTGAAACACTCATCGTCTAGTATTGTTCCAAGTGAAGAAATAGATTCTTTTTTACTCAGAGCCTTGAGTCAAGGCATATCAATATGAGAGTTCTTTGCTGAGTCAAGGAGTTGCTTTGATGTGAAACTTATTTGAGAGCCATTTCTCCTCATATTCAGAATAAATGAATCTTTCATGTCAGAAAATATAGAAGGAATATAAGAAAGCTGGTAAGGCGAGAAAAGAAACACTTCTGATTCCCAATCCACCTATGCTAACAGGAAGAGTTGCCTGATTCCAAGCATTTCCATCGAAATTTTCATTATAAATAACTTCAAAAATCTTACGTACTAACTGGGCAAAAATATGTAGTTTTTTAGGGGATTGCAAGGTTGGATCCATCTCAGTATATACATCCGTTTCAGCATCACCATACAACTTTTAAGAAGAAAATATCCAATATGTGAAGGGAAAGAATAAATGCGAGATACTGCTAAATTTAGACAATCATTTTTTTTTCATTCAAGCAAGGTGAACACCTTGATGAAGACAGTAGTGTGCCGATTAGTGACCAATTAGTTCTAGCAACAATTTTCAAAACAGAAGCGCATCTTTTGAATTCGAGTAAAACTTCTTTCTTCAATGATTTCAAATGAAGCAATTCGCATTTGTTGAAATTGAGTTCCGGATCGATCTTCTCAGAGGTAGAAATAACATTTTTGAACTGCTCCAAAACTTCAAATGTGTTACCTACCACTTATAGATCCATCATCCAAATAACACTTGAAATCATATCATATAGACTTTGCTAAGTCATTAATTCACAGAAGACAAGGTAACTTTTCGCTTACATTTTCATTGCCCTCGCTGACATTTTCATTACCCTCGCTTTCTAAACTGACGTCTTATGGTTTGCCTCCTAAGTTGTGTGCTTTGTTGATGATTTTCTACTCTAATTTATCTCTGGGTTGTATGGGAGCATCGTCTGATATTCTCCCAATGAATGCGGGTGTTCCACAGGGTTCAGTTTTTTTATATAGAGATTCACACGAAAGGGAAGCCCTGTAATGTTCGAAGAACACCGCGTGAATCAAGGGACAGGAGATACGAATTAAGATTCACTTTGAATTTTTGAAGTTTGAAAGACTCAGGAAAAACCTCTTTTGGCAAGGAGTTCCAATTGTCAGCTGTTCAATTAAAAAAAGATCCCTGACCAAATTCACAACAAAGGGGTTGGTATTCTGTACTCGTCGAGTCATCCGTGTAGATATTGCCAAGGGTGGAAGATTGATAGCAATTCAGAGAAGCACCGACCGGGTAAATATCTATAGAAGAGAGACAAGTCTCCGACCCTTCTACGATGATCCAATGAGTGAGCGAGTCTGTGAGCGAAGAATCACCAACAAGACGGATTGCCTTTATCTGAATAGAATCGAGAAGCCTCAATGAATGTTTTGGTGCCGAACTCAACACATGAGAACTGTATTCCAAGACAGGTCGTATCTGAGCCTTGTAGATCATTATAGAAGTGAAGTATTCCTTCGCACGAAACAGAAATCCAAGTTTCTGGGAAGCACCTTCAGCGATCGATGTCACATGGTTTTTCCATGAGAGATTATTACTGATCGCAATTCCTAGCATCGAGATACTTGACTTTGTAGATATAGTTACACCTGAATACTAGATGATGATAGATCGGCTTTTCTTGAGAAAGATATGCCTGGGTTTTCGTAGCATTAAATTCTACTAAGTTTATGTTACCATATTCTATTATTCTTACCAAGTCGTCGTTGATTTTATTGACGTGAATGTTTCTTTTAATTTTTGTTTCTCGAGCTGGTATGGGGACTCAGGAAGAGAAACTGGTATGAAGAGTACTGTCGTCTGCAAAACTATGTATTGAACAAGATGTTTTCTCGAGCTAATCATTGATATGAAGCAGAAACAAAGTGAGCGCCAGAACTGAACCCTGTGGAACAACTACATTTACTGGGAGAATATCACATGATACTCCATCAACAACCAGATATAAAGACCTATCAGACAAGAAACTCTTCAACAAAGCACACCCAACTAAGGAGGCAAACCATAAGACGGCAGTTTAGAAAGGAGATCCCGATGCCAAACTGGATCAAACGCTTTTGAAATATCGAGTGCAACTGCAATCATTTCTTCGAATTTCCCGATTGAATGCTGCCAAATATGAAAAACATAAGCCAATGATTCACTGGTTGATCTTTGATGACGAAATCCGTATTGTCGATCATTAATTATTCCTGATATCTCTAGATATTTGATGATCTTCATATTGATTGATTTTTCCATGACTTTGGAAATAATGGAAAGAAATGCAATTGGTCTATAATTACAAGGTGAAGTTTTTTCCCCTTTTTCAGGAACTGGCTGAACTCTTGCTGTCCTCCAGGACTTAGTAAAACCTCCAAGTTATATGAAAGGTTGAATTATTCGCAAAGTACTGGTATCAATTCGGAGGCACATGCTTTCAGAGCAATTGCTGGGATTCCATCAGATCCGCAAGCCTTATTCGCTTTCAGGTCCATTTAAATATTCCTTATATTTTGTTGGTGACTGCGATTGAATGCCGTTTGTTTGGATGTGACAGCCTTAGAGCAGCTTCTGCTGAACGATGGTTTCTCAGACTGTGGTCTCTTTGTACTACTTGGAATAAATGTCTCCATCCCCAGAATAATGGTAACAAAGATTTCTTGAGCACACGGAGTGGGATCACCAGATGAAAAACAGACCCTTCTCCAAGGAAAATCAGAGAAAAACATTCGAAGACCGTCCCAGTCTGCTCATTGGTAATGCCAGACCCTTTGTTTCTGCTTCATATCAATGATTTGCTACATTGTTTTGTGGACAGCAGTACTCTTCATACTGGTTTCTCTTCCAGAGTTCCCAAACCAGCACTAGAAACAAACATTCAGAGAAACATTCACCTCAATAGAATTAACGATCACTTAGCAAAAATGATAAAATGGGGTAACAAGTATCTCGATGCTGGGAATTACGATCAGTAATAATCTCTCACGGAAAAAACATGTGAGATCGACAGCTGAAGGTGCTTCCCAGAAGCTTGGATTTCTATTTCGCGCGAAGAAATATTTCACTTCTCGTCAGCTTCTAATGTTCTACAAGATTCAGATACGACCTGACTTGGAATATAGTCCTCATGTAGGAAGCTCAGCACCAAACATTCATTGAAGCTTCTTGATTCTATTCAGATGAAGGTAATCCGTCTTGTTGGTGATTTTTCACTCATAGACTCGCTCACTTCGTTGGAGAATCATGGAAGGGTCGGAGACTTGCCTGTCTTCTGTAGCTATTTTCACGGTCGGTACTCTTCTGAATTGTCATCAATCGTTCCACCGTTGGCAGTATCTACACGGATGACCCGACGGGTACAGAATTCCCATCCCTTTGTTGTGAGCTTGGAGACCTGTCGAACACGCGGTGTTCTTTGAACATTACAGGGCTTGCCTTTCGTGTGAATCTGCATATAAAAATAATCCATCGAATTACGAATGACCTTGTATCATAGAAAAAAAAACCTGTACTTTCCTCACAACTAGTGTTTCGAAGAACTGCACAAAATGTAAACTGCACTGTCAACTAATCTTCTTGAGCGCGTTAGCGCTACTGATGGTTCCTCATGAGAAAAGGATAACCCATATAAAAAATATATAGCATATAAGAATCACAAGTACTCACCAAGGCAGTTAATAGTACTGAGTTCACTCCCACTTGTTTTTGTTGTGAATTTTTTGTGAATAATCTGGAGGTACGACGAATTCGATTTCACCTGAGAGATTATTTTTATCACTAGCGATAAGGTTAATTGGGTGTCTATTTGGTGAGTGGAACATACTGCAAAAATTGTTTTGCAACGGTTTATCAACTGATAACGTGAGACCCATTATATGAGCTCCTGATAGTAAAATGTAAAATACAGAATGATTCACGTGTACTAGTTTAGCGGTTTAGGATTGTCGTTTTGATTATATAACTATATTATATAGAAATGATGGCAACAGAAGAAGTAAAATGTCATCAAAGAGCAACATTTCTCAAAAGTTGTCAT